>CM053790.1:345973551-346573551 GCA_028749045.1 Cupressus sempervirens
CTAAAGAAGTTATTGCCTGTATTTTTGTTGATGGTCCCAAGTTCCACCGAAGTAAATTTGAAGCCTTCACTGTCTATTTCTCTAGATTCAATTTTTTGCTTATATGTGGCCAGTTCTGCTATGATTTTCCCAGTCACTAGGTCTTTAATTTAATGGGCATTCTTTTTAGCTTTTTAACTTTGGAACCATGTGTTGCATATTTCTTACAATGTCTTTCATAGGCATACATACTAGTTTCAAATCTCTTTTCTTGCTGACTGAGCTAGATAACCAAGATGGGACAACAAGATTAGCAAAAATTGCTTGGGTATCCCAATTAGGAGTCATGAATTTAGGTTGGTCTTCTTTAGGAGCTTCAATAAATTGTACATCACCATTAGGATTGTCTGAAAAACCAAAACCATCACCCTAATCTTGCCCTTGGGCCAACATCTTTTCCTTCTAAACTTCTTGCTACATGAGGGCTTTAGACTTAGTTTTACATCTAGTTTGAGAAGCCATGTTCTATGTGGGTGCTAGTATCTTTTTCTGCTTGCTAAGAGTCAATGCACCTACAATAGGAGATGAAACTTGGATGTCAGAGGTCAGTGATTTAGAAAAAGAAACCATTTTTGGAGATGGTTCATTGACTACTTTCATGCTCTGTCTCCTTAGCCAATTGTCTGTATGAGTGAGATTGGATCTAGTTCTTAGATTTATATCATCTTCTTCTTCCTAATTCCAATCTACTTCTAATTTTCTTGACTCACTGGCTTCCTCCCACTTACGTTCAATAATATCTAAACCATCTTCAACTACTACTTCAAGTTGAATCTTCAATTTGAGGGAATTGATTTGTTGAACTGTTAATTTTTAGTGGTCTCTTTTTATCACTTCTTCCTCATTTTTACAATCCTTCCATAAATCCTCCAAGTGTGGGATTGTGGATAACTGACCTTTCAGACCAAGAACTTAAGCCACAAATCCTTTACTATCAAAATCCCTTCTTCCTTGGTAAAACCCAAAACCAAAGCCAAGAAAATTGCCTCCTATGACTGAAGTGTTGATCATGTTGTTGTAAGTCAAAGGGCCAAGCTTGATAGGAAACACTGATTCCCAATTCTCCTGCATTAGATTATCCTTAATGATAGAGAATAACTGCTTGTAGACCTTAGCTAAAATAAAACAATCAAGTGCATAATGTGGTAACCTTATTGGCTCATCCTCGAACCCACCTATTTTTAGATAGGTAACCTTTGAGAATTGTATGTAATAGCTCCCATAATTTTGAATTAGTCTTTGGGCTTTTGAGGACAATCTAGGAATGGGTGTCCTTTTTAGAGATAAATGTACACTTTCTACCAATACACCGTGCATGTTTCTAAAGTTTTCTAACACTTTATCTCTTTGTAGCAAGGGACAATACTAATATACTATTATTTCCTCACTTCAAATCTCATGGGGTAGGGAAGTGAGATTACTAACACAAGAAATGTAGTATGTAAGATAAGAGGCCATGTAGAAATTCTCCTTGGATTCGTTAGCATGTCTAAGCTATGTTCTTAATGAGCTAGCAATTATTTTTTCCCAAACCATCCAATGTTCTCCCTTTAAAATAATTTCAACATAACAAAACATCCATTCTTCAAAAAGGAGGACATCAACCGAACCCTTAACTCGATGTAGTAACACTACAAAATCATGAATATGGGGTTTTAGGTGATCTTTTGTGACTATCTTGGGTAGTCTTGAACCTCCACCATAATTAGTCATTGTCCACTTCCTGGCTAGGATGTTACAGTATTCTCTTGGGATTTCTTGGTATTCAACTAGGTATTGGATGGGAGAAAATGTAGCAAATGTACTTTCTAGTAGTCACAACACTAAGGCAACAGTTTCTTTGGATATTGGTAGCATAGGTTCTCCATCTTTATTTAGGATACTTTTACTCCTTACATCATAATGGTCAATACAAAATTGGATTAATCTAGAGCTTAATAGGGTAGGAGGGAAAGTTGCAGCTTTAATCAGACCGCTAGTCAAAATTTCCATACAACAAATTAATTCATCAGCCTACTCAAGGAAATTCAACTCTAATTTTTCCAGCCTAACACCTTCTAAATTAGTGTCACGAATAATGGGTCTTTTGCACTCCAAACTGGACACATTACCAAAGAAATATAACATGAATTTCATCTTAAACAAGGAAAGCAAGGCTCAAACTAATTCTATTTTGAAATGCACATAAATAGTAGAAAAAAAGGAAGGCTTTTCAGTGTTCTCACCTGCAACTTGCCAAGAAAAATAACCTCTTTCTTGTCCCTTAGCAGCTCCTTCAAATTTCCCTTTCACATGATAAACAAAATGAAAAACTACACTCTTTTTAAGGAAAATAGAACATACATGTGAAAGCACAGCCTCATAATGAGGCATTCATGATAGATTAACTGTGGCTAGGCTCACATGTTCAAAATCTTTCAATGTGACCTTTAGTTAAATACTTCCCTTTGTGGTTGTACTAACAATGATTAACTTTATTTGATACCCAATCCTTCTTTTTTGGCAAAGAGATCATCCACTTTAAGTCATGATGGCACTTTCCCATTCTTGGAATTTTTTAATTATCACCTCATGACATGGTAATTTATGTCATGTGAAAATGGTAGCTTCACGAACTTGCAATCAATTTCTACCAAAGAGTCTAAGTTATAGAACCACTTCGAACTGCTTCAAACCAAGATTCAAAGGGGTTCAAAGTAGTTCAAAAGAACACTCCAAAGTCTCACATGAATTACCTATAGAAAACAAAGGTTAGCATAAAAACTTTGATTGAAATGCTTTAAACTACTTTGAACCAAAGTTCAAAGTGGTTGAAATAAACATGAGGAAAGATAATGAAGCTTCGGGTGACTTTAAACAATGTTTTCAATGATCAAGAGAGCATGAAAGGACAATAAGAAGCTTAGATGACTAGATGGGTAATTTAGGAAAAGTTTAAAATATGGCAACTCATAATATGGCTAACACTATCCTAGGTCAAAACAACTTTGTAGAAATGTAAACATGAAATATAATAGATTCAATAACACATTTGACACAAGGAACTTACATGGAAACCTAATTTGGGAAAAACCACTAGTAACATGCTACTAATTCTCACTCTTTTGAAGTGATGCCCTGTGAAAGGCCAACCCTATTAAAGGTTACAATACACACTATTAAATGTGACTTGGTTAAAGGATTTCAATCACCCTATTAGGAGTGAGCCTTGTTAGAGGACTTTAGACCATTCCATTAGAATGTCACTCGATTAAAGGATTTATGAATGACTGTTAGGTCAACCTTAATCCAAAGTATTTACCCTAGACTAATATAATGAATAGAAAGTAAAAATAAGGCTTGATCGAAAAAAAATTACAACTCACTTGCAGATTATATATCTTTGTTTCAGTCCTCCATTCTATTTGGCATTCAAACACTTCAACTCTGATAGCTTGTTCACCCTTCAAGAATTCATACTCTTAAGCTTTCTTTCTTTGCATGCCAATTGTAATCTCTTCTATTCAACCACTAAATGAACTAATAACCTAGACTTCTTGTCTTCCTTAGGTTCTTACACATGAAAACCTTTTCTTTTGACCATATCTCTCTATAAATAAAGAATTGAGATCATTTTCTGCTTAACTACAATCATCCATTTTAGGGTTAGGTAGGATTAGGTAAGATATAATGAGCCTACCTACTTTTTCATTTTGTTCATCTAGAAACTTCTTCCTGAATCTTCCTTGAATTAGCCACATAATGGTTTACCTTGAATTTTGTGGCACTAGCTCATCATAGTTATCTTCCAGACACCTCACACAATTCAAGAAAATAAAATAGTCAGCACAAATTTGTCAAATATATGAATTAAACATAAATACTATCACTTGACATCATAATGTTCTCACTCAACTTCTAGTCAGACAACACTAGCTTACTCAGCAAACACTACAGTTTATTGATGCTCGACATCAACTAAACTTTACTTGGCATATATTGACAATCACTCAGCTTGCATTGTTTTTCATCTTTGCTCAAAAACACTTGATTTTCACTCAACTTCCACTAATTTCTACTTAGCTTGCACTAACTACTTGGCAAGGCTCAATAGACTCTTCATACTTCATCTTCTTCTAGTCCTAACTTGAGTAATCTTTCATTTCAAACTTTAAGTAGATAAAAAATACACTATAGTATCAATGTCTTACTTGGTCTTAGGGCTTCTTTTACATATCAAATAACTCAACCTTTCTCTAGGTGCTATTGTTATCTCCTCTTTTCAAATCCTCTTCATCAATCAACTAAATGATAGCTTTTAGACCAAAAAAATAATTGTGTCACCAACAAGTAGAAGATTTGACATTACTGAAAAAATAATGATTCTTCCATTACAGGTTCTTCACTTCAAAACAATCTTATATCAACATTTACATTGTCTATCTATATGAGGTGTCAAATTATTCAATATATTAATTCAATATCTCTCTCCTCCACAAGTCTTAATTCCTATAACAATCTCTACTATTCTACCAAAATAACTTCTTACATATTCATCTTCCTTCATTTTAGCATATTGAAATAAGAATATCAAATTTTGTAATCTAGCCTTCTGAGCATGTTTATCACCTTCAAATGTACTTTGCAAAGCTTCATGAATTTCATGAGCAAGTCTTAAAGATTTTACCTAAGAAAATTCAACAGGAAGAGATGATAATAGTGCTTCTTTCACAAGCATATCGAACATGAATATGTGTTTCTAAGTTTCATCACAGCCTTCAAGCTTGTCTTTTTCAATCACATCTTTTTCTATTTTTAGTAATCAACCGATGCATAGAAAATGTATCTTTATATCTCCTTCCAATTGTCATATTTAACTCCATCAAACTTAGAACTTTCTTTCCGTAAATGCATCATAGATCTCCTTAAGTTGTTAAGATTTTTTTTCAAGGACCTGAATGCTCTAATACCAATGCTTAGAAAGTAAGTCTGCCAAGATAACTAAGAGGGAGGGGGAGGGGGTTTGAATAAGTTATGCAATCAAAATAACTCTCAATATCCTTATTAAATCTGAAACATGTAAATAGTATATGCAACAACCATAAAAAGATAACCATACACGATATCACTAGATTTGGTAACTAGGGAAATCCTTGATCAAAGTGAAAAACCCATTGAGGATGGTACCCACAAGATGATGTAATAATATAAAAGTTTCTTGTGAAAGGATGGAAATTATTAGGAGATAATGAAATATATTCAATACATATGGGCCCCTGTTAAGAGAGTTTGAATCCTTGTTAGGAGATTCCAACCCTACCAAGAGTTGTTCCAACCATGTTAGGTGTTGAAAGGAAGACAAATGACACCACTATCTTAACAACTATAGTACTATCCTCACTGAATAATACAAGTGTACATCAACAACTATCCATTAGCAGCCTTTCTTTCCAAATAGAGTTTTTTGTAAGTTCATTGTGCCTTAATTGCACCAATTCCTTCTCTAGTCCAATACGTATCTGCATGTAAGTCTACACAATAGATAACATAGACATGACTGTATATCAAACATTTCATCCTAGGAAATGACTTTTTCTTTATACAAAGTCCTAGAATAAATAATTGAGTTGGCCTTGAGGATTTCCAAATTTAAAATATAATATAGGTGTAGATGCTCAAAAATGGTTTGAGTCTATAGTTTAATCATCTTTTCATACTAACAAATCCCATTTTCTCATTTCACTAATTCGATTATTTTGGCCAATTTGATTGTCATTCGAGCATATTTTGACAATATCCTTCATCATTCACAACCCCATTTTAAATCGACCATAGATCATTTTTAAATAAGGTTCGTGTTTTATCTAAACTTTTCAGAATTGACTCTAAATCATTTCAATATCATCTGAATCTCACTCGATCAACCTTGAACCTTTTTAACATCATTAGAATCATTTCTAATCAACCCAAAATTTTCCCAAATCAACCTAATCAATCCAAAACATGTGAAATATCTCAAATCAATGATCACTTATCCAACCTAGGCATTGTCATGTCCCTTAGTTCCTTGGGAAGCTATCAAACCTATCAAATATGACCTTAGCACTGCCATGTCCCTTAGTGCTATTTAAAATCTATCATTTTTATCATCTAATCATTTACATTGTTGAGTCCCTCAGTGTCAAATCCTAGCATTATCTAATCAATTTATTGAAATTTGACAATGCTCATCAATGTTATTATGATCAATCTTATCAATCAATTTCAATTGTATGGCCTTTACAATGTCCATTAAATGTCAAATACCCTCAATCCATGTCATATGCCCTTGGCATTTTATCAATCCTAATCACTTGATCAATTTGATCATGGCTTTGATCTACCCACCATCATCCTAGTCGATCTGCATAATCATCACATTTCATCAAAAGGTTAATCTCACATTTATTTCATCACATTGGCCAATCATTTATTAATTTTTCCTATAGGATTAGATAACCCATAATATATTTCTATGTCATTTCAATCATTTTCATACCATCTTACAAATTATTCTTATTAACCCACATTCTCAATTAATTAATATTAATTAATTAATTGGCTCATCTTGCAAACTATGTGTATTCTCAATTTCCTAAGTCCTAATTTCCTATTTATAAATTATAATTTATATTTGTGGGGAATTTTGAATTTTTAATCCAAATATTCCACCTAATCTTGACACATGGACATAATGCATCATAGATCCTCTCTCTACACTTGGCTAATATATATCATATTTGATATATAATATTCCTTATGCATGACTACAATAAGCTAGATTCATCATAGATTATTGTCTACAACTGGCTTTGATGTGTCATATGCATGTCATACGCTATCTTCCACATTTAGTCATGTTAGCTTTTATGCATCATAGAATCTTATATGTTGCATATTGTCATAATTTTCATAGATAAGTTGGAATTAAAATAGGAAAGGTAAACTCTAAGAGGGGGTGAGGGGATGAATCAGTGCTTTAAATTTTAGCCCATATAAACATTCACCATACATCCATCTCACCATTTAACAAGTAAACTGAAATACCATATAGAGCATATACATTTAAAGTATGTAAACAAGTATGCATTCACACATGTATTCCACAAGATATGATTACCCAGAAACCCTCCAATGAGAAGGTAAAATTGGGATGTGGATGACACCCCCAAATCTTCACTACTATAGTAATAAAGTGTATCCAATGAAGGTTACAATGTTTGATCATGAAACATGATCTATCCCATGAAAGATCTGCCCTATTAAAAGCTTACAAAGACTATTTGGTTTTACCTTGTTAAAGGATTTCAACACCCTATGAGAAGTGTGCCTTATTAGAGGACTTCAACTCACAATTAAGTAAGCACCTTGTTAGAGGATTTCAATACAGCCTGTTAGGACTACTTAGTTAAGAGATTTAATTAATTCACCTGTTAGAATGTCTCAGCAATGATCCTACGATTAGCACTCTGTTGCTTGATGTCAAATCACCTCTATATTGATGTGTACTTGATCCTTCTTGATTAGATGTCTCTCTATTGTTCACTGTATCCTTCCTTTGTTCTCCTTTTAACTAATTCTGCAATGTAACTCAAATCATAATACCTTGGTCACCATGAATGTCCTGTCTATGCATGCAAACTCTCCTTCACTCTCTCTAATCATTCATAAAAAGTTTAAGGTTTTTCCTCCTTAAGAAGACCTCGGTGACTTAGGGTTAGGTATGAATCAATGGCTGTGATTCACCCATATTGTCACTAAAGCCTTCCCTTTATCTAATTGGATGCATGTAATACATAGGGATTCACATTTAAGATTCATGCTTATCAACAAAAGATCGTAATTCAATTCTCAAGTCATCCCAAAAATAGATTACATTGTAGTTTGTGCTAATACAAAAAACTATGTCAAAATTGTGTTACTTAGAATCTGGAGTCCCTAGTGCTTGGCACTAACTATGACTTCAATGCTATTACTCAACAACTGAATGACTTAACATGCACTGCTTTCTTGGCACTTGTATGACTTGGCACATGAGTGACTTAGCACACATTGTTTAGTTAGCATGCTCTAACTTATATGTTGTGCTTGTCATATGTTACTTGTTCGACATGAACTAAGTAAATGACTTGAGTGTATAGGCACTCACTTGTCAAAAAAAATCTAAAATTAACAAGCTCCCCCTTTGACATGAGTGTCAAAAACACTTGGTCATACATTAGTAATCTTATTCTTATGAGCATAACATAGATGTCTATTCAATTTATATATAAAATATCAAAATATCAAAATTTTGCAATACATGACTTATACCTCAAAATTTTATAACTCCCCCCTAAGTTGTTTAATCTATTCTGTACTATACTCTGTATCAAAATCTTTCTCCTACTGAGTATATTTGCATCAACTGATACTCTTTCTTTATTCCTATCTATACTAATTTTTTCCTTTTTTTGCTCTCTTACTCCTTTGCTTCTTACTCCCCCTCGGGCATATATATCTCTTTCTTCTATTTTCTTACTCCTTCTTGACATTGTTGTCAATGGGTTATACACCTATAGTGTATTTGTCCAAAAATGATTTATGGACCTCAATTATAATTTCAAGATCGACATCTTAATTATCACAAGCTACTTTCAAAGAATTAATCTGGATGGCTAGCTTAGTAGCATGGTGGAATAAGCCATCTAATGTAGAAATATTGGGGTATTTCTTCATAAGTGTTTTTGCATAGCCTAGCTCCTTGTGTAAAATCTCCATGTGAGGAGTCAATGTCGATTGGATGTTGATTAGTTTAGCCTTAATGTTGGCTTCATCAACTTGTAATGATGCTAATTGAATTTGGTATTACAAGAGGTTCCTAAAGTGATTTTCACTTTGAGTTGGAGACTTGGGAAATGTTGCACTTGATGACTGCATTTGGCTCTCCAAACTTAGGATGTGATTGCTTACCTCTTGTGTGAAGAGTGTAGGACTACATAGTTTGGCGTAAAAAGAAAAAATATTCTCTAGTGCCTTCTTCACATTATCTATCTTAGTTGCTAGCTCAACCTATGTCAGTGCAATACCACTAGATATCTTCTCATTTACCTTGTTCTAAAACTTTTTTTCAGACCATTCTTATAGTTTGACACTAGTATCCAGGTTTATGTCACTAACTCTTTCACTATATTGGTCAATTGTTCAATGACGAGCTTTGTTTCAAATAGAGTAGGTAGATTGAATGCATCTAGGAAAATCTCTTTGATATGAATCAGAGCTTGCTTTTGCCTATGCTCCCTTTTGAGTAGTTCTTGATTTTTCTTCTTTGTTAGGGCCTCTTGTAGTATGCCCATCTACTCAATAGTGATTGTTGCCAAATCAAATTTAGGCAATACAATCTCTTCATCTAGGCTAATATCTCCATAAGTAATTACCATTTCTACATTAGATGAGGTAGTACTCGACACTAAAAATTGTAATGGAGTTGCCTCTATGCTCAGTCTCTGAAGAGCTTGAATGAAAGGAGTACCAAATTCTACTAATGTCACTAGTGCTTGGATTGGTAGTAGCTCCTTTAGCTTGGGTGTTAAACTTTTCTCTTTAGTCTCATCCTTTTCTACCTCTGTGGTTTCAATTGCACCTTGATCTTGTGATGGAGGTGTAGGTGTATCTATCTAACCTTTTTGGCTTTGAGCCCATCATTTTTTGGTGTTCTCACCTTATCTTCTCCAACAATCTCTACCTTATCTTTTTTAGTTTCTTGTTAATTTCTTGAGACTAGAGTGTCTTGCATGAGTGTATTGATAGTGAAACCTACTATCTCCTTCTATTGATATACAACTATGGGCTGTGAAGGTTGTACACTTGTGACTTGAGGAGTGATTATAGGCGTTTCTTATGTTTTCACTTCCTCCCCTATAGTTATAGTTGATGTCTTCTAAATTTCATCTATGCTCACTAGTATAGGGTCGTCACATAATTTGGCCTAGAGAGTTGACTAGATATGTATCCTTTTCAAATATTCCTCTATAAGGGGATTGATGTTCTAATTAGTAGTATAAAAAACATCCTTTACTATGACAATTTCAGTATTTTCACTTGTCTCCTATGGATGGCTGGCACTTAACATTTGTGTATATTGTGTAATGCCCCGCCAAGGGATCCAAAATAACTAACCTAAAGTTTTACTAAATTTTCAAAACATTTTTTAACAAAAGTTAAAGGTAATAACTTGACAACAATAGTTATAACATAGCGGAAGGAATTAACATTCACATAAACACATACCATAAAATAGATTACAATTCTTAAGGATTCCAACTAATATATAATAAATCCACATCAAATAATAATATACAATTATATATGATGCCACTTGGCAATAAATAGAATGTATAATCATCCACTAGGTATGAAAGGCTAAAATAATATACATCATAAAATAAATTACATCATCTCTTAAGATCTTATGAAATTAAATACAATACAATAATACAACCATCCATCATAGAAATATAAGTAAATATAGAAAGGAGCATCTACACAAACACATCCAACAACAACATCTAATGGTCAGATCTCAATGGTATAAGAAAAAGCACTACCATTTGACCTCATGGAAACCTAAATGGCTCACTCCCACCATGCTGAGGAGATAGTCTCAATTACCAAACATGATAACAAACTCAAAAGTCAAAAATCAACATCTAGGCTCAAGGAATCACTTGAAAGAAAACTATCTCAAAGGATACCAAGACACAAGTATCATCTAATCCCAAAGGCAACACAGACACATAGGAAATCTACTATACAAGTGGGAAAGTGTTGTTACACAAACCAAATCTAGGGTTACCTAGCTAGTCTTTTAATCCTCTAGCCCCATAGTGACTCTATACAACACTAGTATCCTTTCGTACTAACAAGGCATACTAACGAGTCAGCTCTAAGGTTACTCAGCTAGTCTTTTAATCCTCTAGCCCCTTAGTGACTTTTTGTGGTACCAATATCTTGTTAATTCATTTTAAACCCATTTAATGAAATGTTATCACTTATTAAATAACCTACAATGGGTTACTCTGGCAGCCACTTTGGGCCCCAGCCTCCATTGCAAGTCACTTACCAAGTTAATATATAGATAACCTACCCTAAGCTCAGTAAAATCAAAAGATCACAAAAGACCACATACCATAAATTAGTTCTTAAGCAAGAAACTAACAAGTATTGGAAAACACTAATCATAATCATGGATTCCACCAATATGATCATCCTAATAGGACTGATCCCAAAATATGGTATACATTAAACAATCCATGTCATAACATTACATCACCAAGAACAAATCATACAAACACCTCAATCCTTTAAAAGTGACTAGAAAGCAATCCAAATACATCTTATTGAAGGCTCAAAGGTTCTATCAAATAGGTCACACCATTCACCTCAGTTTCACATAGGAACACTAGAAAGCAATAACAATCAATAGATCAAAACACCTCATAGAGCATACAAAACACATTACCATGGTTCAATATAAAAGATCATATACAACACATCATCATGAAATCATAGACAAAACTCCCAAGCCTCTGGTAAACATCCTAATTGGTGAAAGCTAAGTCAACCTAACACCCAACAATAGAATCACATGTCATAGAAAAAGTACATACAAAGTCATTTTCCATAATCATTAGGTTTGAAAACATAAAAGTTCAAATTTCGCTTATAATTATTCAGTTCACTAGAATCCTAGACGATTTAACTAATTTATCTAAAGTTGTTTAAACATAGTTTCATAGTTTAATTTATTATTAACAAACATAAGGTTTGATATACAATTAGGTTTTTAGTTCTTTTCTTTCAAAGTATCAAGGTTTCTAGGGTCTTCGAATAATAAAATCTCCCTAGAAATAAACTTGTTTTCATATAAAATTGTTCTATCAAGCAAAACTTGTTTTCCTAAAATAACCATTTTGCCCCAATTACAATTATCAATTTTACTTCCCAAATACATCTTAGCAATTAAATCTTTAATTTAAATAAAAATTGTTAAAATAAATAATTATTATTAAATTATCAAAGATCATAATTATTTATTTATTAATAACTTATATTAAATTATTAATAACATAATTACTAATCTAATACTAAAATAATAACTATTAAAAAAGATATTGGAACGGAATCCTTAAGGCAAGGGACCTGGCCAAAGCTAAGATTAAGTGGAAAGTGAGTAATGGTGAGAACATTCTATTCTAGCATGATAATTAGTTGATTCAAGGGCCCCTTATAAATAATCCTCTCTTTGAAAATCAGTCAAATATTTGTATTAGGCAATTTGGTTTGAAAGTTAGTGATTATAAAATAGACCAACGTTGGAGAGACCTATCTTTCATTTTAGATGAACTCAAGCTAGTTATGATAATGCTAAACTCTATGATTCTTAATAACACGAGGGATGAATTAATATGGGGAGACAACCCTAATGGTTGTTACTCAGTTGCATCGAGATATAACTCTCTTTGGAGCTTGAATGAGAAGCCCCCTTGGGCTAAAGCCTAGGTACTTGGTCTTACCCCAAAGATTAATATTTTTTTCTAGTTGGCTTTAGAAGACAAAATACTTACCCAAGATAATTTAATCAAAAGAGGACATTATATGCCTAATAGATGTATACTTTGTAAACATAAAATAGAATCATCTAATCATATGTTTATCCATTGTCTTTATTCAAGGGAGCTTTGGGATAGCTTAACCAAGAACATTGGAGTAAGTTGGTGCAAGCTAGGTAATGTACTGAATTTCTTTTGTCAATGGAATAGTATGTTTAAAGGCATAGATTTACATGATTTAAGTACCTAGTCTTTCCCTCATTTATGTTGGGGAGTCTAGAAGGAAAGAAACAATAGAATCTTCAGAGATAGAGAGGAACCTATTTTGGTTCTGGTAGAAAAGATATATAGAAGCATGAAGGAAAATTACCAAGTTAGAAAGGGGGAGATATTGAAAATGGTGGTAATAAGAAGGAGAAATATAAGGATAGGAGGACTAAAAGATAGGAGGTGAGATGGTTTCTCCCTCCTGAGGGATGGCATAAAGAAAATTTTGATGGTATGGCTAAAGCAAATCCTGGACCTTCGAGTTGTTGAGGTATCATTAGAAATAGCTTTGATGGAGGGGTGGTAGCTTTTTCCCATCCTTTGGGTTATTAGACAAACCATTATGGAAAAGAAAGTGTTGCATGCCATGTGGTGTAATTAGCTTTAGACATGGAAGTTAAAAAATATGGTTGCACGGGGATTCAAATAACATCATAAGGTGTATTAAAGGGGTCACCCAACTATCATGGTCTATAGCTAATATTTTTGAAGAGACCCACTCCTTTCTTAGCAATTTCAAAAGTTTCCACATCACCAATGAACACAGGGAGGCAAATTCTGTAGTAGATTGGTTTGCCAATGAAGTAGTTAGGCAAGAAAAGGGGATGATTTGGAATTTGGGTGAAAATATCCCAGAAGAAGCAAAAAGCCTAATTGAGCTACACAAAATTGAGGGAGGTACAATGGATATCTAATTGTTATAATGGTTATTAATGAGAGTTGGAGTTTGAGTATTTATAATTATGGCGTTTACAGAAAATGCAGTTAGATGAGGTTATCAGTGTCAAATCAACATGTTTCTTGGGTCAATTTTTCTCTTCCTTTATCATTTTTGGGGAAAAGTAAGACATATCAAAAATTATCAGAGAGGAAGCCATTAGGGTTTTCAAAGGTTGGAGAAGGGATATCAGATGTCAGTTTTTATGAGAATAGTTAGTGTTGAGAATACAAAAATGGTGGGGAAAAGAAGTAGGAAGGAACCTGTTGGTGAAGCAAGTAAATGGAAGCAAAGGACTAAAGTCTAGGAAAAGTTAGAGAAGGGTGGTATAGCCAAATACATTACTAAAATTGATGGTTTCGACCCTATGGTCACTAACAAAATGGTTGGTTCATGGAAGGATGGGAGGGTTAAAGTGGATGAGGTTTCATTTCAGGTCACTAAGGAAGTCATTGCTCTTGTAACCTAAATTTCAGTAGAGGGGTTGAATTTTAACAAAGATAAGAAGGTTTTAGCGAATGCTGTGAAGGATTTTGTATAGAGTAATAAGGATGGAAGTGAACTAGTAAAGTGTGAAACTTACTAGGAAATGGATTCAATCAAGAAGTTATGGAGGTATGTTTTACGGGATATTATAGAGTATATTTCTTTGGACACTAGATTTGATAGAGTAAGAACACACCATTTTGTTTTACTCAATCACTTTCACTATGGTGTCAAGATTTTGTTCCCTTTTTATTTATGTACTTCAATGTGTAAGGGTATTTTTGGGTACAAGAAGAAACCCTCTATGAATCTAGCCTTGCATGAGGGGTTATTGCTTTTAATTTATGAGCATTTCAAGGCTCAGACCATAAGCAAAACCCCCCTAAAGGGTGTCTAATTCAGAGGATGTCCAAAGTATTAGTTTGGAGGGTGAAGAAAAAATTTCACTCGGAAAAAAGGCCAAGGATTTAGAGAAGAAATTGCCCCTGTCAATTAAAACCCTAAGCAGGAAGAGCGCTAGAGGACATGGGTCTAAAGCTTCAGGCTAGGGAGATGAAGAGTACAAGAAGGAATGGCATGATATGAAAACTGATGAAGAGATTGAAGAGGAGGCAGAAACTAAGATAGTAGAGTCGATGGCTAAAAAATAGAGGAGGTCTAAAGAGAAGGATGTAGAGGGGATTTTGGATTATGGGCCAGAGCTCTCTTCCATTCCTCTTTCCCCTATTCATCCTTAGGAACATGACAAGGAGAAGAAATATGGCGAGGGAGGAGAGGTGGTAATTAAGGATAGGCACATGGCTTGGAGAAAATTTAATGTAAAAACTTCCAAAATGGGTATAGTGAGAGAGGCTATGAACCCACAAATTTTAGAAGAAAAATAGGGTCAGCTCTAGTTGGAGGATCTCATTGATCTAGCAATGGTGGCCATTATGGATAATGTAAGGGAAATTGGCATGAATTTTCTTAATAATGCTAGAAATAGTATGATTGACAATTTCAGGTCAATCAAATGGCTTTACCATGAATTGGAGGAGTTCAGAGAAAAAAAAGGCCAGCTAGAAAACAAAAGGAAGATACCAAATTATGGCAATTTGAATGAACACGGGGATCGACTCAGTTTGGTTGAGAAGAGAATCCAAAATTTAGAAAACTACAATCATAATCTAAAAAATCAAATGATATCCATTCTGACTTCTATTAATGACAATATCTCATCCCTTACTGAAATGCTGAAAGCCAAAGGTCTTCTAGATGAAAATGAGGAAAAGGATAGAGAAACAACAAGAATAGAAGAGGATGTGACAAATGCCATTACCTTTATCAGTATGGAGCAGATGGCTGAGGAGATTAACAAAGCCTATGAAGCAATGGAAACGATGTAGGAGCTCGAGAGAAAGATAGAGGAATAACTTTGTTTTTTCTTTTCTTGCCTTTTGGACTATTAGATTGCTGTAGGTTTTTGGTTAGTTGCCTTTTTGTCTATTTTTTGTATTGGCCCTTTAGTTGGCCTTTGTTTTCTAGCTGGAATTTAACTACTTATTATCAACCTTTGGTTTTTTGTCTATCTATTATATTGGCCCTTTAGTTAGCCATTATTTTTTGGTTGGGCTTTAACTGCTTATTATTAGCCTTATGATATGTTTTAACTCTTGGGTTTCAGGATCCCTGTAAAACCTATTTTTCTTATAAAAAAATATTAAAAGTGATAATAATATCATTAATAATTCATAATTCATAATTCATAATTAATAATATTTAATATTAATTAAATATCATAAAATATAACTTAACATATATTAAAAATTAATAATAAAGTCTAGTTTTTTTAAAAACAAAAAAAAACAATTTTTAAAACTAATGTTTATAGCCTACTAGCTTTAAAGGCAACACTCTCGTGGCAGCCCTGTTGCCACCATCAATAGCTCTGTGATAGTAGTACTTGTTGTATTGGTAGTAGGCCTGCCATCAACGACCTCATTTCCATTGGTAGTGCATAGATGGGTGGAAAGGTGGGTCGGGGGTGGTAGCCCTGCCCACCACAATTTAATTTAATTTAATTTTTATAATATTTTTAAAAATTATTATCACACAACACAAACAAGAAAAAGCCCCCCAATGCATTTAAAAATATATATAATAATATAATTACATAGTAATTAATTATATATATATATAATTTTGATAAAATTTCCAACTTAAACCTGGTAGAAGAATTTGGACTAAATAGTTAAAGTCAATGAAATAATCTTGGTTATCATTTCAAAACCCACAGCCCAATTTAACAATGCAAAAAAATCTTTCAAAACTATTAAGAAAGGGCTTCAAAAATAAATTCATTCACTAATATTTTCAAGAAATAAAGAACGATTATTCCACTACGAGGCTTTCAAAATCTCAAAGCATAAACATATATTTCTGAATCAAAGAACAAATATTTGCATATAAGGATTTCAATCCACATAACATTCTAAAAATAGAAACACAATAGACATGGAGAAGATAAGAATTTGAAGAATAGAAACTACTATACAACTAAACCATGAGATCCTAACTGGATTTGATGCTAAAATGACAATCACATGAACATGCAAACAATCCCCTTTCTCTACAAACTTCCTTCCTTGAAATTGCTCCTCCAAAACCCCTCGATTTTTGAAAAATGAAGTCTCAATTGCTAATAAGGAGTTCTCCCCTAAATTTAGGGCACTAATTGTGCGATCCCCTAGGGAACTCGTTGATCAGAACCGTTTAACTCTTTATTTATTTATCTTTTTATGTTTTCATCCACACTTTAAGCAATTTAAAATATCTTTATTAAATTAATTTTCTTTCTCTCTTTAATTTAATTTATTATATTTTAATTTCATGCATATGCTTTATGCAATTTAATTTAAAATAAACTTTATGTTTTCTCTCTCTTATTAAATCATGAGAGACTTTAATAATATATTTATTAATTCAACTAACAATATTATTTAGAGTTTATTAATTAAAATAAAACTCCTAAATAAGTTTTAGATTACGGTAAAAATAGGTTTTGAAGGGACCCCGAAACCCTTTTACATCCTCAAAAAGGAAAAAAGATGCTAACCAAAAGGAAAGAGCCCATAAACCTACTAAAAAGTAGCATCAAAATCAAGTTTTCCAGGGACCTAAAACCGTAAACTCCTAAATAAGTTATTATTAACTAAAATAAATATAAAACACCAAAATTAGAACTATAACTTTATTTTTAAATTGAATTCTTTATTTAATTAATTCACAAGACATTTTTTAATAATATATTTATTAACTTAATTAATAACATTATTTAGAGCTTATTATTAAATTAAATAAATATAAATTTGTCAAAGATAAAACTTTAATAAAATCTTTAAATTTAATTCTTTTATATAATTAATTTCTCAATTAATTAAATATGATTAAATATCAATTTTTTTAATAAAATTTCCATTAAATTAATCGTTAAATTATCTTTTAATTTGATTTAATTAAAACAAAAAATCATCACAGACCCACGAAACCAAAAAAAACAACTCATATGAAGATAAAGAACATAATCAAACTCTAGGGTTAAAATCATGAATTCATGTCACTTGACAAATTCTGAAAGGTGAAACTAACTCAGATACTTGTCCTATTTTCTAGGACAATTGGCTTAGGTTTTAGGATTTGGACTCAAGATTTATCTCCCCACTTATACTATTGAAATACTATGATAGGGTATGCTCATCTTGGCAATTTAGGGAAGTCAATACCTAGTACTTGCAATCTGCACAAAATTCATGCATGTACAAACACAATATTCTAAACTAAACAAGCAATGGTAGGAAGTGGTTCATCGTGTAGATCCTGACTAGCAAGTGACTACTACTCCCTTTCTTAACCACATCAGAAATATCAAACATAAAGAAAACATATACATACACCATACACATGCAAGTATGGGGTAAGTATCCATAGAAACACATATAAATCATTCATCTAACTAACATCATTAAATAACTAAAATCATTGTATGAACATACATATACCATTATTGAAATGGTAAACATAAACACATGAAATAATGGAATTAACTTAGTAACTCAACACACATATCAACTAAATATGAAATACATTTAATCTAATCTAGTAACCAAGTACTGATAATCATAAAAAACAATAAAAAAATTGACCTAAAAGAATTCGAAAATACAATAGAAAAGTCAAGTAGGGGCAGGCATTACATCTTGTACACTCTATTCTATTTGCTGCTCTTCCTTAGTTGGCACTTGGTTATCAATATTCATATCAGTGCCTCCCTCAACTGTGACTTGTTCATTATCATCTTCTTCATCCTCTTCAACCTCAATTGGTGTCTGGTCAGCTTCTTTTGATGTTGACAGTCCAGATGTTATCTTCCACATTTGTTTGGACTTCTAGACAACATCCTCTATATTTTTTTGCAATATGCTAAAGTCTTATACTTTGGTACAAATGTTATAGCATATTTCTTAATGGCTTTAGATATTTTAGTCTTACAAAATTCCAGCATAACTTGAGCAAGGGATGTCTCCCTAATTTTTCTTTCAACATTTAAACAATATTGCCATTTTTGCTCAACTCTATCATATAAAATTTTAGGTATGGAGTTGGAAAGTTCTAGAGGAGTCTTTTTAACTATAGCCATCATGGCATATACTGCCTCTTCTATTTGGTTCTTCTAAATCTTTCCAAGATTATCAAACTCAATGTGAGAGAAACTCGATAAATCAACATTATTTCTAACATTCTCACATAAATTGTCTAGATTTGAGGAGGGACTATGACTTACTACTTGGAATTGGTTGTTGTCATCTGACTCAGTCATCTCCTCATCAGATTCAACTTGGGCAACATACTTCCTCCTTGGTCTCTTTTGTGCTCCAACTTCCTTCTCTTTAGGCTTGGCTATTATTTTATCCTTCTATATGTTAGAGTAAATAATTAATTATTAATTATTTATTCTATTTACTTAAGCTTACTTAGGTTAATGCATTTAGTATTTAATTGTTGTAGTGATGAGTTGTTGACAAGACGAGAGTTTTTTCTCTTCTAGCATCTTCCACTTTTTTATGGATGCTTGGTTGTCAACCTTATCTTCTACCACTTTCTAGCTTGTTCTACAAGCTTCCATGAGGCCTTTATATTCAAGCTCTCTCATTTTACTTTCTCAAAACAACACATTTTCATTGCAAATACATTTTCTTTGTTTTGGAAATGTTCTCTCTCATTTCCATTTAGGGTTTTCCAAGCACCACCTCTTCCTTCTTGGTTCCCCTTCAACAAGTTATTTGCATGCAGGTGATCTTGGTGAGTTGTGGAGTTGGATTCCATCAACTCCTACATGGTATTAGAGCTTCCTTGCTACTGCTTCATTGAAGGTTTTTTGAAGTTGCGATTTAGAGACACAAACCCTAGTTTGTTTGTGCATTTTTCTTCAATCCAGGGGAAGAGCATTTTTTTGGAGCACTTTGGGCTCAAACAAATGCTACCATTAGATCTGGAAGGCCATTTACAATCAAGATTCATATAAAACTTTTCAATTTTGGAGATAGAGATCCGGGAGGCAAAAAAAGTTTAGTCGAAGGCCCTTTCGTATGGACTATATAGACGATTTCACAAAAAATAAAATAAAATTTAGGGTGCGCTGCCAGGCAGCCACCACAACACCACCTAGTGGCTACTGCCATGTAGCTTGCGCTTGGCTCATAGACTGCCACAAGGCCACCCAAGCCTGGCCACCGCTAGTGAGCTACCCTGGCTCAACCTCTCCACCACTCCTTTTGGTAGAGCCTCCTTTTCTCAGCCCCTACACTCTACCAATGAACTTCTTCACCAGTGATCACTGCTGATCCTTTTCCTACTTTATTATCTTTAGCAAATGGAGTTTTTGTAGCATCAATGCCCACATGGAAACTGTGTGTCAATTTTGACTAGTCAGCTCACCGACAACACAATAACACACGTGGATATTTGATGACCCATTAGTGCATCCAACGTGTGACACATGGCAGGGTTTCTACATGGCACTTTTCTCTGTGGCCCCTGCCACATCAGCCATACATGCCACGTAGCCCCTTTTTTCCTATGATAGTCCAAAAACTATTAAATTTAAGCTAGGTAGTTGCTGACATTATCATGACATCATCACTACATCATCAACCCTCTTACACCTCTCCAGGGTCATTTTGGATCTACTTGCTATTTTTTGGCCATATCTTGAGCATAAAGATGTATTTTTGTGATCCGAAGGAAGTGTAAAAAAGCTAGTTTCGAGATGGAGACATTAGTGTAGGTATTTTCAGGTTTTGATGCAGTTTTGTTGCCTTATTTTTTAGTTGAAGTTTGAAGTTCTATTTTTGACTTCGACATGCATATCTTTTGTGTCCAATGTCTATTTTTTGAAAATGTTATATTTTTGAAATTTTGAAAGCTGGTTTTGTCACCTTTTCAGAAATGTGGTCTTTTTTGTTAGATTCTGGCCCATGCTCTTTCTATCATATTTTTGGTATTTTTGCTCTATAGTGGATATCTTGGGTGTTTTAAGTCCAAGGATCATTTTCCTGGCATGGTTTCTTTTGTTTTGGGCTGTACTATCTTCTGTATCATCTTTTATTATTATTTTGATCATTGTAGACATCATTTGTAAGCACTTTATGTATACACACTGAGATAAAGTGCCACTCTTGCATTTCGGGTTCATGAACATTGTTTCTGAGATAGTTGTACTTGCACTCCTTTTATAAAGCACCATGGGGGGGTAGTTATTTGCTATTTTAGGCCTTTTTCCTTTTGTTTTCCCATGTAGTGTCAATGTGACCATGTCTTTATAGGTGTTTGTATCTCTTCCCTCTCGTCATTCTTGGTTCTCTTTGTAGGGGATTTTTGGCCTAGCTTCTTAGTTCCCTGTCATCTCACCCCATTTTCATTAAGGGGGGGTTATGTTTTTGTTCTAATGCATCCATGGTCTGATGGTTTGATAGTGTGAGCTATGTATTCAGTGATTGATCCTATGTATGAGGTGATTGCAGTGGCTAGCTACCTATGCATTTATGTGAGATGGATCATCTACCATATAGACATGCTTGGTTTGTGCCTTCTTCTTCCATGGAGGTTCTTTAGATCACCAATTTCTTTTTGATGGCAAATTTTGTGGCTTCTTCATGCTTCAATGATGTTGTTCATGATCACTTTTTGTTCCTATTTTATGGGGACATTTCCCTAATTGGAGGCTTCAGTTCTTCACTAGGTTCTTACCTCTTTTTGGGGGAGGTTTTTTCCCACGTGGTTTTCTCTATTTTCCTATTTTCAAAGGTTGCATCTCTTTGCATTGTACATGGGTACCTAACATAGCCTTGTTGTCGGTACCCATTCTACATTTTCATCTTAGTTTTGTGAGCTTAAGACATTCCCCTAAGTTGCACTTAAGGGGGAGTGTTAGAGTAAATAATTAATAATTAATTATTTATTCTATTTACTTAAGCTTACTTAGGTTAATGCATTATTATTTAATTGTTGTAGTGATGAGTTGTTGAAAACATGGGAGTTTTTTATCTTCTAGCATGTTTCACCTTTTTGTGGATGTTTGGTTGTCAACCTTATCTTCTACCACTTTCCAACTTGTTCTACAAGCTTCCATGAGGCCTTTATATTCAGGCTCTCTCATTGTATTTTCTCAACACAACACATTTTCTTTGTTTTTGCAATGTTCTCTCTCATGTTTGTTTAGGGTTTTTCCAAGCTCCATGTCTTCCTTCTTGGTTTCCCTTCGACAAGTTATTTGCATGCAGGTGATCTTGGCGAGCTGTGGAGTTGAATTTCATCAACTCCTACACTATACTGTGACTCTTGTACTAGTCCTTATGGTAGGTGCTATAGGTTTGGGTTGATTAGGTTTTGCAACCTTCTTTTGTTTACTCATTTCTTGAGTCTTTGCCTTTATTTTCTTCTTATCAATAGTTATAGGCACTTCATAAGCTTCTTCTTCCTCAACAACTTCTGCAATTTCTACTTCCTCCTCTTGCTGAGACCTTGCGTTAGTGCCAATGTTGCTTGATATGGTGTTTCCTCTTCTTCTTCCTTGACTCGTTCACCAAATTTTTCTTTCAATTTCTTCACCAATTTGTTCTTCTTCCTCATCATCGAAGTAGTCTTCAATTCCATAGTGATCTTTGATTTGGCCAAGTCATAATTACCAAATGCTTTGGCTTCCTTATCGACTTCTTCTACAAGTAAGATTGTGATTATTGCAGAGGCCTCACCAACATTGATTTTATAACCTAATGGCCTTAGCCATCTCACCCTATGAATTGATGCTTGTACATATGTGAAATCAGTATCAACTAGGAAGAAAACATCATTAAAATGCTTCTCCACTAGTGAGACTAGTATCCTAAGTCTTTTCTTTATTGTTTTTTTGGAATCTTCAAGGTAACTCATCATGGTAGATTGAAAGCTTTCACCTCATTTCTCAATACATTCTCCTATTTTAATTGAAATTGATCTATTCACCTTCCATGCAACCTTACCAAATGTAGGAAATACATTCTACACATAAAAGAAAATACATACTAGAATAGATCCAAATTTACACTGTGCACTCTTGGTTTTCCTTATGGCTCCCAAATTCTCAATCAATTACTATAACTAAAACTTGGAAAGATCATAAGTATGATCTTGCTTCACAATTTTGTAGCCCATATCTACTGCAATGTAAGTTACACTATTTAATCTGCTATATTGATAAAAACTTGTGTGTTAATACCCTTACTACAAAAGCTATCAAGGGATCTATGATAGTATCAATGTTCATTCCCCTTTTATTTCATACAAATCCTATTCTTTTCAATAATTTCCTTTGATTCACTTCTCATGGTCTTTAGCTGATCTAGGGTTGGATACCCTGTTACCCTATGAACAATCTTCTTTGTGATTTTTATTGGCCCATTTTCTAACCATACAAAGCTATCATGAATTCTTCTTAAAAGAATTTTAATACACTATGTTTTGAAGATGTTGGGGAAATCTAGGGTATGAGTTAACCCTTTCTTCTCAACAATCTTGAATTATTCATTCAACACTCCATTTTCACATAGTTTCCCATATACTTCTCTAATTTGCATGTCTCCTATGCTTCCAATCTTGCATGTGTAACAAATCCTAACATTTTGAATCATCAAGACTTGCAGTGGTATCATAGACAATCCTTGTTATAAGCTATATTTGGGATAGCCTTGAAAATAGGTTGTTTAATTTCATTTCTAATCAATTAAATATTTAAAACCTCTTTTCTCTCTACACCTTTTTCTTTAGAAGAACTAGAAGCTATTTCATATGTCTAGGGTTTACAGAATTTGAAACTACGTAGCTTGACACATGGTAAATACCTTACAAATCCTACTGAAATGGTGTCAAAAAATCATTTAAATCTCTTGTAAATGCTTAGATTAAATTATCTAGACTACCTTTAGCTCTTCACATTCTTCTTCAAATTCAAATGATGTCAAATGGACAAGAAATTGATCAAAATAGCCCTTAAAACACAACATTTAATGCTAAGTGCTTACATAGTTGTAAGCTCAACATCAATTGAATTTATGGCTCACTCGACATCCATGTATTTTTCCATATGCTCAGAAACCACTACAAGCTCAACCTCAAGAAACAATTTTTGTTAGCTCGACATAAACTAACATTTCACTCAACAACCATATGAAACTTTTTCATGCTCAACAGTAACATAAAAAATTGACAAAACTTAAAGATTTATCTTTGATTTCTAACAACACTTTGCATCTGTATTCATGCATATGTAATCTTTTCAAAACTAAATCCTTGGAACTAATTTATCATATATCTTTTAAATATCGGTCCCACATACCTCTCGATTGCTTAATTCGATGAGGTGTTATCACCCAACCCATTAGGTGAAGTGATCCCATTTGCTCTTGATTTGCTACAATTTCCCTTTCTCTTCCATGTCGTGTTCATCTCATCTCTGACATTTTCAATATCCATCTTTCCTTTTTCTTTGTTGAACTCACAACTTTGTCTCTTTACCCTTGTTGGACAATATCTGCTTATGTGACCAGTCTTCAAACAGCTAAAACATGTGGTTTGACTCAACTGCTTTTTGTAATCACTTTTGAAATGAGTTCTAATACAATTCTCAAGAATATGTCCATACTATTGATAATAGTGACAACTATACCTTGTATTATAATCCCAAAAATAAGAGTTTCCATTGTTCTTTAACTTTTCCTACTTGTTTGATGACCAATTGGATTTGGATTTGCACTCAAAGGCTCTATGTCCATACTTTTGACAATTATAATAGTATCCTTCAAATCTTTGAGTGTGCATGGTCTTGGTTCTACATTCATGTGCTTGATGATCTTGTTTGTTGCACTTGTGGTAGTGACCCATTTTCTTCTACTTAACATTCTAACTTATAGTCTTGCTCATGCACACATTTGTAGTATGTCCTATCTTTCCATAGTTATGACAAGTAGGTTTGGAGTTCTTACCTTTGTTACTTTCTTCAACACTTTTGGACGATTCTCCTTCTTCAGTACTAGTGTAACCCAATCTAGATATATCATTGTTAAATCTAGGAGATCTCATCAATTTTTTAAAGTACTTGATGGCTTCATTGGGTTTATTGAAGCTTTTAGCAAACTCCTTTTCCCTTTTCAGATCATTACTCAACTATTCATTCTACAATTTCAGTATTGTGATCTCAATATCTTTACTATTTATTTCATGATTATCAATCATGACTTGATTCATTGTTTCCAATTTCATGTGAGAAATCATATTTACTTCTGATGATTTCTCATCTATTCTATTGGAAAAAACTCTTTTGTCATCTTCAATCATGACTTTATCTTCCATAGCTTTCTTTTTCTATTCAATCACCTCACATAGTAATATGGCTTGTGATTCTTGCTCTATATTAAGATTTTTGATCACTTCAGCTAGGGTTCTATTCTTTTCCATTAGATCTAGAATTACTATGTCAAATTTGTTGGAGTCTTGATTTGTAAATAGCTTACTAGTGTCCATCTCTTGGTATTGTGTGTCATTCTCCTCAATAGCAATTTCCTGCCTTCTTCTCAATGATTTCTTTAGATATTCTCTTGCTTCATTTAATTGATGTAGAATGAGTTGTATTTCAATCTCCTAATTCTCAATAACTTTTCCCAATTTGTAGACTTCCATTTCCAAGTTCTTTCCTCAAAGCTACAAAGCTTTACTTTTAGAGAACTAGGCTTTGATACCAATTGTTAGAATTACAATAGGAAAGGTAAATTTTGAGAAGGGGGTGAATCAATGCTTTAAAATTTAACCAATAAAAACATTCACCATACATCCATCTCACCATTTAATAAGTAAACTAAAATACCATATAAATAATATACATCTAAAGTATGTAAATAGGTAAGCATTCACACATGTATGACACAAGATATGACTACCCAAAAACCCTCCAATGAGAAGGTAAAACTAGGGTAGGGATGACACCCACAAATCTTTACTACTATAATAATAAAAGGTATCTAATGAAGGTTACAATGTTTGATCATGAAACATGATCTACCCTGTGAAAGGTCTACCCTATTAAAAGCTTACAAAGATTGTTAGGTCTTACCTTGTTAAAGAAATTCAACAACTTGTTAGAAGTGTGCCTGATTAGAGGACTTCAACTCATAGTTAAGTAAGCACCTTGTTAGAGGATTTCAATATAGCCTATTAGGACTACTCTGTTAAGAGATTTAACTAATTCACTTCTTAGAATGTCTCAGTAATGATCTTGTGATTAGCACTATGTTTCTTGATGTTAAATCACTCTATACTAATGTGTACTTGATCCTTCTTGATTAGATGTCTCTCTATTGTTCACTGTTCCTTCCTCTGTTCTCCTTTTAATAGATTCTACAATGTAACTCAAATCATAATACATTGGTCACCATAAATGTCCTATCTGCACAAGAAAACTCTTGTTCACTCTCTCTGATTGTTCATAAAAAGATTAGGGTTTTTCCTCCTTAAGAAGACCTAGGTGACTTAGGGTTAGGTATGAATCAATGGCTATGATTCACCTATATTATTGCTGAAACCTTCCCTTTATTTGATTGTATGCACGTAATACATAGGGATTGACATATGAGATTCATCATTATCAACAAAAGATCATAATTCAATTCTTAAGTCAGCCCAAAAATAGTTTACATAGTAGTTTATACCAATACAAATAACTATGTCAAAACTGTGTTACTCAACTTCTGAAGTCCCTAGTACTGGGTACTAACTGTGACTTTAGTGTTGTCACTTAGCAATTGAATGACTTAGCATGCACTACTTTCTTGACACTTGAATGACTTGGCACATGAGTGACTCAACACACACTATTTACTCAACATGCTCTAACTTATATGTTGTGCTTGGCATATGTTACTTTTTCAGCATGAACTAAGTAAATGACTTAAGTGTATAGACACTCACTTGTTAAAACCAATCTAAGATTAACAAGATATTCTAAGGAATATCATGCCAAGTTGCACACTCAAATTGACAAATGTCCATCTCCTCATTCCTATCTCACCTCTTGTATTTTGGCTATAAATTGACTCATCTTGCACTATTTTTTTATCTATAACAACCATATCCTTAGAACCTCTTAACATTAGACCAAAATACACTCGTAACATTCTCAATAGTATTATCATATCATTATGTGATTTTATTTCAATTGTGTGTGCATGATAGGCAATTAGAGCTACATCAAAGTGGAGAAGAAATAAGGACATGGGAACTACAATTGAAAAGGGGATTTTAGTTGTGTTGATTCCTTTTTTTTAATTAGTTTTCATGGTAGATTAGAATGATTTTTAACCTAGTTGCTCAAAGTTGTCTTGTCATTATCGACAAATTGACCTATCATATGCATTTTTTGGTCAATTACTCAAGGAGGAACCCATATATACCACCCCTACTGGTGTATGTTTTTATGGCTTTATTATTTATTCTTCGAAATAATATTCTAAATCACATTATATCAGATTGTATCATAATACCTTGGTCACCATGAATGTCCTATCTAGACATGCAAACTCTGCTATGCTCTCTCTGATCATTCATAAAATTTTTAGGGTTTTTCCTCCTTAAGAAGACCTAGATGACTTAGGGTTAGGTATGAATAAACGGCTATGATTCACCAATATTGCTATTGAAACCTTCCCTTTATCTAATTGGATGCATGTAATACATAGGGATTCACATATAAGATTCATCCTTATCAACAAAAGATCGTAATTCAATTCTTAAGTTGACCCAAAAATATGTACCTAGTAATTTGTGCCAATACAAAAAACTATGTCAAAAATGTGTTACTCACCATCTGAAGTCCCTAGTGCTCTGCACTAACTATGACTTCAATGTTGTCACTCAGCAATTGAATGACTCAACATGCACTACTTGCTCGACACTTGAATGACTCAGTACATGAGTGACTCGACACACACTATTTACTTGGCATGCTCTAACTTATATGTTGTGCTTGGCATATGTTACTTGTTCGACATGAACTAAGTAAATGAATTAAGTGTATAGAAAGCCACTTGTAAAAACCAATCTAAGATTAACAAGATGTTCTAAGGAATATCATGCCAAGTTGCACACTCAAATTGAAAAATGTCCATCTCCTCATTCTTATCTCACCTCTCGTATTTTGGCTATAAATTGAGTCATCTTTCCAATATGTGTCTACTTGACGTATATTATTCCCTACCCATAACTATAATAAGCTACATTTTTCATGGATTCTTGTCTACAAGTGACTTTGATTGGTGATATGCATGTCATATATTCTCTTTCACATTTATCCATGTTGACTTTTATGTGTCATAGAATTCTATATGTGGCATATTGCACCATTTTTCATAGATATTCTAAGTAATATCATTCTAAGTTGCACACTCGAATTGATAAATGTTCATCTCCTCATTCATGTCTCACCTCTTGTGTTTTGGCTATACATTAAGCCATCTTACACTCTTTTTCAATCCTTAACAACCATATCCTTAGAACCTTTTAACATTAGGCCCAAACCATGCTTCTAGTATTCTTTATTGCATCATCATGTCATTTTTTCATTTGATTTCAATTGTGTGTGCACTATAGGCAATTGGAGCTACATCAACGATGGAGAAGAAAGGACATGGGAGCTACAATTGAAGACAGGGTTTTAATTTTGTTTATTCCTTTACTTTAATTGGTTTTCATGGTAGATTAGAATGGTTTTTAGTATATGTTGATTGATTTTGTGGTTTCTCATAGTATGCTAGGTTTTAACCCATTTTACAGTCCTACAATTGGTGAGCTCAATGTGAATACAATGCTTACTAACTTGGGTTTTCTTTGTTTGTGATTCTAGGTGCAAGGAGGGAGCTCATTTGAAGGAGTTTAACATTTATTTATTTATTGTGATCACACCTAGTCTAATTAGGAGGTCCAATAAAAATCTTGTATCCCTTTTATATGCATTTCTATAGCTCTTCAATCTAGGTGTGCACTTGGTACTATTATGGTACACTTGGGTGCCTTACAAAGTTGTTTTAGGTGCTTAGGACCTAGTATAACATCTATTTTTTGTTCTTAGTTAATCAACTATGATAAAAAACTACCAAATATACCCTTCTAGGCCCCACATGTTCCAGGGGTGCACTTTGGACTATCATAGCATACTTGGTAGCTCTGCTTTGAGTTTTACATGTTTTAGGTGCCATTTTAACCCTATTTTACTGTATTTGGTCCCTAGCTTCCCAATTGCACTAAAAAACTACCAAATCTTCCCTTCTAGGCCCCATATACACCATAGGCATAGTTGGCTATGTTTGAGTGCACTTAGGGCCTTCCTAAGTGTCCTTGGCCTTCTCTAGAAAATTTGGTATTGTCAGTGCACAGTTGGTTCATAGAAAGGCCAAGTTTCAATCATAATATGTATATAAGGTTTCATTTTGATTCTAGAAACTAGAATAGAGGTTTTTGTGTTATTGATGGTCTTTTTGCAACATGTGCTGCTCCTTGGGAGAAGACTAATCAATTGAAAACTACTAATATGTTTGGTGTAGGATATTGATGAAGACTTGTGTGTTTATCCAAACTATGTGTGTGGTTTTATTTAGATTAGCTAACACTTAGTTTGGTGCTTTAAAATGAACTTTCTTTTCTGATTGGTGTCTCTAAATTATTTACAACCCAGAGGGTTGCATGGACATATCCTCTCCCCTCACTATTCATGGATCTTGGGTGTAAGAGAAATCTATGCAATTTCTTTTGGACAGGTGCCTTGGAACCAAAAATCATCACTTGGTGAGTCCCTAGGGTTGACCTCAAAGAGGTTACAGGCCAAAGCTAGGTCTACACTCTAGCCACTATAATAGACTCGATACAATAAATGCCTTAATGATGGTATTGTTGAGTTATAGCTCTCCTCTAGTACCCCTGTTGTGCATCAAACCACTATTCTCAAGGCTGGGAGATCTTCTGAGGAATTTTATCTTTCACTTTCCAAACAGAGTGCCAAAACTAAACAACATGTCTTAGTGGCCAAAATCCTTTCTATCCACTAGCTCAAGGTGTCACCCATGCCCATGAAGACATCCCATCACTAGTACATTTTGGAAAATATGTGACTATGTGATTAAAAATTTTTGTCACACCACTAAAAATTTAAGTCAAGTGACTAAAATCAATCACATTCAATTATTTCTTTGCAATTTGTAGGCTTGAGTGACTAAATAAGTGACTAATCTAGTCGCCAAGTAAAATCACAAGATCAATTAAATAGAAATGGCTAAATACACTACCATATAAATGATTAAATAAGTTACTAGATAATTATTCACTAATTATTAGTCACTAAAATACAAATGACTAAATAAGTGGTTGGATAATTATTCACTAATAATTATTTATGATTTTTACTTTCTCTCTTCAATTTTTCTAAGGTTTATTTATTAATGGATAAGATCTATTTTATTTTTCATAACTCATTCATGACTCTTGGACCTTATTTTTTTCATACTAAGTGTGGTTTCTCTTTGCATCTTCCCATATACATGACACTTTTAAAAATTTCTCTGGAGATTTTATTCACCGGTTAGTTAACCAAAACTAATTTTTCTAGAATTATACCTTGTAATATTTAAGATCTAAAACCAACAACACCAAAAGCCCTACTATTACAAGGGGTAACATCAATACAATAGGACTAGTAGTTGAGTAATGCATGGGAGAAAAAATATTATACCATGTAGAGTAGTAACAAAGGATCAAAGAACTTAGGGCAGAACCTAAGACAAGTACATGAAACACCATAATCTATTTGCAAACTAGAGCAATGGCTGATTTACTTGACTAATCAATTAAACCACCTTAATTTATAATAGGTGGGAGTGGGTCATTATAGTTTCAATTATCATTTTTTCTTTGATTCTTAATTTGGATTCATATTTACAAAGTTCATTCATTTACAAAGGTGGGATTTTAACAAATCTACAAGCTCTTTATGCAAGAATGTGCATCACTATTTTGCATGTATTTACTAATGTCTTTCACTTTGATGTCACTATTTTTTGCATTTAAATATAACTATTTAGACACATGTCTACTCAATAGGGTTATTTTAATTAGCTATGCCAAGAATAAAGCCCCTTGCAGATAATGGGTTCTCTTACTCTTTTATCATCAATGGGTCATTTTAGTTAGTTGATTAGAGTCACAATAACCTTTCTTGATTCCCAATTTGATATATGAAGATTTTTCTTTCTAATTAGTCCATAATAGGTTCCCTAACTAATGAAGGATGCTCCACTTAAAACCATAAACTCATAATAGAAACAAAGAAACAAGAACAAATGTGAGAACAAAATATGGAGTTCTTATTTGTGCCACAAATATGGAATTACAAAATTAACACGTACAAAATGTTAACCCACATGTGCACTTTCATTATAGTAATATGCAAGATTAAGTTGCGAACTACCACCCAAAGTTTCCCTAGACAATGTTTGCGCCTTTCTTAAATAAACAATTTTATGCCGCTCAAGAAAGTTCTAGATGCTCAAACTTAATACTTAGGGCCAAAAAACCCTAACAATACATATAAAGTTACCTAAATACATTTTTGACAAATTATTTTAGATATTTTGGTAGCACAACTTTGGAAGGCCATAACTCTTGAACCATTGCTCTGATTGGCTATTATAACCACTTTTCAGAAATATCGGTTCTTGATCTATAGGCTCATAATTGTGCAAGTGCCCTTCCATTAATTTTTTATACCTCATCCAAACAATTTGTGGCCTCCAATGGTGAGCTTGAAGATTTTTCTGCAAATTTTTCCATCAAAAATTGACAATAAATTCTCTAACTTAAGATGGAGCAATGAGATTATTTATGGTGGGCTTATAACTCTAAAATGAACCTTTATGTAAAAAATGAGAACATTCCAAGCTTGTATGAAAAACTTACTAAAAATAGAAAGTTCCCATAATTTAGCCACCTTGTCTATTAGTCCTTATTAAAATAGAAAAGACAAAAAAGAAAATATTTTTGGGTGATGCAAGATTGCTCTTACACCTAGGATGCTCCTGCATCAGACACCCAGGGTAATTTGAGAAGTGACTCCATCATGTCTCAAGTGTTTAGAGGAAAACAAAGATGGTGAACCTTCTCCATTGCTAGCCATGATGAATCCTCTACTAGCCTCCCTTTCCATTTGACCAGCTATTTCTCATAAGTTTTGTTCTTTGTACTTTTTCCAACATGACTGTCCAATTTCTCCTCATTATCCTTTGTAGCCAAACTAGCTACTAGAATACTCCATTATGCTTTTGCAATTTCATCTCCATCACCTCCTTCATAATACTTTGTTAAATCTAAAATATTAAATACTTGTCAAATATTCAATTCTACAGGCAACTCCACTTCATAAGCATTTCTATAATCATGCCTTTTCACTATCTTGCATGGTCCAAACTTCTTTATCTTTAACTTATTATATATATTCACTAGAAAATGCTCTTTTCTCAAATGAACCATAACTTCAACTCCAATCTAAAATTTCTGATACCTCCTTTTCACATCTATCTTATCTTTACACTATGTATTCATCTTTATGGTGTGTTTCCTCACCTCCTCATGGATGTTCTTCAAATGTTTAACAAATTCTTTTGTTTCAACACTACTTATCTCTCCTTTATCCAATGACCTCAATTCAAAATAATTTCTGAGACTACTCATATATACAATCTAGAATGGTGATTTTCCAGTAACCCTATTCAAAAAATTATTATATACAAATTCTTCCTATGGTAAAATCAGATCCTATCCTTTTGGCTTGCCTCCAACCAAACATATCAGCAAGTTTCCCAAACTAAAATTCACAACTTCTTTCTATCCATTAGTCCGTGGATGATGTGATAAACTAAACTTCAACTTTGTCTTCAATTTCTTCCATAATATATGCTAGAAATACCCAACAAATTTGGTGTCTTGATCTGAAACTATACACTTTGAAAGACCATGAAGTCTCACCACTTCTCTGAAAAACAACTCTACCACATGAACAACATTACTAGTCTTCTTGCAAGGGATACAATATGACATCTTTTAAAACCTATCAACCACCACAAAAATAGAATCATGTCCATGTTCTGACCTCAATGCTCCAAGAAAAAAATTCATGTTGACACCCTCCCATGGCTTCTCTGGTACAAGTAATGGCTAATATAACCCTATATTCTGCTTCACTCTTTTCACCATCTGACATAGTCTATAATTCTGTACAAAATTCTTCACATTGTACTACAACTATGGCCAGTAATAATTCTCAGCAAAAAAAGAAATGGTTTTATCTCTACCAAAATTTCCAATAAATCCTCCACTATGCTTCTTCTTGATGAGATTCTCTCTCATTAAACCTTTAAGAATTCATAACTGGCTTCCTTTGAACAACATACTATCTTGGATTTGAAATCCAACCACTTTTTCCTATCAAGTGTAATAGGTTCTGTACAAGCCTTCCATGCTTCACCAAAATTAGGATCATCTAGATACAAAGTCCCTAGTTCCTTGAACACAACCACCTTTATCTGCATTTATGTCAATAAAATTTGTCTTCTTCTAAGAGCATCTAAAAATTTGTTATATTTCCCACTCCTATATTTCCAAAAAAATGTATAACTCTACTAAAAATCAACCCACTTCAAATGCCTTTAGTTTAATTTTCTTTGACTATTCAATTTTTTCAAAGCTTGTTGATTAGTACACAAAACAAACTCCTTAGGAAGAAGATAATGTCTCCACTTCTTCAATGCTTGTACTATAGCATAAATTTCTTTATTATAAACATAATATTTTTTGTTTGCAACATTTAACTTCTCACTAAAATAAGCAACAAGTCTACCTTCTTGGCTCATAACAGCTCCTATTGTAATACGAATAGCATCACAGTCTACTTGAAACACCTTGTTAAAATTAGGAAGTGCTAAAATAGGTTGCTCAGTAACTTTCTATTTCAGCAAATTAAAACTCTTATCTACTCCTATAGTTTGCTTAAATTCTTTCCTGTCCCTTCTCATTGTTTTAGTCATGGATCTACAAATACTACTACAACCTCTTATGAACTTTTTATAAAAACTAGCCAATCCATGAAAAGATCTTACCTCTATCACACTTCTTGGAGTAGGTCATTCAAGGATAGCCTTCACTTTCTCTAGGTTCATTTTTAGACCTTCTATTGAGACTACAAATCCCAAGTACACCAACTCCTTCTTTAAAAAACTGCACTTCTTTAGGTTTATCAGCACCTTTTCTTTGCTCAACTTATTAAACACCTTGTGAATATGAATCAAATGCTCCTCTAATGTCTTACTAAAGATCAATATATTATCTAGGTAAACAATGAAAAACTAGCTCAGAAACTCCTTCAATACCTCATTCATGAGCCTCATGAAAGTACTTGGTGTGTTGGTTAGCCCAAAAGGCATGACTAACCACTTGTACAGTCCTTCTTTTGTCTTGAAAGAAATCTTCCACTCATCACCTTCTTTGATACGAATATGATGGTATCCACTCTTCAAATCTGACTTAGTGAAATACTTAGCTCCACTCAAATAGTCCATAATATCATCCATCCAAGGCAATGGAAATCTATACTTTATTGTGATCTTGTTGATAGTCTAAGAATCTATACACATCCTCCATTCACCATTCTTCTTTGGTGCTAATATTGCTGGTATAATGCATAGACTCAGAGTCTCTTGAATCAAACCCTTCTGGAACAACTCATGAACTTGTTTGTTCAAATCTTCACTTTCTGATGGTGTTATTTTGTGCACTACCTTGTTTGGAAAACTAGCTCCTAGAACCAAATCCATTTGGTGATTGATCTTCCTCATTGGGGGTAATCCATGAGGTACACCATTTGATACAATATCAAAAAAATCTCCCAACATATCTATGAAATTTGTAGGCACCTCCTCTACTTCTTCTATACTATCTTTTGGAATTATAGAAAAACACATATGCCCACACTTCATTCCTTTAAGAAACTCTTTTCCATCAACAAAAACATATTCTTGCAGCATTAGATACCTTTTCTTCTTTATCCTTCAATGGCTTCAACTTATGTTTCAGTCCATCGTTGGTTAGAGTGTTGGTATTTTATCACCCATTGTGTACAACATGCTTTTCAAACTACCACAGCCTACCCAACAACATATGACATATGTCCATAGTTATGATATCACATAGTACCTCATCCACACTGCTCAGTGACCATGACCTTGTGGTCATCTTGCACCCAAGCAATATGGTGTAGACATAGGTGTTTCTATCTCTTTAGCTTGAACTTGGTGACCATCATTTCTAACACAAAATTTTTAGTACTTGCACCATCAATGATCACATCACAACACTTATCTTCACATCTACACCATGTGCAAAATAATCTCCTTCTTTGATCAGGTTCATTCTCACCACTTAGTATGACTCTTCTGTTAACTAGGACTTCTCTTTTAACATCTTTAGAATGTGAGGATCTGGCATCTTCATCAACATGTGCAACTCTAGCCTGGCCTTCTATTCTTTGATCTATCCTTCCTTGGCACTAGGAACATTCAAATGCTCTATGCCCTTCTTCTCTATAGTGAAAAAATTTCACACAAAAGCCTCTTCTTCCAAATCCTTGCCCTCTACCTCTTGCTCTCTGATCTCTATTGTTCTGACTATGGAAATGATTGGAATTGTTTCCCCTTTGGTTGTAACTAGTTCTTTCAACCTCATCCTTGTTCTTTTGATCATTATTAGGACCTCCATAAGATCATTCATTAGATCTTCCATAGTGATCTCTTTCGCTATTCTTATTGTCAAACTTGTTATTTAGTTTTTCTTCAACTCGTAGGGAAAATTGGTATGCCTCCTCAATATTGTTCATTCAAACTAGACTCATCTCATCTTGAATGTTTTGCATTAACCCATAAAGATAATAGGCCATTTTCTCCTTATTAGCTTTTGCATGGCTAGTTCTAATGAGAACTCAGTAGAACTCTTCGATAATTTCTTGAACAAATTTTCCTACTTACTTGAACCCTTGCATTTTCTTCAACATATCAAGCTCATATACCATTAGAATGAATTGTCACTTAAGTTTAGCTACCATGTGTTCCCATCTAGTGATTTTATCCTTTCCCTTTCTATTTCGCTCCAACTAAACCTCCTGCTACCAGATCTTCACATGTCCCTTTAGTTTTGCCTTTACAAAATTGACCCTATCAAGGTCCTAAATATCTTCATACTCAAAGTACTCCTTTAATTTATTGATCCAATTGATCAGCTCCTCTAGGTTAAGATTTCCTAAAAATGTGGGAACCTCAATCTTAGGTCTTTTTTCAATCTTGGAGATGGCCCTAAAAGGCCTCTCTTCCTCTAGGTTTAGAACTACCTCTACTTCGTCATTTTCTTCTACTTTTTCCTCATCCTCACTTTCATCTCTTACAGGAAGATTTATTCCTCTACGCATTTATTCTTCCAATACTTCCATATGCCTTTGGAGGGCTAAGAAATCCTTAGGTGTAACACCTATAGCTCTTCCACCACACTCTCTTTGTGGAGGTATTTTCACACTTCCACCAAAACCCTAGTGCAAACTACCTTACAATCAATGATTTGTCTACATGCTTAGCCCAAACCATGGTCTTGGTTTGAACTGCCTCATAGTCGACGATCTATCCACACACTCAAGAACTCTAGCTCTGATACCACATGATGAATGGTGCTCCCCTTAAAACCATAAACTCGTAACAAAAACAAAGAAACAATAGCAAATGTGAGGAAAAAATATGGACTTCTTATTTACACCGCAAATATGAAAATACAGAATTCAAAAGTACAAAATGCTAACCCACATGGGTGCCTTTATTATAGTAATCGGCAAGACTAAGCTGTGAACTACCACCTAGAGCTATCCTAGACAATGCTTGGGCCTTTCTTAAATAGGAAATTTAATGTTGCCTAGGAAGGTTCTAGATGCTCAAACTTATTACCTAGGGACGAAAAACCCTAACAATACATATAGAGTTGGCTAAATATATTTTTGACAAATTATTTTAGATATTTTGGTAGCCCAACTTTGGAAGGTCATAACTCTCAAATTGTTGCTCTGATTGGCTATTATAACCACTTTTCAAAAACTCCAACTCTTGATCTACATGCTCAAAATTGCACAAGTGCCCTTCTGTTGAGTTTTTAGACCTCATCCAGGCACTCTAAGGCCTCCAATAGTGAGCCTACATATTTTTATGCAAATTTTTCCACCAAAAATCTGCAATAACTTCTCTGATACTTAAGCTGGAGCAATGTGACTTTCATGGTAGGCTTATAACTCTAAAATGAACCTTCATGTAGAAAATGAGAACATTCAGAGCTCATATGACAAACTTACTAAATCTACTAGTCCTTGTTAAAATGGAAAATACTAAAATTAAAATATTTTTGGGTGATGCAAGATTGCTCTTACACCTAGGATGCTCCTGCATCACCAAGAAAATAAATTCATCAAAGGTATTCTCTTATCACCAATACAATTATTTGATCATCATTAGTACCCATAACAATAACATCCTTCACTAGAAAGAGAATTTAATAAAACCATCACACCATTTATGTTTAAGGTCCTATTTACACTTTGATCCTTCATCACTAGGTTTTAGGTTTCATATGTTAAATTATCCTCTTTATATAGAAATAAACTACATACATATGATAGTAAAAGTATTAATTAACTATAGCATGCATAGTTATTTTAAATAATTAAAATATCAATAAGTAAGTAATTAAAGATAAATAGATAGATAATAAAAGAATTAGTAAATAATTCATAAAGAAAAGAAAAGAAAATTACACTAACCTAATTTAAAACATAAAAGAAAAAAATTAATCATTTTGAATTGTCTAACATTATATTCACCATTCATTTTCTATTTTTGTTATATAGCATATAGAATATAATCATATGATAGAATTATGATCTATTTAATCTTTTACTATTTTTCCTTTTTAAGAAAATATGTTAATCAAGTATTAAGGGTTTGGATAGTGGAAGTTGGGAGAGATCAACCCATAAGAGCATCTTAACAAGGTTTGAAGCCCAAACAAGACCCAAGACCCCACACTTGCACCTTGACAATAATAATGGTTTAACACATGAAACCTACTCCAAACATGTAGTTTTGACAAAAAGACCCAGGGAATATTATTTTTATACCAGCATGGACATGCTGACTAAATTTGAGGACCCCAAAACACATAAAAGACATAGATCCTTCCTTAGATGCTTGGGATGCTAGTAGCCCAAGAAATCAAATTTTTGCCTTAATTTGATGACTTTGGATTGAAATAAGGAAGCAAACCACCAAGAGAGTTGTTATTTCAAAAGTACTCCAAGATCCCAAAGTTTTGATATCATATGAACAAGAATGCTGACATAAACTGTGAGGACAACAACTAGGCCTTAAGGGCTAATTAGGGCGTTGTTACAAAGAAAGTACTATTTAGACAATTTCCAAAAACACCAAACCAATTGGATAGGTTGGGGAATGTTCCAAATAGTCTAAAGAAAATTTTTTTGAGGCTTTATAAATGAGTTTAAGGGTCTCAAATGCTAACTATAGCAAAATAGTGAGTTGGTGCATAAATGGTATATGCAACTAGGGCATCATATTTCTCCTATGTCCCTGCATGTTAGCACCTAAAACCAAAAGAATATCAAAGAGCATTAGGAGTAAAAGGATTTCACCAAAGGCCATTAATTTCCTATGGTGGAATCTAAAGTTATGAAACAATTTCTTCGAAAACCCTAGAAACCCTCAAAATTTAGGTTGTTTGCACAAAAATAGGTGTAACTTGAGTTATATAGAGTCTCAGAATCTCAAACTAGTTTCATTGGAAAGATAAATCAAAGTTGCATCCAACAGTACTAGGCATAACCTCCTATGCATATGTACATATCTGTACTATTCAGAAAACTCACTCAGAATACAAAAAATAAGGTTACTTTTATTGATTTCAATGCCAAAAACTTGCATTCTACCTTCCACCCACCTAAAAGGGCTATATGAAGGTCTTACTCAACTAATCCAACAAATTTTAAAAGGTTGTGACCATTGGGGGATTGATTACAAACATTTTTTCTTAGTTATGCAAAAAGTTGCAAAGTTGCATAGCAACTTTTACACTTTTATTGCATTTTTTGCATTTTAAAGCCTTAAAGACATTGTAACTATCTAGATGAGTCATAAATGTCTTAATATAACTAATAGACCCTAGATTATAATAAAATTCATTCAATTATATTAATTTGTGTCCTTGTGACCTCATTGAGCAACGAGTTTATAAAAACACCCAAATTGCTAATGGGCCACACAAAAGGGTTAAAGTGAACCTAGGAGTCTAGAATAATTGTCTTATTGAAAACATAGAAAAGTAAACTTGAACAAGGTCATAAATGACCCAAACACCCTTATTTCATTGTTCCTTGAGAGAGTGCTTTTGCACCATATGTGCATTTAATTGATATCTTTAACCTTCTTCTACATTTTGGAAAGGGATAAAAATGTGTTAGTTTTTGGAGGGAATGAAAATATTTAGAGGGAAATTGAAGGAGTCCCAATGCATAAGCAATATAAGCAAGGAGGGACAAACATTCGTAGTCCAATGTTACTGAGGTTGATTACCCATTAGATCTATTTAGAAAGGATTCAAGAACATGAAAGCGTCAAGTTCATAATAGAGGAAGATATTCTTAGATCAACTATGCCCACGTGCATATACCCATCATGATATTATCAATTTTCATACCTACACGATTAAACTTGCTTTAATCTCTTAATTTCTTGGTACATATAGTGCTAGAATTTTTCATAGATGAGTATGTCTTCATCCAATCCCTAGATGATGCAATAAATTTATGAATATGGCTATTAGTACTTGGAGTTTTATTGGTGAATAATTTTTCTAAATAAGCTAAAGAAATTAATGTACATATTATTTCAAAGGGCCCATGATCATCCTATAATGATAAAGTAACATACTATGTATACATATATATAGAAATCATAATGTAACTGGTAATATATTCAATATCGATCCATCTGGGATGACTCTATGCCAATCTCACCATTAAAATGTTATATTTATGGAGCATCACATTTATAACAATTTTTTCAATGAATTTAATCTTTGAGTTGGGCACTTTCATGTGAAAATGTGTGAACCACTCAAAAAACTCAACTATCAATACCACAACCCACTTACTAGCTAGTATAATTTCTATACTTTTGATTCTCATAATAATGAATATTATGATATACTTCTATAGTGGTGTGATTAGCATTGATAGAATGTAATCAAATATAATTATCTTCATCAATTATCTCCTATACTAACATATATCAAACTTTAGATTTAATGTACTATTATATTGATCTCATAGAACACAATCAACCTCTTAATATAATCAGCAAATTACAATTGGTCTAACATCATATTTTGGTGGTTGCTTGATGCAGGTAGGGGTTGTTAATCATGTTTCTCACAAACTCTTCAACATGGCTTCTTCCAAGCCTTACCAACCATATCACAATCGATCCCTTAGGACTTCTACAAGGTTAGAGACCAGGTGGTTGGCCTTTTCCTCATGCCATACTTACCTCTTCCTAATATCTCTACCTATATCTTCTCAAACACCAAACAACTACCCTTCTCACCACACAACACCCCCAATCCCTTACACCCTCAAGGATCTTTCACAAAATCCTCACCCCAAATGCTTCCAAGGGGCTTAACTAATAAAAAATAATATGATTTTAAGCATTGATAAGGTTTCATGCACCTTAGTGGGGTTCCATACACCAATCTAACAAACTGGCCTAACAAGGGGCTCTTCCTTATCGCTCTATTTTTGGGTGTTAGACCAAACCTCAGAAATCCTTTATAAAAAAATCCTGAAGTGATGGAGGATTAAGATTCCTATTATTGAATCCTATTAAACTTCAAAAGCACAACTTCATAACTCACCATTAAGACATTAATATACCAGGCCCTAGTTGAGGGCTAATAGGCATAATTGGTACAACATGCTCCAAACTCACAAAAAATTCAAATAAATTTAAGAAATGGACTTGGAAAAACATTTAACTTATCAAATTCCTTCAAACTTCCAACTTTTGGGCTCCTATTTATTGTGGAGATAGCTAATCTTTCAAACCCTTGTCCCAATAAGGGTTTCATTTTTGTTTATAGTAATTATTTTAAAATCTCCATTATCTCACCTACCCAACCATTCTAATGGGTCCTTCAACACCCCATGAATAAATGGAAACATTCAAACACACATGAAGACTATAAACAAGCCTTTGTCATGTTTTATCAAGTGTTGGTTCACTGTATTCTTCATGCAAGAACATATACCTTATGGATTCTTAGCCAATTCCTCTATGGTGTAATCCCATTAGAGGGAAATCTCAAATAGAAAGGAATACCTCTAAACCTTCCCTAACTCCACAAAATGAGATCATGAAGTCACTATGGTACTTCAATCTGAAAGTATATACAATTTACTATCTAACCAGTGAGTAATGAGATCTTGATAATAAACCCATAAGGCTAGGCACACATTTAACATTAGGATTAATTATAGACTAGATTCAACTATGTAGAAATATTAAGAACCATTACATCCATGAGTTAAGGGAGAAAGTACCAATATTGCAGTCAAATACAAGTATACAAGCAAATTTCACAAAAAAATGATTATATTATCAAAAACCTCCACACCATACCCTTCACTTCTCTTCTCTACATCTCATCCCCTCTATCATCTAAATTAGATACCCTCTTTATGTAGTATAATGACCTTTTAAATCCCCATATATCTCATACAAGATGGTTGACCTTCCATCTTCCAAAACCTATCATTTTGCAAAAGTTTACATCTTTTACAATATTTTGACAATTTGCATCTTTTCCCAACTAATGCCTATTTGGCACCATATGTAGGTCCAAAAGGCCCACAAATTACATTTTTAATTCATTTTTGACCTTGCATGACATTTTAATACCCTTCAGGGCCTTTGACTTGCATTGACCAACTTTGACTGATCCTTGACCTTGGTCTACATGACCTTGATTGAACACACAATTACATGAAATTGAAATAACTATTTCACTAATCCTATCATGACTTAAAACATACTAAAATGAATCAAAATTCAATGGATATGGTTAGGATGCTTCTACACCATACTCTCTTTGTTTGAAAAAAATTAAGTCCCTTAAGTTTGCTATAGTGACTTTGGTTGATGATGATGTTGTCTCCTTGTTTAGTTGCTTGACACTTTTTCCATCCATTGTCAACATCACATTGTTCTGAACAATCCTAATCTCTACTATTTTCCTTGGAGGCTAAACTATGATTATTTTTTTCCAACCTTGTCTTGGAGTATAGAAATACTCAAAATTATGCCAATGTTTGGTGGCTCTTTTGTCTAAGACATATTGTAAGAAAAATTGATTGAAATGATAAAATATAATAAAATGAAATAGCATGAAATAATAGATTTAATCCAAGAGAGCAAGAAGAGTTTTACCATACAAATGATACAAGATCAATGGAGCAATACCAATGAGCAAGAAACACAAGAGACAAGGATTTGATAAGGGGAAAGCAAAGAAAACTTCTTTTGAGTATTATGAATGAGGCAAATGCCTAAGAATGAGAGAGAGAGAGAGAGAGAGGAAATGGAGAAAAATAGCTCATTTACAATAGCATCAAAAACTTGGTGTGAATAATGGAGACTAGATGAAAATGAGAGAGAAAAGCACCTCTTTTAAAGAGATGAGAAAGGATTTGCATGTCTTTGCATGTGTGACTCCCATTTCTATGAATGCCACATTCATAAAAGGTGTGTGCAAAGTGTCAAGTTCCTCTTAAGGAGGAATATCTATTTTCCTTATTAAAAAAAATACAAAAATGAGTTGTCCTCACAAGTGGACAATCGGACAAGAATGACATGTCCTTTACATGTGGACTAGAGGACAAATTAATAATACATAAGGGATACCTTGGTTTATCCCAATAAATAAATAAATACAACCAAGGAAAGATTATTAATTCTAACACCCCCCTTAAATCTTTACTTGGGGAGATTACATCAAAGGGTATCAAACCCAAGTTCTTACGATGAAATTCAAATTTCTCTCTAGAAAGAGGTTTTGTCAAAATATCAACAACTTGATCTTCACCCTTTCAATAGATGAGGGACGCTTTCTTTTCTTCAATGTTTTTTTTAATGAAGTGGTGGTGGAGAGAAATATGCTTTGACTTTGCATGGTAGATATGATTCTTTTCCAAGGCTATTGCACTTTGATTGTCACAATACAAAGGTGTAGGTTCTTGTTGAGGTAGACCCAAATCTTTAAGAATTATTCTAAGCCATAGAGCTTCTTTAGATGCATAAGTACAACTTTTATATTCAATTTCGGTAGAACATAGAGAAATAGAGGTTCCTTTCTTACTTTTACAAGATATAGCACCTAAACTAACAAAGAAACAATAACCACAAGTAGATTTCCCATCGTTGGGATCTCCACCTAAATCAAAATCAATAAATCATTGTAAAGTAAAAGTAGAACTGGCATCATAAAATAAACCTAGATTAATACTTCCTTTGATATATCTTAATATTCTTTTAGCTACTTTAAAGTGTGTTTGTTGAAGTTTGGACATAAATCTTGAAACTAAACCAACACTATATGCAATATCAGGTCTAGTAAGGGTGAGATAATTTAAACTTCCTACAAGTTGTCTATAAGAGGTAGCATCAACAAAAGTAGTGTTTGTATCAACCATTAACTTAGTTCCTAATTCACATGGAATATAAACATGGTTAGAATCATTCATTTGAAACCTATCCAAAAGATCTTGAGCATACTTTCTTTGAGAAAGAAAAATGCCCTTAGGTGTTTGCCATATTTGCATTCTTAAAAAGTAATGCAAAATTCCTAAATCAGTCATTTGAAATTTTTGATTGAGTTGAAACTTAATATCAGAAATCAAGGTGTTAGAACTTGAAGTAAGAACCAAATCATCAACATATAGAATAATAATGATAATATCATCTTGAATATGTTTAATGTATAAGTTAGGATCATTTTTACTTCTATCAAAACCTTGAGAAATAAAAAAGGCATTAATTTTGGAATACCAATCTCTTGGAGATTGCTTTAAACCATAAATAGATTTCTTTAGTTTACATACTAAATGCTCATTACCTTCTTTGATAAAACCTGATGGTTGAGCCATATAAATTTCTTCATGTAAATCACCATTTAAAAAGACACTTTTAACATCCATTTGATGAATAGGCCAATTCATTTTTTAAGCTAAAGAAAGCACAATTTTTATAGTAGGCATTTTAGCAACTGGTGCAAAAGTTTCATTGTAATCTAAACTTTCAATTTGGGAAAATCCCCTAGCTACTAGTCTAGCTTTAAACTTACTAATTTCATTATTTGCATTGAGTTTGGTTTTATATAACCACTTGCATGAAACTAAATTCTTACCATGAGTCAAAGAGACTAAATCTCAAGTTTCATTAGAGATTAAAGTATCATATTCCTCTTGCATAGCTTTTTGCCAATGAGTTTGAATCTTAGCTTGTTCAAAAGTTTGAGGATCATTAGAGTTCATGAGAGAAGTCATCAAACTATAATTACAATAATTAATTCTCCTAGGTTTAAGTCTACCAAATCTAGTAAGATAATCATCTCTTTCATTAAGTAAACCTTGAACCCATTTAGGTCTTCTCTTATTAGTAATAGATTCATCACTAGAAGAAGAGTCATGATCTATAAATGCATCATTAGTATAAACATCATTACTAGAATTAGAAGAAATAGGAGGAATAAAAGAAGATACTTGAGGAGTAGGGTTTAGAGAAGGTGTAGGGTTTAGAGAGCGAGGTTGGTCCTCCACTACTACAATATTACTTCCACTAAATTCATCATCTTGAACCTTGGAACAATAATGTAATTCATTTTTTGCAATACAAATATCTCTTGCAATTTGAACTTTGTTAGTAAGAGGATTATAGACTCTATAACCTTTAGTATTTTCATCATACCCAACAAATATAAATGGAGAAGATTTAGCATCTAATTTATGCCTCCCTTTTTTTGGTGTATGAACATAAGAAACAGATCCAAATATCCTTAAGTGTTGTAAATTGGGCTTTCTAGCTGACCAAGCTTCTTCAGGAGTTATATCCCTCAAAGCCTTAGTAGGAGTTCTATTTAGAATATAAGTGGCACAAGACATAGCTTCAGCCCAAAACTTGTAATCCATATTTTTTGCATGTAAGATGCATCTAGCCATTTCCACAATAGTTCTATTCTTCCTTTTCACTACACCATTTTGTTGTGGTGTATAAGGAATAGTAACCTGATGTTTAATACCAAATGATCTTAAGTAAGAATGAAAGGCATTATTAACATATTCAGTACCATTATTAGTTCAAAGAATCTTTATCTTAGAATCAGATTGCCTTTCTACTAACATATGAAATTCAAAAAATGTATCAAGTACTTGATCTTTATTATGTAAGAAATATATCCAAATTCTTCTAGTAAAATCATCAATAAGAGTAAGAGCATACCTTGATCCTTGAATGGAGATATTTTCCATAGGTCTTAAAAGATCACTATGAATCAATTGTAACTTATGAGATGCCCTCCATGATGGACCATGGGGAAAGGGCTCCCGATGCATTTTGCCACTCATGCACCCAATGCAGGTAATCTTAGATGGAACAATATGAGGTAATCCTTCAACCATATGAGGTTTTAGCATCAATGATATATAATCAGAATTCAAATGACCAAGCCTTTCATGCCACACATTAAAATCAATATTTGCTTGCAAAGAGTACCTTGAAGAGGTAAACTCATAAAACTTGAATAAGTTATCATGACCCAACTTAGCATTAGCAACAATAGCATTACTGCTAGGATCAATAATAGAACACATGTCCTTATGAAATTCAACTTTATAATCTTGACATAATTTAGCAATTGAAAGGAGATTGGTTTTCAAGTCAGGAACATAAAGAACATCATGTAACTTTCCATTTGGAACATTAACATCACCAAATCCTTCAACTTTGCAACTATGATTATCATCTAATTGAATTGGAGTATTCGAAGGATCGGATTGCAAAGAATCAAAAACTTCTTTATGAGATGTAACATGTTGAGAAGCACCACTATCAACTATCCATTCTAATCGTTTAGAGGCATTCTAACTAATAGTAAAAGCGTGACAAGATTGATTACCATGAGATTTTTTATTATTGTTATTGATTGGTTTCTTATCATTTTGCTTTTTAAAATAATTGTTAGTCAAATGATCATCTTTCCCACAATAAGGACAATGAGGTTTCTTATTAGGACTATTATATTGATTAGGATGGTTATTATTATGATTTGTATTTTGATTATTATTGTTGTTAAAAGAAGGTCTAGAATTAAATAGGTTGCTATTATTGTGACAATTATTAAAGTTATGATTGTTATGATTATTATTGAAATTGTGAATATTAAAATTTTGATTTTGATTATTATTTGGAGCATGATAAGACGATGTAAGATTTTGATTTTGATTTTTAGACACAAATGAATGTTCATTAGATCTAAGAGTAGAAAATTGCAATAACTTAGCTTCCTCTTGATGCAACAAATTTTGAAAAATACTATATGTTAATTGATTAGACAAAGTAGGAATAGCAAGTTGAGAATGAACATTAGTGATAAATTGTTGAAATTGTCCAGGAAGACATTTCTTTAAAATAATGGTAATTAATCTAATATCAGTGAGAGTAATGCCTAATCCAATTAGTTGACTTTTAATATAATCAAATTTAAGTAAAAATTCATCCATGGATTTGAAATCAATATACCTCAAGTCTTCCAAATTGTCTTGCAATTGAATCTTGCGTGATTCAGATGGCTTGTCATACCTTTGCTTTAAAATATCTCAAGCTTTGTGGGCATTAGTGCAATGAGAAATTAGAACATATAAATCTAGGTTAAGAGATATACCAATGAGGCCAAGGGCTTCCTCATTTTTAGTATTCCATGCATTTTTTTCATCTTGTGTAGCTGAGGTACCAGGAACTATAGAAGGGTCAGTAGCAACATCTAAACTATGCTTAAAATGAAATATAAATGAAAGATGAGTTTTTCAAGCATCATAGTTTGAGTTATTTAACTTGATTTCTTGAATTAAAGTCGACATGATTTAAAAATTATGTTTAAAATTTAAATAATAGATTTGAAATAAAAAAGTGAGACTTATTATCCATAAGAATTTAAATAATTATTAAGAGATTTAGAGAGTCAAAATTAAAAACTAAAATGTTCCCTACAAAGCCACTGGTCAGATTGAAGTAACAGGAAAAATAAAAATTTGAAAATCTGAAAAAAAGTGTTACACATAGAGAATGATAACTTTTTTTATTTAATTCTATTTTCAATAAAATTTAAAGGATTTTTTTATTTTTATGTCTTCTAAATGTTGTGAAAATTTCAGCCAAACCCAGATCATAGATTATGAGATATAAGAAAAATACAAATTGTTGTACTTTCCTTTCTAAAACATAAAAGATAAAAAAAAAACTTGAATTTCAAAAACTTAAAAAGCTTGCAACAGAAATAGGGTTAGATACAATAAAAAAATCAAAAATAAAGAATCCTTTGGCGGCAAGCCTTCCAAAGGAGGGTTAGAATGAATAAGAAAGAAGAAAAATTGCAAAAGAATAAGATAAGACTTTCAATATTTCAAACTTCAAGATTTTCAAACTTCAAGATCTTCACAATATCAAGCTCTTCTAATAAACCCTTCACACAAACTAAAAACAAGGATTAGTAGCTCTGATACCATGTAAGAAAAAGTGATTGAAATGATAAAATATAATAAAGTGAAATAGCATGAAATAATAGATTTAATCTAAGAGAGCAAGAAGAGTTTTACCATACAAATGATACAAGATCAATGGAGCAATACCAATGAGGAAGCAACACAAAAGACAAGGATTTCATAAGGGGAAAGCAAAGAAAACCCATTGTGAGTATTATGAAAGAGGCACATGCCTAATAATGAGAGAGAGGGAGAGAGAGAGAGAGAGAGAGAGAGAGAGAGAGAGAGAGAAAGAGAAGAAATGGAGCAAAATAGCTCATTTACAATAGCATCAAAAACTTGATGTGAATAATGGAGACTAGATAAAAATGAGAGAGAGAAGTGCCTCTTTTAAAGAGATGAGAAAGGAGTTGCATGTCTTTGCATGTGTAACTCTCATTTCTATGAATATCACATTCATAAAAGGTGTGTGCAAAGTGTCAAGTTCCTCTTAAGGAGAAATATCTATTTTTCTTATTAAAGGAAATACAAAAATGAGTTGTCCTCACAAGTGGACAATAGGACAAGAATGACATGTCTTTTGCACATGGACTAGAGGAAAAATAAATAATACATAAGGGATACCTTGGTTTATCTCAATAAATAAATAAATACAACCAAGGAAAGATTATTAATTCTAACACATATGAACCAATATTTTTCATCTTTACACAAGGTTTTCCTTGCCCTGGTGACATAAATACAGTACTTTGATTTTTCAAAATACCAATTGCCAAAAATGTGTTGGAAGAATTGATTAATTGTGTATTGTCTTTGATGTTAGACAAAATGTCATGTATTTCCAGTAAGTGTATGTTGAGCTCACTCAAGCATTGAAGATTATTTTCTGTGTCTGCTCAACATTCCAGAGTTTTCCTAGTTTAGAAGATAGTATCTATTGAGTTCAATCAGTCATCAAAGAAAAGGCTTGTGAAAGTTGAGTGTTAACTGAGCTCACTCAATTAATGAAGAAAATGTTGGATGGAACCAGTGCTAACTGAGCTCACTTTATTACCAAAGAAACTTTGAGAGTATGTAGTGTTAATTGAGTCCACTTGCTTAACATAGGAAAACCATTTCTAAGTTAGTATCTACCAAGCAAGGTCGGCTAACAAAGGATTTTCTTGTTTTGGAATATTAAGTTCAATTGAATTGTCTGTTGGTTCTAGCTGACTAAGGAAATGAATATTAATTATTCTAAGTTATATTCTAGTTGACTTGACAATATGAAAGATATAAATATAAGGTCAAGTTGAGATTTAGAAAGAGTGAATACATGGATGATAATTGATGATTTGATGATGTTGAGAGGAAGTGAATTAGAAAGATAAAGAAAAATATCCTTGTGAAGCTAAAAATATATATTTGATCAAGAAGGATCAAGTATACAAGCTAGAATTGATATCTATAACTAGAAATTTAGTTACATCAAAAATCAAGTAATCTCATTGTGACTCTTTAACCATTGTAGTAGTGATCTAAATCTCTTAATAGAGTTGTCTTAACAACTATTTGTAAATCCTCTAACAAGATGGTATTTCTATTGAATTGTCCAAAGACCTCTGACAAGGTCACTCCGAACAAGGTGATTAAATCCTCTAATAGGGCCACACCTAATAGTGTATTTTGTAACTTTTAATAGAGTTGGATCCTAATAGGGCTTGCTTTAGAAGAGTGAAAATTAGTAACTAGTTGTAATTGGTGGTTTTTCTCAAATTGAGTTTCCACATTAAATCATGGTGTCAAATGCATTCATGCTATTTATCTTATGTGTTTGCAACTAATTTAAAGTAATAACTAATCATAGATAACATCTTAAGATTTTCATGCTAAGTATTTGTCAAGCATTTTTAGTGTTTACTGAGTTACAACATTTTATGTGTGTTTACTAAGCTTTGGTAAAGTTTAGTTTTTAGAGTTTATTTTGTACTAACATCTAAGAGATCTAGGATTTATTTCTATAGTAAATGATTCACCCCTCCCCTCTTAGTTACTCATCTTATATTTCTGCCAATTGGTATCATAGATTTTGGTGCTTGCAGAGAAGGTTTCAAGGACCTAAGCTAAACATCAGGATGTCTTACAAAGAGAGATTCCTAGGTTGAGCTGAGATAACTTTGTAGCATGGAAAGAACTTCTAAGGTTACATCTTGCAACTATCACTAATTTAGGTTGTAAGTATCTTGACACTAAATGAAAAACTCCTACTGGAACATTATTAGTTGAAAATATTTCTAAAAAGAAAAATCATAACATCATGATGATTGACATTGCATCTACTCTAAATTATGTTGAATTTGATGAAATAAAAAATTGTAGTACATCTCATGAAATGTGGATCAAACTAAAAGACATCTATGGAGGAGATGACAATGTAAGAAGAGCTAAAGCCAAAATTCTCAGAGGACAATGTGACTAGATGAAGATGAGAGAAGATAAAAATGTTGCAAAATATGTTGAGAGAATTAAAGTAAGTGTAAGTGCAATCAAAGCATCTAGAGGAGATATTGATGACAAAACCATTGTAAGCAAGATACTCAAAACCCTTCCTTCTATCTATGCAATTAGAGTATCTTCTATTTAAGAAATGAGATGTGATCCAAATAGAAAAATAATTTTGTATGCTCTAGTTGGAAGATTAACAGCTTTTGAGCTGGATAAATATGATAACTATATTCCTAGTTCCAAAGGTATTGAGTTTGCATTTGAAGCCAAACTCTCACTCAAGAAAAAGAGTAAGAAATTAAAGGTTAATCAATTAGGAAGTAAAGATGAAGAATAAAGTTTAGAAAGTGATCTTGAAGTTGTTGAAGCCCTATTTGAAAGGAAATATTCCAAAGGTAGAGGAAAGTACAAAGGTAAGATTCCTCTAATCTATTTTTCTTGTGAAGAAGTTGGTCACATTCCTACAAGGTGCCCAAACAAAGAAAAAGAGGATGAAAAGAAAAAAAATAAGTACAAAGGCAAGAACAAATTCAAAATCTACAAGGACTTCAAGGACAAAGGTAAGAAATTTTGTTTCATGGTTAAAGATTCTGATAACAGTGAAGATGAAATGGTATATGTTGTTGTAAAAGATAAATTTGATGATGAAGGAAATAAGATGGCACTTATCTCTCATGTTAACAAAAATGATACATGGATTATTGATAGTGGCTACTTACATCATATGACTAGTGACTAAAAAAAATTTGAACACATAGAATATCATGATGGTGGTAGTGTGAGAGTTGGGAACAATGAACCTTGTTGCATAAAAGGAAAAGGATGTATCTCATTAACCAATGAGCTTATATGTGATAATGCTTATTGGGTTGAAGGATTAAAGCATAATCTATTGAGTGTGGCATAGTTAAACAACATTGGATTTAAGTTGGAATTTATGAATGGGAAGGCCAAACTGCTGGATGGAAAAGGAAATCTGGTTGGATCTAGCAAGCAAACTAAAGGTAATCTATTCTACCTAGATCTAAGTGAAAGTTCATATTTTATTGCTCAAGTAGAAGAAAGTTGGTTATGTTATAAAAGATTATGTCACGTAAACTTTGATATTTTGGATAAGATAAGCAAACACAGAAGAGTAAGAGGTATTCCTAACTTGAGGAAACTTGATATGGGTCTATGCAAACATTGTCAAATTGGTAAGATGGGAAAGATTAGTTTTAAAAGCAAGAACTATCATTCTGAAGAAGTCTTAAAACTTGTGCATACAAACTTATGTGGACCTATTAGAATATAAAGTTACAATGGATATAAAAAAAATTATTCTTTTTGTTGATGACTATTCTAGAATGATGGTTGTAATGTATCTAAAAGAAAAATTTGAAGCCTTTAAAAAATTCAAGTGGTATTTGGCAAGAGTAGAAAAGGAAACTTGAAAGAGGCTAAAATGTTTACAATCAGATAGAGGTGGTGAATTCATCTCCAATGAATTCAATGAATTTTTCATTGAAAAAGGAATTAAAAGACAAGTATTAGCCCCTGGTACACCTCAACAGAATGGTATAGCTGAAAGAAGGAACAAATCTATCATGGATTATGCAAGAACACTAATGATAGAAAAGAATGTTGCAATCAAATACTGGAGGGGAGAAATCAACACTACAGTACATACCTTGAACAAAGTACAACTAAAGAAACTCAAACAAAACTCCTTATGAACTATGGTATGGCTACAAACCTAATGTAAGTTACTTGAAAGTATTTGGTAGCAAATGTTATATCTTGAAGGAATCTAGGAAAGGTTAATTTGATGTCAAAGGTGATGAAGACATATTCCTAGAATACTCCTATAGAAGTAAATCACAAATGTTTAAATTTTTCTACTTATAAAATCATAGAAAGTGCACATGTGAGAATTGATGAGTTTGCAGAAAAGAGTGAAGAAGAAAGCAACAAAGAGCTAGAGGATTATAGAAGATTTGGTTACTACAAACCTAATATCCTACCAAATCTATTTTGAAGAAAGGAGGCTTTAGCTCCTGAGTCCCCAAAATCTCCAACAGCTACCAAGTTGCAGATAGTGCAACCTAAGTCATAGTTTGAAGGACCCGAGTCATAGTCAGAAGCTACTGAGCTGCTACGAGAGAAAACTGAGTTTGATGGACTCGAGTAACAATAGTGGGACCCAACCTTAATACTAAAGTTCATGATGAAATTAGTGAAACACACTCCAAATCCAAAGAACTTATGTTAGCAAGATATGTCAGAAGACATCATGCACCTAATCAGATTATTGGAGACAAATTAGATGGAACAATGACAAGAAAAAAATTGAAAGGTACATGTTTACTTGTTGAATTTGAACCTAGAAATGTTAAAGATAATTTGGATAATGAAAGTTGGATTGAAGCAATGAATGAAGAAATAGAATAGATAGAGAAGAATAGAACTTGGACTCTTGTTCCTAGACCCAAAGATAAAAATATAATTAGCACAAAGTGAGTATTTAGAAACAAGCTAAATAAAGATGGATAAATTTTCAGAAATAAAGCAAGGTTGGTATGTAAAGGCTATTCTTAAGAAGAAGGTGTTGATTATGGTGAAACTTTTGCTTCTATTGCAAGATTAGAAGGTGTCATAACTTTACTAGCATATGCAACTCATAGAGGATTTAAAGTTTATCAAATGGATGTAAAATTTGCATTCTTGAATGCAATTCTTGATGAAGAAGTCTACATTGAACAACTTGATGGTTTTGTAGATCCTAGAAAAAGTGACATGGTCTACAAATTAGACAAGGCATTATATGGTCTCAAGAAAGCTCTCAGAGCTTGGTATGAAGACTCCATAACTACCTTGTATAGATTGGTTTTTAAAGAACAAATGATAATAGTAGTCTGTATATCAAAGAAGGGCCAGATAAGAAGATTGTGTTGGTAGAAATATTCATTGATGATACTTTATTCACAAGAGATGATGACTTGTGCAAGGCATTTTTAGAACAAATGAGTAAAGAATTTGAGATGTCTATGTTTGTGTTGGTGTTTTAAAACTACCAAGCAACAAAATGCTTAATACCAAGATGACAGTACTCACACAATCTAAAGACTAGCCAATTCTTATTAACAATTGCATGTGCAAAGCATTTGGGCCCAACTTCAACAAAACCAAAGGTGGTTTTCTACTCTTCTAGCTCTGTAAAACCAGGGTGGGTATACCTAGGGATGATTCAAGACTGGGAGAACTGTATGAGGATTATTTTTAGTTTTATTATGATTCTCATCTCAAATCTTCAAATACATACAAATTCTTGATAACTTGATAAACACATCCCATATAACAAATATGGCCAAAAATTCTTCTATAGATTTGCAAGTGTTCTCAACAAAAGTGGCTAACTAAAGCTAAAATATTCCATGCAGACAAGTACTGGCCAACTTTTAAGATTTACAGGAAATAAAAGTAAAATTGATTTAATTTTTCATTTTTGACAACCATTTGTGACATATTTCTCTTTCAGTTGGATCAAATTTGATCAGTGCCTAATCCATTGGGGCTCAGAGTCTACTACAAATTTCTAGATCCAATTTGTTGCCTTACAACAAATTTCATCAACAATTCTTATCAGAACTCATCATTCAAAATCCTTTCCCCTACTACAGTAATCTTATCATATTCATCAGAGCTTTTACTTAATCCATTGAATTAACAGCAGTGATAAACAGATACACAACCTAATTGGATTGCATTCAATTGCACAAGCCTTTACCTATACAACATCAAGATAACCAAGTAATCAAAAGGAGACAAAGTTTAGAAAGAACTGATATGGGGACAATTCATAATTTTTATTCATTTTCCTTGAAAATTGTATACAATTTACAATAGACTCAGAATGACCTTCAGAAGAAACATAGCTCATTCTATATTCATGTATTCTCAAGATCTGATAGAGAAAATACACCACCAATTTTTACTCAATACAATGGACCAAAAATAGACTAAGCATATTACTTAGAAAAATAGAATTTAGACCATTCTCTAGCCCTAGAATCTCACTTAAATGGTGTGAGATGCAACAAGCTTCAGGCTAAGAGAAAGTGACAGGTGTCTTTTACAAGAAACATTTACATATACTCATCACAAAATGACAAAAATGTGAGTAATAGAAAGAGTTTTACATCAAATATTCCTTTTGTGGGCCCTTTCTATTACATCCTCTAGAACTAGTATAACACAATAATTTGATTCTTTTATCCATATGATTCCTTAGAATAAGTGACCATGAGGCTTGAAAGTGATGTATCTCCTTCAGTTACCTGCAAGTTTAATTTAACTTAGGGATTTTCTCTATCTTTATCATCGACTATTAAAGTAACAGTTACACTTGCATGATCTTCTACATCATCATCTTCTAACATTTGCTCTGTAGACATGAATTTATCCTTCCATTTATTATAAACAATGTCATTTGGCCAATCAAAATTCAGAACTTCTTTTTGTATAGTTATCAGGGAATTTGTAATTGCCTCCATATTAACCAATTCTTTTCGAATGGAGTTATAAAATATCTGCACTTTAACCAACTCCTCATTTGTTATTGCCCAAAATAGATGGCCTGCTTCATTTATAACCTTATTATTCTCTCACAGAAGGCTTCCTCTAGCTCCCTCTTCCATTCCTCCTTTTCCTTTATTTTATTGACTGACTTTAGGGCACAAGGGAATAAATCAAATTTTTTCACAAAGTACTTGGAAAGACAATTAGTTAATCTTCCGCAGAAAGAATCTTGTTTATCATCAAAATCTTGCAACTTATTTAGTAAGTCAAAAATTCCTTCTATTTGATGATATGTTAGATGAATAACAAATATACACATAGCAGTGATATCTGAACTTCTCTCTATCCACTTCTGTACAATGGGTCTGAATATAGCTTCATTTTGCTTTAATTCATCCTTGATTGCTGAAATCCTTGATAATTGATCAAAGAATGTGGGCCACTCTATCCTGTATATTAAATACATAATACCGTGCCTCAATTTTTCTTCATGTTGATTATTAAGCTCTACATGCATGGCATACAACTTATTCTTCTCTTCTTCAAAATCATCTGTAGTATAGAACTAAGGTCTTTCTGGAGTATCAAGTATCTCAATAATTGGAGTAGACTTGAAGGGTTCAATAGGTGGCCTTGGGGGGTATGCAATCCTGGGTTTACCAGTTTCTCCTATTTTTCTTTTCCCAAGAATCTTCTCCATTTGGGCTACTTTATTTTCCAATGACTATATTTGCATACCCCTCTCCTCATATGCCTTCAATAGCTCCTCAAATCTAGCATTGAGTTGGGAAAATCTTTCTTCTTCTTGGCCAGACACCATACCACCAAATTTTAGCATCTTTGATGCCATCCCAATTACTTGCTTACTACTTACCTCACCAGCCCTGAATACTATCAATGTACCAGTATGCTTTGCAGTGAGAATCTCATGCATCCTAGTATTTTCCCTATTTTCCATGGACCATATAACAAGGGCTTGGTGGTCATCACTAAATTTGACTCCTCTATGAGCCTATAATATTTCTTTAGTAGTCGTTAGTTGAACATCCTTCTTCTTCCTTACTGAATCAAAAACAATAGCATTTTCTATATCCAATTCTGGTAGAAGGAGGACTCCTGACTATCTAACTATTTGCCTCCTAGCTTCAGAAGTAAACTAGGCACAATCATTTAAAAATTTTGATTTCACCTCTTCCTTGATAACTGGATTAGGTTTATCTAGTTGCTCAGCCTTAAATTTCTCACAAGCTTTCTCAAAATTTCCCATATTTAATCTCCACAAAAACTGAGCAAAAGCCCTAGATTTTACAAAATTTTCATCATTAATAGATCTTTCAGAAGCTTGGGCAACTATTGGGTCGATTTCCTTACCTTGGTAATTAGCAATGGTTAGGTCCAAGGAAGGTGTAGGAGGTTCTTGTGGCTTTCCAACATCCAAATCCATAGAAGTAACAATCACATCCCCTTCTCCACCCATTTTTCTAAGCTGTTCCCTTAGAGATGCTTCATCATCTATCTGGATTGGGGATTGACTTGGGGAGTATTGTTCCTTTTGAGAAGAAGAAGACCCCTACTCTAATTTTTGCCTTTTTGGAGAGCTGGCTGCAAATGGACTTCTTGACCTTGGCTTCTGATGAGGGGGTGCCTATTGCACATTTTGAATCATGAGATAACCTTCCCTTCTCTGTAATGTGTATTAGCTAGGAGCCACCACATTTCTACTACTTATCCTTATTTTTACTTATGCAGCCTTGTCTGGATGTGTCTCAACATACATAGCTTTCTTTTCATTCATGGTTTGAATTATTACAGCAAAATTATTCATTAATGCTTGCATTTTAGCCCCCCAATATTTATTATCTTTCAATGGGTCATACTGGGGGTCAAAAGCATTAATGAATTGTAAGGTCTTACTGAAAAAATCCATTTCTCTTTCCTCACTTCTTGTTCCTACAATGTGAAAACATTTCTTATTATGTCTTCTAGATAGTATACTTGATGTACCATATGAGAAGCTTTCACCCTTTCCTTTAAGAGGTCATAGAATCCTTCAAGATCAATGAATCTGGCATGAGACTCTGCCATGTTATGTTTGTCCAAAAATAAATTAAGGTGCTTCCACCCTTATCTAAAAAAAAAAAATCATGCACTATAGTAACAATTGGAAAGAAGGTTCCTTTCTTAGACAATTCCCTCTCATCTATAGTGCCTATCTGCCATAAGAGCTCAACAATCCCTATCTTCAAAGACACATGAAAGGGAAACACATGGGGTTTTCCCACAAAACCATATACTCTTATCACAGTTGAAACATTATAAGGAATTATATCCCCCCAATTATGACTAACCAATAATCCTTGTGCATGGTCTTTAGGTCTAATCAATTCCAACAATGCTTGTGGAATTTTGGCACTGTCAGCTTTCAAAAGCAACCTAAGCTTCGAAGAAAAGCATCTATCAAATCTCACATAGCTAGCATTTGTAGCTTCTGAAGTCATATCTACACTCCACAACTGCATTGGATTCCTCGTCGCATCCCTAGTTATTTCTAGCTCCATACCCTTGGAGAAAAAGGTGAATCCCTTGTATAAGCATACATGCATAAGCAATGAATACCAATAGAATGGTTTGTCTACTTTTCCCCTTGCTATCCCCACCAAGCCATTGTGAATTTATTTTGCAAGAAAAGTAGTAAAATCCCAAATAGTACTCATTCCAAATTGAAGGGTTTGAGCCATTATAAGGACAATAGAACCTGGAATTCGATCACCTTCATCTATCCCAAAAATCTTGCAAAGAGAAAAATATAGTGCTTGAGCTCTTAGGTTGAAATGTCTTCTCAACAATGGCTCTAGGGTACTAGCTATAATCATAGGCAAGGTGCCAATTTTAGCAGCATGTTCCTGTAGTGGCCCTATTCTTAGGTAGATCCTTTGTGCATCATACCTTGCCTAAAGGTCATCCATATCAATATTTTCATGCACAACATGGTTAGGATTGAGGTTGAAGACCTCACTAAACAATTCAGGACAAACCCTAAATAGATTCACTCCAGCATGGTTTTTTACCCACCCTGTAATTGGATCATATTTCTTTGTCAGATCCATCAACAAATCACTATCAAAGAAAACTATGGGGACTATTAATTTACCAATATCGAACTCCCAAACATTGCTCATAGGATTGTCCAGTTTTCACTCTGAAAACTATTTCTTAAACAACTCCAGACCCCCCATAGAAACCTGGGCATCTCTTACCCAAGTAGCTTTATCATAAAAACCTTCTGCTACAACTACTCTTGGATGTTTTGGAATGAGTTCCCTCCCCTTAGTTATCTCATGCACCGACAAGGGGAATTGTTCAAGAAATTCATCATGCACAGAATGTTTCAAATAATCTATTTGCCTAGTGAATTCTTTCTAGGGAGGCATTTTGAATAAAACCCTAGAATTTTGCAATAGCAAAAACTTTGAATTTCTTATTAAGTCATAGAGTACATACCTGCCAGAACTCACACTTCTGCACTATGTGATATCTTCTGCAATTTTACTAGAGTGCTAGCTAAGAATTTATGTGTCCTGGCTCTAAAAATTTTGTATGCCCTGATGTTCTTTCTGCACTTTGGTGATTCATTAATGGTGAGATCGTGGGTTCTTTTCATACATTGAAATAGTACGCATAAAACTTGAATCATATTTACTCTCAGTAATCGTTACCTCCAATTTGCACCCAAGTTTGAATCCCATCCATAGATTTTCACCAGATCAAACGGCTCTGATTTAAAAAAGCAACAAGCTTTATGGCTTTTAAAACAAAGCTACGTGTCACAATAGTGCTTGCCTACATTATTTAAATTCCTTGTACCTTAGAATTTTGGGCAAGCATTGTTCGTTGATCAAGACAAGATCGACGATCAAACTAATTCACTTTCTAATAAAAACCAGTCAACTGTACTGATCAATAAGAAACTGCCATATGAGTTCGTGTCGTCTAACAACATTCCATGCCAGCAAATCCCATATCTTCTTCTTAGCAAGCAAACACTTGATATCATTCAGTCCACGTGTCATGTTGGCGCATTCCCACTTTTCTTAACTAACGAGCATTTTAAAATTGCGAGTTTGCGCCAATCGTCGATCTTCAAAAGATCTACAGCGACACTAACTATGCCTTGCAGAGCTTTTGAGTTAAAAATTTAGACATCACCATAGACACATGTCTACATGATGCATTCCCACTTTTCTTAAACTTCACTCAAATTCAAATTGTGGGCAAGCGCCTTTCATTGATCAGGATAAGATCAACAATAAAAAACAACTCTTCATTCTTTGCTCACATCATCCACTTGGGCCAATGACATGACTTCTTTTAATCTGCATGTTTTAACTATTGTATTTATTTTTGACACCTTTCAAGCACACATCATAAGTAGCTCCAGCTAAGCACAGATGGCAGATCATATAGCGTGACTTTTGCATTTTTCCATAATTTGGTCCCACTGTGACATGTGTTGCAAAGGCACATTCCCGCTTTTCTTATCTGACTTGTAGCTTCATAATGTAGGATTGCACTAACCGTAGATCTTTGAAAGATCTACAGTTGATAAAACTTTACTTCCATTTGGCAGTCAAACCTCCTCAGTGGCACATTTGACAGTACACATCAGCAATTGCTTTTTCAGTGTGGCACATTGCAGCATATAATTTAAAACTTATCCGACCCCACCTTGCCACTTGTCCAATTTCTACTTGCCCGCATTATTTATCTTTTGTGCATCTTCAAAATGTGGGCATGCACTGGCCATTGATCTCTAACAGATCAATGGTTATAACATCAAGCATCCTTATCACCACGTTGATCAAAGTGATGAATTAAAAAACTCTAATCATCCCAACTTGTCTAACACTTGCCATGGAAGTCATCCATCCTTGAGAACGGTGGGCCCATCTTGTCAGACCTTGCCACATGTCAAAAATTTGCTTCCCTACATTATTTATCTGACGAGCATCTCCTTCTTGTGAGAAAGCGCTAGCCTTTGATTCAAATGAAACCAATGGCTGATGCCTCTTGGTGATAAACTACATATCTCTGCCAGTGAATCCATCAATGATATCGCGAGAAAATTAGAACGTGCTCAAAAGTACTGACAAACTTGCAAAAGTTCCTGACAATTTATGATTCGCTGAAATTTAGGAATGTAAAGGCTACATGTCACCAAGTCGCATGCCCACATTATTTAAAAACCTTGCATATTGAAATTGCAGGCATGGATACCCATTGATCTGAACAAGATCAATGATTATAACAACTTTGCATTATCAGAGGCATTTTCAAATAAAATGATTAAGAAATTTTCAAACCAAGCACGACCATGTAAGGTTTAAAAGATAAAAATATGAACCCATGCTTGCACAAGCCCTTCTTTAGGTGGAAAAATATATCATTAAAAAATTTCCCTGAAAATACTTTAAAGGTTTTTTCAAAACTAGGGAAAATCTAAGGATTTGAAAATACAAGGAACAAAACCCAAATCTACAACATTTTAAAGACTTAAATAATTTTTCACTAAATTTTCCCTTAATCTCTGCATTGTGAAAAATTAGACCAACAGTTTGGAGAGATAAAATTCTTTGTTGGATTGCAAATCCAATAGAAGAAAGATTGTATCTACATTACTCAATCTAAATATATCAAGAATATACTAAAGAAATTTGGAATGGAAGATTCAAGACCAGTTGGAACCCCTATGTCTACTAGACATAAGCTTTCCAAAAATGATGATTCCAAAGAGGTAGATCAGACCGCATACATATCAGTGATTGGAAAATTGCAATATGTAGTGCACATAAGAATTGATATTGCATTAGTAGTTAGTATGGTGGCGATATTCTTAGCAAATCCCAAATAAAATCACATGATGATAATCAAAAGAATCATGAGATATCTAAAAGGTACAGAAGAATATGGTTTATGGTACAAAATAGGAGGCAATTTAGACTTGAAAGTATTCACAGATGCTGATTGGACAGGAAATATTGATGATAGAAAAAGAACCAATGGTGGAACATTATTTCTTGGTAAAAGACTAGTGTCTTGGAAAAGCAAGAAAAAGAATTGTATCTCTCAGTCCACAGTAGAGGTAGAATATGTGACAACAATAGTCAATTCTTCTAATATTATTTGGTTCAAACAACTTTTGGTAGGTATGAAGATAGAGATCAAGGATCCAATATTCATATACTTTGATAATACTAGTGCAATCAATATATCAAAAAATACAATGATGCATACCAAAACAAAACACATTGCTATAAAATATCATTTCTTGAGAGAATTGGGACAAGATAAAGAAGTTAGATTGGAATATGTAAATACTAAAGAACAAATTATAGACATATTCACCAAGCTATTACCGAAGGATGCATTTATATATCTAAGAGGTAAGCTAGGGGTCATTCTCCTATCTAAAGCTCACTAAATGAAGTTTAGTGATGCATCAACCAACACGTGTTGAAGATCATTTAGTTGGTGTAGTATTGACAAGGGCATATTGCAGATGAACCAGTACTTGAGGTACATTGATATTCACTAATTATTGTCTCTAGCATAAGATGTCAAAGAAGGAGAAGTTTTCTATTATATCTCATAGAAATTTTGCAAAGAGAAAGAGATGTCAAAGAGGGAGAATGAACTTGGTCTAATATCAAAGGTATAGTTTTCTATTAGAAAAAGTTCTAGTAGATAGAAGTTTTTTGATAGAGGGAGAAACTGAAGGTAGAAAGAGTTCACACTAATAGAGGGAATTCTCATGGATGAGAATCTAAATGAAATTAAGGATATGTTCCTTGCTTTATTCTTACTCCAAAAATTTCATTGTATTATGAAATATTGTGTTGCCATCAATGCCAAAGAAGGAGATTGTTGGAATAATTGATTAATTGTGTATTTTCTTTGATGTTACACAAAATGTCATGTCATTTCTAGTCAGTGTATGCTGAGGTCACTCAAACATTGAAGATAGTTTTCTATGTCTTCCTAGCATTCTAGAGTTTTCCCAGTTCAAAAGATAGTATGTACCAAGTTCACTCCATCGTCAAAGAAAAGGCTTGTGAAAGTTAACTGTTAACCAAGCTCACTCAGTTACTAAAGAAATTGTTGGATGGAAATAGTGATAACTAAGATCACTCAATTACCAAAGGGACTTTGTGAGTATGCAGTGTTGACCTAGTTCACTTGGTTAACATAGGAAAATCATTTCTTAGTTAGTATCTACTGAGCAAGGTCAGCTAACAAAGGATTTTCTTGTTTTGGAATATTAAGTTCAATTCAATTATGTGTTGGTTATAGCCGACTAAGGAAATGAATATTAATTATTCTAAGTTATATTCTAGTTAACTTGACAATATGAAAGATATAAATATAAGGTCAAGTTGAGATATAGAAAGAGTGAATGCATGGATGATAATTGAAGATTTGATGATGCTAAGAGGAAGTGAATTATAAGGATAAAGAAAAATATCCTTGTGAAGCTTAAAAGATATATTTTGTCAATAAGGATCAAGTATACAAGCCAGTATTGAGATCTATAATTAGCAATTTAGTTGAATAAAAAATTAGGTTATCTCATTGTCACTCTCTAACCATTGTAGCAATCATCTAAATCTCTTAACAGAGTTGGGTTGACAACTATTTGTAAATCCTCTAGCAAGGTGGCATTTCTATTGAATTTTCCAAAGACCTCTAACAAGGCCACTCCTAACAAGGTGATGAAATCCTCTAATAGTATCACACCTAATAGTGTTTTTTATAACCTTTAACAGGGTTGGCTCCTAACAAGGCTCACTTCAGAAGAGTGAAAATCGATAACTAGTTACAATTGGTGGTTTTTCCCAAATTAGGTTTCCATGTTAAATCCTAGTGTCAGATGTGTTCATGATATTTTTCTTATGTGTTTGCAAATAATCTAAAGCAATAAGTAATAATAGATAACATCTTAAGATTTTTGTGTTAAGTATTTGCCGAGAATTTTTCATGTTTACCAAGTTACAACATTTTATGTGTGTTTACTGAGTTTTAGAAAAGTTCAATTTTCATAGTTTATTTTGTACTAACATTTAAGGGATCTGGGATTTATTTTTTTAGTAACTAATTCACCCCTCCCCTCTTAGTTACTCCTCTTATATTCCCAAGAAAATGATGGGTTCATTCAATTCATAAACTTTAAGCTTATTGTTTTAGCTTCATTTTTCTACACTTCAATTGTGTTTATTATCCATGGATAATTCATTGCCTCTACATTAAGACACTCCAATTCTATAGTGTATGTGGTCTTGCATCAACCCATCACCATCTTCTTGTCATCATGAACCTCTTCTTGCATGGAGATTATCACTACTATTCATTTTTTTGGATTCAAATCTTCTTGTTGCTCAATTTAGCCTCGTGAATGGCTATGTCCTTGGTTTCTTCATGAGTTGAGGTATTCATTCATGAGATCCATTTTATTCCATATTTTAAACCATTTCGTCCCATTCTATTTCCATCCCATTTCGTCCCATTTTACTATTTTACATTGCGCGCACGCACACACACACACACACACACAGAGAGAGTAGTATTTTTCATAGTTTTAGGATTAAAATATGGAAAATTCATTATTGATTGATTTTTACTAATCTTTATTATTGCATCATATTGATTTATATGTGCAGATGTTCCTGTCACCCATTTCACAAGCTTTTCTTATTACATTTGTTATAGAAATTGTTATGTATGATGTTGGCCTACAATTTATTCATGTCATCATATTAAAATATTATTCTAGCTTCCATGATGACATTTGGTTATGTCTTTAGAATAAGAGAAAGAGTTCAAAGTAATTATTTGATAACACTGTTTGATGGAGAGGGATCTGTCCATTTTGAGATAAACTAAAAATCTTCTAGTTTTACCATTTTGTACAATAAGCCTATAAGGTGTAGCATAATACATTACCCAGCAAGCTATCATGTGTATTTTTTTTATGGTTATTATAATAGACAAACCCGTGCTAGAGATGCAAAGGAAAATCATGATGCAAATATTTTCCTCTCCACCTCATATTTAATATGAAGGATTTCATATGTGGCAATATAGTACATTTGATACCAAATTTCCACTATAGGCTTGATGAAGGGTGCTCCCCTTAATATAATAAACTAATAATAGAAACAAAGAAACAACAACAAATTTTAGAACAACATATGAACTTCTTATTTGTGTCACAAATGCAGAACTATAGAATTCAAAAGTACAATATGCTAACCCACATGGGCACCTTCATTACAATAATCTTCAAGACCAAGCTGCGAACTACCACCCAAAACTATCCTAGACAATTTTTGGGCCTTTCTTAAATAGGTAATCTTATGCCACACGGAATGGTTCTAGATACTCAAACTTAATACCTACAACCAACTGACCCTAACAATACATATAGAGTTGGCTAGATACATTTTTGACAAATTATTTTAGATATTTTTGTAGCCCAACTTTAGAGGCCATAACTCTCAAACCATTGCTCTAATTGGCTATTATAGCCACTTTTAAAAAATGCTAACTTCTGATCTACAAGCTCAAAACTACACAAGCACCCTTCCATCAACTTTTTGGACCTCATTTGAGCACTCTAAGGCCTCCAATGGTGAGCCTAAAGATTTTTCTACAAAATTTTCCACCAAAAATCTGTAATAACTTCTTTGATACTTAACCTAAAGCAATGAGATTTTTATGGTAGGCTTATAAGTCTAAAATGAACCTTCATGTAGAAAATGAGAACATTTTGAGCTCATAAGAAAAACTTACGAAAAATAACAAGTTCCCATTAATAGGAAGCACCCTATCTACTACTCTTTATTAAAATAGAAAAGATTTAAAATAAAATATTTTTGGGTGTTACAAAATTGCTCTTACACCCAGGATACTCCTACATTAGACACCTAGAGTAATTTGAAAAGTGACTCTGTCACGTATAAGAAGTTCAAAGGAAAACTAAGATGGTTAACCTCTTTCCTAGCTAGCCATGATGAATCCTTGACTAGTCTCCCTTTCCATTTGACCAGGTATTCCTCATAAGTTATGTTCCTTGTACTTTTTCCAACATGACTATCCAATATCTCCTTAATCTCCTTTGTAGCTAAACTAGCTACTAGAATACTCCACTGCAGTTCTGTAACTTCATCTCCATCACCTCCTTCATAATACTCTATCAAATTTGTAATGTTAAATACTAGTGAAATATTCAATTCAGCAGGAAACTCCACTTCATAAGCATTTCCATAATCATGCCTTTTCACTATCTTGCATGATCCAAACTTCTTCATCTTTAGCTTATTATATGTACCCACTGGAAAATGCTCCTTTCTCAAATGAACCATGACTTCATCTCCAATATGAAATTCTTTATACCTCCTTTTTACGTCTACCTTAGCCTTGTACCATGTATTCATTTTTATGATTTGCTTTTGCACCTCTTCATGGATGTTCTTCAAATGTTTAGCAAAATCTTCTGCTTTAGCACTACTTATCTCTCCTTTATCCAATTGCCTCAATTCAGAAGCATTTCTAAGACTACTCCCATATACAATCTAGAATGGTGATTTACTAGTACTTATGTTGATAGAATTATTATATGAAAATTCTACCTATGGTAAAATCATATCCCATCCTTTTCGCTTCTCTCCAAACAACATCTTAGCAAGTTTCCCAAACTTCGATTCATAACTTTTGTCTATTCATCAATCTGTGGATGATGCAATGAACTGAACTTCAAATTTATCTTCAACCTCTTCCACAATGTATGCTAGAAATATCCAACAAATTTGGTATCAATTTTAAACTATACTCTTTGGCAGACCATGTAGTCTCACCAATTCTCTGAAAAATAACTCTACCACATGAACAACATCACTAATCTTCTTGCAAGGAATAAAATGTACCAACTTTGATAATTTGTCAACCACCACAAAAATAGAATCATACCCACACCGAGTCCTCAAAAACCCAAGAACAAAATCCATGCTGACATCCCATGGATTCTCTAGTATATGTAATGGCTAATACAACCCTATATTCTACTTCACTCTTTTCACCATCTGAGATACTCTGCAATTTTATACGAACTTCTTCACATCTTGCTACAACTGTAGCCAGTAATAATTATTAGCAACTAAAGCTATGGTTTTATCTCTACCAAAATGTCCACCCAATCCTCCTCTATGCTTCTCCTTGATGAGATTCTCTCTCATTGAACTTTTGGGAATGCACAACTCTTCCTTTGAACAATATAGTATCTTGGATCATGAAATCCAACCACTTTGTCCTATCCAGTGTAATAGGTTTTGTATAAGCCTTCCATGCTTCACCAAAATTAGGATCATTTGGATACAAAGTATTGAGTTCCTTGAACCCAACCACCTCTATCTGCATTTTTGTCAGAAACATTTGTCTTCTATTAAGAGCATATGCAACTCTTTTATACTTCCCACTCTTATGTTTCAAAACAAATGTATAACTCTACAAAAACTCAAACCACTTTAAATGCCTTTGGTTCAATTTTCCTTGAATATTCAAATATTAAAAAGCTTGATAATTAGTATACAAGACAAATTCCTTAGGAATAAGATAGTGTCTCCACTTCTTCAATGCTTGAATTGTAGAATAAAATTCTTGATCATAAACAAAATATTTTCTTTTTGCTTCATTCATCTTTTCAATAAAATAAGCAAATGGTCTACCTTCTTGGCTCATAATAGCTCCTATTGCAATAACACTAGCATCAAAGTCTCCTTGAAACACCTTGTTAAAATCAAGAAGTGCTAAAAAAGGTTGCTCAATAACTTTCTATTTAAACAAATTAAAATTCTTATCTACTCCTACAGTCCACTTAAATTCGTTTCTATCCCCTCTAATTGTTTTAGTTAAGGGTCCATAAATACTTCTAAAACCTCTTATGAATTTTCTATAAAAACAAGGCAGTCCATGAAGATATCTTACCTTTGTCACACTTCTTGGATTAGGCCATTCAAGGATAGCCTTCACATTCTTTGGATCCATTTTAGACCTTTTGTTGAGACTACAAATCCCAGGCACACCAACTGCTTCTTTAGAAATCTATATTTCTTCAGGTTTATCAAAAATTTTTCTTCCCTCGGCTTATTAAACACCTTGCAAATATGGATCGAAAGCTCCTCCAATGTCTTACTAAAGATCAAAATATCATCTAGGTAAACAATGACAAACTTACTAAGAAAATCCTTCAATACCTCATTCATGAGGTGCATGAAAGTGCTTGATGCATTGGTTAGCTCAAAAGGCATGACTAACCATTCATACAGTCCTTCTTTTGTCTTGAAAGAAGTATTCCACTCATGACCTTCTTTGATATGAATTTGATGGTATCCACTCTTTAGATCTATCTTTGTGAAATACTTAGCTCCACTCAAATAGTCCATAATATCATCCATCCTTGGCAACAAAAATCTATACTTGATTGTGATCTTGTTGATAGCATGAGAATCTATGCACATCCTCCATTCACCATTCTTATTTGGTTCTAATACTACTGGTATAGCACATGGACTTAGATTCTCTTGAATCAATCCCTTCTGCAACAACTCATGAACTTGTCAATTCAACTCTTCACTTTCTACTGGTGTCATTGTATGTGCTTCCTTATTTGGCAAACTGGCTTTTGGAACCAAATGCATCTGGTGATTGATCTTCCTCATTGGGGGCAATCCATGAGGTACATTATCTAATACAAAATCATAAAACTCTCCCAACATATTTGCAACTTTTACAGGTTTCTCCTCTACTTCTTCTTTACTATCTTTTGAAATTATAGCAAACCACATATGCTCACACTTCATACCTTCGATAAACTCTTTACCATGAAAAAAAAATATTCTGGTAGCACTTCATACCTTTTCTTCTTCATCTTTCAATGGCTTCAACTTATGCTTCACTCCATCCTTGGTCAGAGTGTAGATATTTTGTCACCAATTGTGTATAGCATGTCTATCAAACTACCACCACCTATCGAACAACATATGAAATATTTCCATAGGTATGATATCACATATTACCTCATCTTGTAGCTTCCAATCTTGAACTTCACTAAGCACTACTAATTGACCATGACCTTGTGGTCATCTTGCACCCAACCAATATGGTATGGATGCAAGTGTTTCTATCTCTTCAACTTCAACTTGGTGACCATCATTTCTAACACCAAATTGTCAATATGTCCACCATCAATTATCACATCACAACAATTATCTTTACATCTGCACCTTGTGTGAAATAAGCTCCTTCTTTGATCAGGTTCATTATCACCACTCAGTAGGACTCTTCTATTAACTATAACTTCTATTTCAACATATTTAGAATGTGATGATATGGCATCTTCATCAACATGTGAAAATCTAGCATGGCCTTCTATTCTTTGATATTTCCTTTCTTGGCACTAGGTACATTCAAATGCTCTATGCCCTTCTTCTCCACACTTTAAACATTTCCTATGGAAGCCTCCTCTTCAAAATCCTTATCCTCTACCTCTTCCTCTCTAATCTCTATTGTTCTAATCATGGAAATGATTGGAATTATTTCCCCTCTATTACTGACTACTACTTCTAGCATCATCCTTATTCTTTTGATCATCATTATGGCCTCCATAAAATTTCCTGCCAGATCTTCCACCACGACCTTTTTTGCTATTCTTGTTGTCAAACTTTTTGTTCAATTTTTTTCTTTAACTCTTAGGGAAAACTAGTATGCTTCCTCAATACTATTCATTTGAACTAGACTCATCTCATCATGAATACTTGGCCTTAACCCATTAAGATAATAGGCCACTTTCTCCTTATCAGCTTCTACATTTCCAATTCTAATGAGAAATCGGTAGAACTCTTTGATATACTCTTGAAAAAAAATTCACGCTTGCTTCAACCCTTGCATTTTCTTTAACTAATCAAGCTCATAATCCATGAGAATGAATTTCTTCAATTTTTCTATCATTTGATCCCATCTTGTGATTTTGTCCTTTCCCTTTCTATTTCACTCAGCTAAACCTCCTGCCACTAGATCTTTGTATGTCCCTTTAGTTTCACCTTCACAAACTTGACCCTATTAGAATCTTCAATATCTTCATACTCAAAGTACTCCTCTAGGTCATTGATCCAATTGATTAGCTTCTTTGGGTTAGATTTCCCAAAAATATGGGAACTTCAAACTTATGTCTTTTTCTAATTTTGGAGATGGCCTTAAAAAGCCTCTCTTCCTCTAGGTTTAGAACTACCTCTACTTCGACATTTTCTTCTACTTCATCCTCATCCCTGCTTTCATCTCTTATGGGAAGATATATTCCTCTACACATTTGTTCTTCCAATGCTTGCATTTGTCTTTAGAGGGCTTGAAATGTGTGTAACACCTATAGCTCTTTCACCATGCTCTCTTCGTGGAGGCATTTTTTTGCACTTTTGTTGAAACCATAGTGCAAACTGCTTCACAATTGGAAATATTTCTACATGCGCAACCCAAACCATGATCTTGGTACAAACTGCTTCATAGTCAATAATCTGTCCACACACTCAAGAACTCTAGCTCTAATACCACTTGATGAAGGGTGCTCCCCTTAATACCATAAACTCATAACAGAAATAAAGAAACAACAACAAATGTGAGAACAAAATATGGACTTCTTATTTGCATCACAAATTCAGAACTACAGAATTCACAAGTACAATATGCTCACCCACATGGGCATCTTCATTATCATAATCTACAAGACTAAGCTATGAACTACCGCCAAGAGCTGTCTTGTTCAAGCCTTTCTTAAATAGGGAATTTTATGTTGCTCGAGAAGGTTCTAGATGCTTAAACTTAATACCTAGGGCCGACGGACCCTAACAATACATATAGAGTAGGCTAAATACATTTTTGACAAATTATTTTAGATATTTTTGTAGCCCAACTTCAAAAGGCCATAACTCTCGAACCATTGCTTTGATAGGCTATTATAATCACTTTTTGAAAATAATAGCTCATGATCTATAGAATTAGAACAGTGCAAGTCCCTTCCATCAAGTTTTTAGACCTTATCCGATTAGTCTAAGGCCTCCAATAGTGAGCCTAAAGGTTTTTCTACAAAATTTTCCACCAAAAATCTATAATAACTTCTTTGATACTTAAGCTAGAGCAATGAGATTTTTATGGTAGGCTTATAAGTCTAAAATGAACCTTCATGTAGAAAATGAGAACATTTCAAGCCCGTATGACAAACTTACTAAAAATAGCTAGCTCATATGAATAGTGACCACTTGTCTACTAGTCCTTATTTAAATAAAACATTTTTTGGTGATGTAAGATTGCTCTTACATCTAGGATGCTCTTGCATCAACGCTCATCACAATTTTGGCATCATAACCTATCTATGCCACAATTTTGATGGTAAGTCATCAAAATTGCAATGACTATAGGTTGTGACACCAAAATTGTGATGGACATACTATGGTAATTTGGTATCAAATGTGGTCTTAGTTAAGGACCAAAATTGGCATTTCCTATTCTCTATTGGAACTACATATGGCCTGTCGACAAGGGTGTACATTAGCTATTATTTTATTTATTATAATTTATCTCTATTCTAATATATATGTGTTATAAGCTATGTATATAGATAAGAAGCATAATGCATAATCAAATGTATTACTATTCTCCTTTTTTCATCTAAGGAATGAAATAACAACTCTATTGAACATCTTTCTTTTCACTCACCTTGTAGACCAGAGGAAGGGCCCACTCTTGGAACATTTGGTGGGATTGTTTTATATTTTGAATTATTTAGAGTTTTTATTTTGTGTGATATGTTGCACATATCTTGAAGATCATCATACAACACATATGATTGAATCGTATCTTAAATTATAAATAGTATGAAATTGTTGATTCTATTTGATCACATTTATATTTTCAATTAATTAGATCCAAATATTAAACAAAACTGTTGATTGAGACTAGAATATTTGTGCAAATTATTTATCAAAGAGCATCTTCAAATCCATTTAATTTTTATATGTTTTTTGTTTTGGAAATAATAATTCTATTATATATCATATCTCAGTATATTATTTACTTTCTGTAAGTCTGCGATCTTCATTTAATCTTCATGTTTTATTCTAATTTTAGAATAGTTTACTTTAAGAGTTGTTCGTTTCAGTTTCTACTGCTAGAAGTGACAATTCCTATTGAGAGAATCACTTTGATTTTATATAAGTTTGTTTTTAGGTGTTTTAGCTACATCCATAATCTCTCATCTCATAACCTACATCCCTTGATGGCATACTACTTGGACACCTTTCACAAGATTACATCCCTCGATTGACATGTATAGACCTAGATGAACTTCATTATAAGTTATTAATGGTTTCTTATTATTTGCCCTAGTGTTGGCCTACTATTCACTACCTCCTCTACTGGTTCATTATTTAGATGAAATTCTTCATCCCATTTTCCTTCAATGGTTTCATCATGTACTGCCTCTAAGTTTATTGACTACTACATGTTGCTTTCCTTCTACAAGGGATAGTCTACAACTTCTTCACTGTCTTTATTCTCAATAATCTCTTTGTCTTAGAAAACCTTTCCATCTTTGACTCTATTACTTGGTCTACTACTATGACCATTTATTTTTCAACCTTTTGAACCTCTACATGAATAGGTTCCACCTCATTTTCATCCATTTTATTGTCATACCTTTTCTCCTTTTCATCTTCTTCCTCTTGCCTTATCATTTTTTCTAGTCTCCTTCCTCTTTCTTCATTATATTATCAAAAACCACCACACCATACCTTCACTTCTCTTTTCTACATCTCATCCCCTCTATAAACTACATGAGATACCTCCTTTATGTAATACAATGACCTTTTAAATCCCCAAAGAGTTCATATAATATGGTTGACCTTCTATCTTCCAAAAATTGTCATTTTACAAATATGTTTTCAACAACATCTTTGACAACTTTAAATCTTTTACAACATTTTGGACAATTCTCATCCTTTTCCAATTCATGCCTATTTGGTACCATATATTTAAACCCAATTTTTAACATTTTGTGGATTCCTAATAGATATTTAGGAATTACATCCAAAAGGTGTCCATGAGGATCAACATGACATGACTTGAACCTGGCAAACCTTGTTTGCAACAACTATTTAGAAAGTTCATGTAGTCCTCAAATGATATTATTGACTAAAAAATTCTAGATGATTGAAAAAATTGAAGGTATAATTTTGTACTATTAATTCAACTCCTTTTGTAAAAAAATGGGAGGTAGATCTCTTGAAGTGGCTTTGCTTTATAATTATCTAACCTACTCTTATTTCACTATTATTTTGTAGATCTAATTTATTCCATTCTAGTCATGATTGAGCCAATCTTATTGCCATTGTATCTTGTAGAGTTGGTATAAATATTGATGTATATTTTCTTTTGAGATAATGCATTACAATTATTTATCTCTCTAGCATGCCTATACTTTCCTTGCTTGACCAAAAATATCACCCACCACCCTCAACATAAAATATACTAGAATTAAAAAAATCTACACCTTCATGCTCAAGAGAAGAATATTTACATCTTCTTTTGTGGCAAACATTTGAGTATGGATGCTATCTAAACATAGGCATTCGACCTCATAGAAGGATTTCTTTTCCATGGGAGAATCCCCATACTTCAAGATACTCAAACATGGTTATGTGGGCACTATGTACATTCAACATCTATAGATACACCCATAGTCCCTATAGGCTTCCTTTCCCACCAGCTAAAAAAGGAAACCATGGTTTGAAACTTTCATGATTAAAAATAAGTTGGTTCTATTAGGAAAATATCAAACCTAAATCCTGATCCCAACATTAGCTTTCATGCCTAGATCTAGTTTAAGTCCTTTCTTTTGATTGAGTGAATTATTAAAAGACTCAATTATATAGGGAATTGGTTAATATAAAGGGCATACTTGGAAACTTCTAAACTAATTCTTCATCATCAATTTGAATTCTACATGAATAATAATTAATATATATATCTACATATATATTCAACAACCTTTTGGATAAGTTATTCTTTGAATCAAAGGGGATCAACTGGGACCTAGTGATTGATGCACAAGGTATAGCAATGCAAGAAAAAATTCTTTAACCTTTCTTATCAAACCTTTAGGACTAGCCATACAACTAGATTCATTGACATATATGAGGAATTCAATAGTAGTTTCATACACAAGTACTAGGACTTAGACAATCTACCTTGACCCCATCAACAAATCCAAACTCTTATTATACAACTTCTCACATCAAGTTCCCTTCTAAACAAGAAGACTTCCTTGTGTTAACCTTTTCTATACAAAGTTTACACTATAATTCTTTTGCAAAAAGGGGTTAGGCCTTTAAGGCTCATTTACTAAATTTAGGATTCCAAAATAATCCAAGGACACAATATGAAAGACCCACAACACCAATTAAGGGCATTTTCTTGTAGCCCTATTTGAGGACTTACTAACTGTAAAATTTGAAACTCCCAAACAAGGGCCCAAACTAATGGCACTTTTAGATAGCCTTTTCCAAATCACTCTATCTACTCCAAACTCAAAACTAGGTTCCACCATTGATTGAGTCAAATACCCACTATTTATACTAGTCTTTAAGGCTAATAGGCCAGATCTAAAAATAAGCTACTATATAATCAATACTCCTCTCACAAACATCATTGGATATAATTCTATCTAGGAATAGCACCATTGAATCCACTAATAATTGGCACTTAAGCTCTTGGTTCAATTCTTCACTTTCCTATCTTGTCACATAATGGATGCTAGGCCTAGGGCATCAAACCAAAATTTACCACTTAGAGGGACCATCCTCAATCCACTTGCATCCTAAAGTCCATATTATAATTTAACATTCTCCAAGGTTTTAGCCAATTTGGCTAGAAGAATGTCAAGTTGCCATTAACATTTCTTCAAATTCTAGTGTAAACCAAGCATGCATCCCTAACTTGATTTATCCTATCCCAATACCTTAGACATTTCCAAGACCATAGAGGATGGCTAGGGGATGTCCTCCCCAAATGAAAACTTGAGAACTTCACCAAAAATAATTAGGGAATGGCTAGGGATGCCTTGGGGAAACCTAGGAAAATTCCCCAAGATGGATAAGCATCCACAATGGGATGGGTTGCATCTACATTTAAAAGAACACATTTTTCTTTTGTAAAACTCTTTCTTTTCTAATATTAAAGTGCGTACTTCCAATTTTTTTCTATTATGGTTATTATCGTTTGGTAGTTATAACCTACTATTTGGGGTCATGCAATTAGTATTTGGCAATATTACATTAAGAATCATTAAATTAAGAATGTTGTTATAGTCACCCAACATGGTCAGATTCTTGGTAGATCAACAAGAATCTAACAACTAATCCAAATATTCTAAACTAGTATAGGTAATAAAAAAATTGAACTTAAGATGATATTTCATTTTTTTTAGTATAAGCCTATTTTAAAAAATCATTTTCATAGTTTTTGAATATCTAATGTATTATGATTATGCTTAAAGAGATTATTTTTCTTGGGGTTAATTGTAACTTGCATGCATTTTTTGTTAGATTGACAATAGGGGAATAGTTGGGTGCTTCATTAAGCATGGGATGCCAAAGGCACCATCCTATGTTGGATATGCACCTAATGAGGACCTATAAAATCATGGCACTATGATGTAGATATTAACAAACTTCTTAGAAGAGTAGAATGTAGATCTCTTATCCCAAAGGTTTGAATCTCAATAAATATTAGTTCCAAATTAGATAACAACTTATTCCACTTGAAATAATCATCATGTATTCTATTCTACAATTTGATATATATCCATTTATATTCATCATGTATTCTCTTTTGTAATTAGATTTATCTTTGTTTATATATGATCACGAATTATGTTGTATATATACTATTTACATTTTGACAAAACCTAGGAGAGAATTTTGGTTAAATTCTCAACAAATTATAGTGTGGATGATTTAAAATTTATTGCTACCAAATCTTGCTACTAGATTCATAGATCTCAGTGAGTTATGTTGGGGAGACAACTCATATTACACTTGTCAACTCTTACTACTTATAAGCCACACTTAGGCTCAGTGCTAGGGGTACAATGATCAACTGTTTGTAGGTATCTTGGAATATTGTTATACTATTTTATATAAGTGTCCATTGGTTGAGTTGAAAAAATGAAGTGCTATTTATTATTAGTTCTACAATGAATGTAAATTAAGGTATTTTTATTCTATGTTTACCTTGTGTAAGTCTAGGATTTGTCCTGTGTATATCTAAGGCATGTCTTGTACAAAACAAGAGTCTAAGAAGCACTAGAGGTCCCTAGACTTGATAGCAATAGTTTCATCCCTAGGAATGGACAAACATAGTATCACAACTGATTTTATTTTTTTCTCTACCTGAATTTAATGATTAGGAAAACTCTAAGGTCATCTTTTCTAATTGATGATGACTTTCATAGTTCTTAGCAATCAGCCCTTAAATTCTAACATAAATATAGTTCTAAGAAATATTAATTCCCCTAACAAGAACCAATCTTCCAAATTCCTTGCACTAATGTAGCCATACTACAAGCCACAAAATCTATAGCTATAAGAATAGAACCATAAATCTAATTCCATCAACATGCAACAAATTAACTATCTTATTTCCTACACATATAAGCTACTAACACTTTAACTATGGAATTAGCAAATTTGATAAGTTTTAATAGTTAATACCTCCTAAATTTGACAAACCTTTGTGAGATAACCTTTGTAAGATAACCTTAATGCACTCAACAGAAGCCAATATTTCTAGGAAAAAAAGGGATTATAAAGGGATCCCCAAAGAGTAAAAGTGGGAGTGAATCCTTTTGTTATACCTTGAGTTGATAAAAATGGTTGATGGTAGGGGTTACTTCCCAATGTCATTCATACATTTAAAGCATTTTGAAGCCTTTTCCAACTTGATGGGCCAAGCATGAATGTATAAGTGCAAAAAATTATAAGACTAAAATGTGTGACTTCAAATAAAAATTTACACATTATAGTTTGTTGTGTCAATTTCATATGAATTGGATAAAAAGGAAGTTATTCTCAACTATAGAACATAAAACCTTCCAGTTTTCCTCAAATGAACAAAAAATCATCTCAACTAAGAGGTAAAATAGGCAACATTTTATTGTACTAGGCCTTTCTACGAAAAAGGCCTCCAAGATGGCTCCAAATACATGGTTGGCACATAAGAAATGGAAATCTCTATAGATTTGAATGAAAGATCATATAGGGATAATGGTGGTGATTCCCTAAGGTTTCTAGTTAGTCAAAAAAAAGTGATGCCTTCCCCTTATGTGCTACCTGTAAAAAATTGACATCTTACAAATCAAACCATGCACAAAAATTTTAGATTTAAAGTGAGTTTATAAAAAAAAAAAACTATAATCCATTCTTAAGATTTTAGACTAATAAAATTTAAATGAACTGAATTTAAAAGCTCTCAAAGGTGGTGAGTTTTTGATATTCAAAGCTTATGATTTTTGGAATGAAATTGTCATTAGTTAGGTATTTCATTTTTTATTTTTCTTTATGATACTTGTATCTATATCTGTATTTATATCAACTTGGTATTTTATTTGCAACGTTGTAGCATTTTGCAATTTAAAAGTTTTCTATACACTTAAAAATTTATTATCTTTAAAAATGATTATGTAAAACCTTGCTACAAAAAATAAGACTCTGGAATGCTTCTATATTTATTGTAGATGACTGAGACTCTTGCACAAGCTAGCCTTAAATCATCCTCTTCCCTGTTAATGATTTAATTTTTTTTGTTGGTTTTAGAAATGTTTCATGTGAAGTTGTATAGCTTTTCTGCTTTTCCTTTGTTTTAGTTGGCAACTTTACAAGCTTTCTTCTCTTTTTTCAAGTAGAAATAAATCATTTTTATGGATGTTAGGAGTGAAGTAATTTAATTAGAAAATTTTACACCATCTTGGAGATAATCCAAATCCTTATAAATAAGAAATTTCAATTATTGGAAAGACCTTGTCTACTTTTGACAAGGACAACTTAATATTATGTTTTTGTTTGGGGGATGGTAAATTTCAAACTTTATTTCATATTATCTTTCCAATTTGTTTTCATATGACACTTTTCAAAGTTCTCAAGACAAAGTTAAATACCTATCACTATCAATACATTCTTAAGTCATAACCAACAGGTGTTCAATTTTTATCTAGATGGTAATTTATGCAATGGATTTAAAGAAGCACTCAGATGGTATAGTGAAATAGTCCCAAACTATGACTTTCTAGTTAGTAAGGATTTATATTTGATTAAGCTTTGATGTTTATGATAAAATTTTAATGTAGAATGTCTTGTGTATTGAAGTCATGAGCTCCGAAAGTATATCTTTCTGGAATGATTGATTGGGTTTATATTTATATTGTTCATATATGCAGTAGGTATTTAATAAAGTTATGCCATTTACTAATTTATTTCATATCTTTTCTTTTCTATGAGGGCCAACATCTTTTTCACCAATCATCAAAGCAATGATTTATATTATGGAGCAAAGTGGGGAGCAATACCATGTTCTTTTGATAATAGTAGATGGACAAGTTGTATATCATTTATTTATGCTTCTTTTCAAATGTATTGTTAATTTAGCAAAATTAAACTCCTTTCATATTGTTGGATAAAAAGTATTTACTTACTAGAATTCTTGAATTATATGTAACATATACTTACACTGCACATGTTGTTCTTATTGTTTATGTGTGTACCCATACTCAGACTCTCTTTATATTGATCGTTGATTCCCTAAATTTTAATCTTTCTATAAGTCTTCCTTATTTTTTTGTGGGAATATTGATGATGTTTTTCTCATCTTTTTCTTGTATGCATTTTTCCTATCAAATTATCTAATGCAAGTTAAATATGTATAGGTAATCAGAAGTGTTGACATTGAAAATAGTAATCTAAGCCCACAAGAATAGAATATAGTCAATGCATTAGTGCAAGAAGGTAATCTCATGGACATGATTTGGTCATATTTTCAATGCTAATAACTATTCTATAAACTTGTAGTTGTAATGCAAGAATTTTTATGACTCATGCAGTGAATATCTGCAATTCTATCCTAATTTATACCATATAGTTTGATTCCAAATAAATTTGAAGTTAAATCCTTTCTTGCTAGCACCCATAAACTTCCTTTTTATCATTTGTATCCATGTTGTCACCTCAAATACCATTTTCTTCATCTTTATCCATCCAAGCACACAAAATTTTAGCCCAATATAGTTTAAATGTTAATGCTCTCGCAACTTGACAATATTTATTATTGACTGCCATGTACAAGCCAATCTAATATTTACATTTATACATCCTTTATGAAATTTCTATATACAAAGTTCTCATCTTGTCTATGTGGTTGCTATTACATACATGGGTGTTAATCCTTGATTTTTGTCCCCAATCATAGCAACATGAAGCTGAGCAGTATAATTTTGTGCAACTCCTTCCATTTTTTACAATGGAGGCTCATTAAAAAATGCCCAGATTCTTCTTGTCCACCTAAATATATGAAAGAGAAAATCTCAATTATAAATAGTTAGATGATATATTAAATAGAAAGACCTCAAAAAATGTATCTTGTATTTAATTATATGAGTCTAAACAAAGAGGAAGAAAAAATACCAAGTCAACTTGTTTTTCCTCAATGACTCCACATATTTCACAAGCTGAGCATCTTCATTTTCTCTATCTAATAAGATTTTTCTTATTTCTAATAGGGTTGGACATTTTGTAGAGTGTGTCTAGTTGCCAATGCTCACAATTTTACATAACTAAAATCCCACAAACAAATAATAGTAAGATCACCAATGCTATTCAAAAGATAGAAATTGAAATATAAATTTGTAAATTTATGGATGTGAAGACATAGGATAAGTTCCCTACTTTTGGGAAAAAAACACTTACCACAAGTTGAAACAATCAGAAAATTATATGGATTACATTTCATAGTTGGAGACAATCTTAACATTATAAAAAATTGTTAATTAAGCTTAACTACTTCTTAACCTATTAACTAAAAATTAATTAGAATTTATTTAATGAAAAATTAACTCCTGATGACACATTTCATCATGTAAATTGCAATTATTTAGCATGAGTAATCTTGGTATTCTAACAAGGGTAATCCTCTTAAGGAATAACCTAGACTTATTAAGGAAATATAGAGTGTTTCATCCCAAAATTTGATAATAGTTTATTTTGATTCAAATGGGAAATTATGTACCCACCAAATGAAATCAAAGAAAACATAGAGGATTAAAATCATCTATTTTGCATTAGTCATAAAATAGTTAACATTGATGTACTCGATTCGGTATGTTTAGCTCATCTAGCTATAGAAGGGATGACTTCCTATCAAAGGATAGAACTAATGCGACCCTTTCAAAGTGCATCTACAATTTATATGTTTAAATAATGGGCCATGACTATGATTTAAGAGGTGAATATAATTATAGATGGTGATATGATTAGATTCTATATGGAGCACAGAGTTGTGTTTTGGAGCAGGAGAAGAGTAGAGACAAGTTTTCATATTTGTAGCAAACTGGCCTTCATGGAAGGAGTAAGACTTTCACTTATTGATAATAAGGTTTGCATTGTGTTCATCTTTGGTGGTAAACATGAACTCTATCCATCAATTTGACTTGGACACAAACCTTTGGGAGGAGGTGGAGACCAGTGGGGAGAAGCCCATGTTGAGGAAGGTTTTTCTCAATGAATGAATATTGTTGTGTATGGAGGTGAAGCCAACCAAGTGATTTGGGTAATATTGTTGTTGGGGACTTCATCAACATTATGTTTTCTCGTGACACTGAGACATTGGAGTGGAGTAATGTCCTAGATGATGCTGATGATAGAGAGGGAAAGCCTCATCCTAGACCTCATGGATGATGCTAACTAAGCAATGACAATAGCAACATGACATGATAGTTAATGAGACATTTAGATGATTAACTTCTACATGTTGTTCAAAAAGAATGATTACAAACATATGTTCATGATTCACTCTAGAGAAGAACACTTTTCTTATCAAAATATTTCTTCATACCTATGAAAAGCATTCAAGAAGATCATCTTTTTTATTCAGAGGAGAGATGGAACCATAAAATCATGTAAAATTACCATCAATGCAATAAGGAGACTATTAGTCACTTAAATTGTATTTTTGTAGGATATATACACAAAACATGGGAGCTTTGTTATAGGGTATGGACATCCACAAAATCATAAGACATGGGGTATATTTGTCAAATAGTATAGTGGGAAATTACTCATAGACACATTTTAAAAATGTGGAAGCATAGACAAGGGACATGAAAAATTTGAAAGAATCCCTCAAAGAGATGCTAATTTATGCAATGCAATAATTGTAGGGTATGCACAAAATATGATTTTTGGAAAAAGCTTTAGAAACTTTTGAGAAAATGCACTTAGTAGGTCAAAACCTAAATTCCTTAACTTCTACCAGCATCCTCCCTACCTATCCTAATATGGGAGCTTTAAAACATGATATGGAAATTTACTAGATCATAATGGAAGATGAATTTTCATTAGATACCATAGATTAAATTCTATGATAGACATATATCCAATATGTGAAAGCATAGTCAAATATTTTGATAGAGTGCCCAAAAGAATCATAGCAAAAATAATGCAAATGCTATAGTAAAATTCTAGGGAAAAAAAGGAACAATCAACACCTTACTAAGGAGTAACTAATTATAAATTCAAATTCATTAGTAGATTTAATGCCAATCACATTTGAACATACCTAATTTAATGAGGACATGTATCCTCTTAAAGGACTACCTAACACAATGCTTGTCTTTGAACTTTGAGAACTCCTAATTCAATATAAGTTCTTTAATGATGGTATAGTTATGGCTACTTTGAATCCTGTAGAAGTTTTGGTGTATTTTAATGGATTTTAGAGTTTTGTAAAAATTATGAGTGTTTTGGTAAGAATTTTTAATGTATCCATAGATTTCCAGTTACATTGAAGCGATCAATTTGATTCATATCTCTATTGGCATTGTTTGTATGCTTTTGGATATTATTTCTATCTTCTTTCCATAGCTAGGAAAATCATTTTGATTGTTCATTTTCTATTTTTGGCAAAGATATGAATTTTATAAAGGAATTCACCCTAGTTAAAATCCATACACCTTTATTGCGTGTGAGGTATATTTTAGTATTGGATTTTTTGATGTATAACTAAAACTTGTCCTCCTAGTAATAATTTAATCATCAACTATCATTGCAAAGTAACTTAATCAATTTACTCATAGAATGCTTTTGTTTTATAACATGTTGGTGCTAAGATCACCCACATAACTTCAATAGCTTTATCACACTACTTTAATATGTTGAAATGGAGGTTCTTAAGAGTAGGAATAGAATATCTTCAAATATTTTCTATTGTTAATGCTTTCTTATTGTTTGTTATAACTTCTCCATTAAAAACCATTGTAAACAAGTTTGTATGTGCATTTAAGTTAAAGAGGTTTGTACATTTCATATATATATATATATATAATTGGTCTTTAAATGTTGATATTTGCGAAGATATTAGAATATTAATAGTATTCTTGTGCACAAATTGTCCATTGTTGCAGCACCATGAGTTCCCCTTTCCAACATCATAGACTTGGTGGAACTTATTATAGTGATAGGAACAAGGAACTATTACCATTTTGGACATCCATGGGAATAGCTTGGCCTTAGAAATGAGCATTCAGATGGGCACATGTGTATGCATGTTTTCTTTTCTAATAGTGAAGTATTGTGTAATCCATAGAGGAAGCACAAGTTTGAGTCCTATTGGAATTAAGAAGCAGGAAGTATACTGCTAGAGGGGGGGGGGGGTGGGGGGTGGAATCAGAAGTAATAAACTATAACAAATAAAACTTTCATCTTTAAAACATTGCATGCATAAACATATAGAAATTATATGTAAAGCAAATGCATCCACATAAACACTTGACACTAGATATGATTACCTAGAAACCCTCCAATGAGAAGGTAAAACTAGGGTGGGGATGATACCCACAAATCTTCACTAATGTAGCAAGAAAGTTCACCTGTTAAGGTTACAAGTTTTGACCATTCTCATGATCTACCCTATGAAAGGCCTGCCTTGTTAAAGGCTTACAAAGGATCGTTAAATCCTACCCTATTAAAGGATTTTAACACCCTGTTAGAAGTATGCCTGGCTAAAGGACTTTAGAACACTCACTTGGAATGTCACCATGTTAAACACTTTATACAATGGTTGTTAAACCAACTTAAGTCCATAGGATTTCATCCTATAATAACAATTGTTAGAGAGTACAATAGAATGTTTGATCTGATACACTTACAATCTGATATTACTAATTTTAGATCCCAATTTAGTTCATCTTGATCCTCTTTGATCTGATATGAAAATGTTGTAATCTTGATCCTTTGTTCTACTAACTGATTCTACAATTTTGTTCTTCTTTTAAGTCACCTTTAACTTGATCAATTCACCCCTTTCACTTCCTTCAAATCTTTTTCTAGCTTTATCTCCTCACATGCATTCTCTCTCTCACTTTGTAAAGTATGGGGCTTCATCTCCTTTTAAAAGATTTTGTGACTTAGGGTTAGGTATAAATCTATGATTGAGATTCATCCAATTTTCCCACTCAAATCCTTCTATTTTTCTTGTTGGTTGCATGTTGATTGCATAGGGAATCAAAATAGATTCGATCTTATCTTTAATACTTTGAGATTTATCCATATGTTAGCTTAAAAATGGTTTACATAATAGTTTGTGCCTTCACAAACTCTTATGTCAAATCTATGTTGTTGGGCACTTGCTGATTATTGATGCTCAACACATACTAAAATTATGTCTTGCTCGACACTTGAACTTGCTTGACATCTATTGTTCACTCGACACTTGAAACTTGCTCGCTCTATTTATTTTCTCACCACTTACTCTTTACTTGGCACATGAGTGACTCAACACTCATTGCAACTTGGCATCTATAATATACTTAGCATGAGCTTAGAAAATTTCTTGAGTGTGTTGACACTCAATTTTAAAAACAAATCTAAGATCAAAAAATCCAAGTGAATGTGGCATATTGTACCCAATATTTTAGGGTTTGATTTTTTTTTGGTCTTGTGGTCAATTCAAATGCATGTATGTTGGAACTAATGTTTTGGAAAGTATGTTGGATGAGGCTAGAAGAAGCATGGAAGAGCTTGTGGTAGGAATGGAACCTAATTCTCTAGAATAGGTACATGTAAATTGTATCAAGGGTTTATAGATAAAAATATGTTATCTCGAACATCAATGCTCCTTATATGGCTTGGAATAATTTTTGGCAATCTGACAAAGGAAGATGATGTACATTTTCTAAAGGATGTTTCCAAAGATGTTGGATTCACTTGCCAACTTCTTGTCACCATAAGTAATATGCTAATAATACCATATTAATTGGTTTTAGCATTTTACCTATATGAATCTGAAGATGATTACTAATTGTAAGTTTTGGTAGAACTTTAGCATTATTTGTGTTTCTTTATTCAAAAAAGTAGCAATGGATTCATTACTTATAGTCAACATTACTAAGGTTTTCTATTATGAAATTTATATATTCTACAACATATGCATATTAGAAAGCTATGAAATTTTTGTTAGTTAACATTCCCTTTAGTGATTGTTCTTCATTTTTGATGGTCATTATTGGTTCTACACTATTACTATATGAATATCATTATTCAATTTTGATGGTCATTCTTGGTTCTACACTATTACTATATGTTTAATTAAGTGGTAATTTTTAATAATGTCTCTTTAGTTTGTTTGGTTGAATTCTCTTTCCTCTTACTAGGGTTATTAAGAGTGGCATGTGATTTTCATCACATTCATCCATTTCCATGTCTGTAGTATACATCCTAATTATTTAATTTCATAGTATGAGTACCATGACAACTTTTTCATTCTCTAAAGCCCCTACTTTTTTACCTTATCAAATGAGTATTTCTACTCATGGATGATAGTTTCTAATAATAAAGGTTTTTATGTTGATTAGATATGTGGAAGAATACTAAAATCCTTTATTTAGCATACATGGACAATAAGGGAGTAACTGGGTGCTTCATTAACCTATTCCTCCCATCCCCTATTTCTATACTAGAATAAAGAAGCATTAGTAGTAAATATTGGGTTTTCTTTCTCTTCACTAGTCTCAATAGAAACTTCCTAAGTTATTCCCTTCCTACTTCTAATTCTTGGAATGATGTTAGTTATTGTTGTTCCAAATAGATGGAGAGGACTATAACTATTACCTATGATGGATCATACAAAATCTTCCAACTCCTTGTGATTTTTATGATTATTTATGCAATAATAGTGAGAAGAGATATGTATATTTCTTGAGTTCTTTTGATTTTTTACAATAGTTTACACTAATTATATATAGAAACTAGGTACAAATCACTAAGGAAATGATTGGGATGAACTCAAAAGATAAGAACCATGATAATGTAGAAAATTACACATTGTATGATCATTTTTTAAAGGGTGCTATCTCAATGGAAGAGCACCTGCTTTACAAGTAGATGGATGGTGGTTTGATTCCATTGTGCCCTATTATGACCAAATACACAATTAAATATGCTACTAAATATTTGATCAAATATACTACTAGATATGCTACTAAATATACCACTAAACATGTGAATAAATATACTAAATATGTGACAAAATCAACTATCAACTATATAACTAAATATGTGATTAAATATACTACTAAGTATGTGACTAGCCACATGATTAAATATACTACTAAATCAACTATAAATCAATTACTAAATATACTACTAAATATACCACTATATATACAACTAAATATACCACTAAATCAATGATCAAAATTAGTAATCAAATACATGACTAAAATTGCTTAGTAGTAAATTTAGTAGTGTTATAACTGACAGGATATTAATTACTATTAGTCACGTAACTAAGTTTAGTTAGATATATCAAAATTTTAGTGGTATTTTTAGTCATATATTGTTGTTTTTGCACTAGTGCATATTCTTGCAGTCCTTAGAAGAGGAAATTGTCTCTTAGGAAGTGATGATCCTTGGGAAGTAGATCTTGGTAGCCCCAAGAAGTGAGTGCACTGTAACAGGGAGCCTGTGGTGCCAAGATCCTAGGTTTTTAATTATGGATAAGCATAATTGAACTTTGATTCAAGTGGGAATTAAGTGGATAGAGTCTTAAATCCTAGGTTATGATGTGTCTTTTAAGGTTAACAACAACTATTCTTGTCTATTGTGGTTTATTTGTACGAATAACATTAATCAAGGTAATGCCAAATTTACAAACTTACACCAAAAACATTTCAACCCTTGACACTTTCAAATATCCACATTGTCAAAACATTACAAACCTCTTTTCAAACATTGATAAACTTTTGTCAAAACCCTTGAGAACTTTGTAAACATGAAGACTTGTAGCCTTAGGAGTCCTTGACATGATTTAGACTTCATCTTTGCATAGCATACCCCTTGCATTTTCTATCTTTTGATCCTAATATTTGTATATTTTAGTCCTCATACTTTCATATTTTAGTCCTCTCAGATCATCCCTTAGCCTTAATAGGGCATTCCTTAGGCTTCATTTTGCATCTCCTAGTCTTCACCTTTAAGCCCTTAGTCTTCATCTTACATCCCCCAACTTGCATTCTTCCATGTCGTAACCCTCATTTTGCACATCTTAGTCCTTATTTCTTATGACCTAAACCTAATTTTGCATCTCTATTATGATCATGGCATCATCCCCAATCAATCCACTTTATGGCATAACAAGCTAAAAGTCACCAAGTCCAAAATCACCAAATTTTTAGTCCACCTTACCAACTATGCTCCAAAACTACCAATTGTTCTCTTTTGGGCCTCAACTATACAATGGTTGTAGTTAGCTCTATCAAAGTACACTTGGTGCTTTTTGGGTGCACTTGGTTACCAAAATGGCCCATTTTTGCTTCCATATAGCATTTAGAGACCCTAAAATTGCATCTAGATGCATGTGTAGGTCCTTATTTTGATCATGTCATTAACATCATTTTGCACCCTAGGATCCTTGCATCTTACATACCCAATTCACATGTTCCTCAATTTTATATCCCTTTAAATCTCATTTTGAACCTAATACCCCTTTAAAGTTAGTAAAAAATTAGAACAAATTATGAGTCTTAGAGTATCTCCTTATGTCTATTGATGAAGAGTCTTGACCTTAGTCTTTTTTTCATCTTTTGTGTTATTTTTCTTGGGCCAAACTCTTTCTATATCTTTATTGATTTGACCTCTTCCTTTCGATCAACGTTAACTTTTTTATTTTTGTCTCTTTTGGTCAAGATCTAAAGTCCATCTTCATAAGATTAGACTCTTATATTGATACTTTACAAATATTTTCTCCTAATTTCAAAACCTTACATGCACTTTTCATATGATCCTTAGTCTTCCTAAATGTCAATTTTCTTAACCCTAGTTTCATAATCACTTCACCTTGCATAGTCCAAAGCCCTAGCATTTCCTCCAAGTACCAAAATCCCACTAACTTCTTGTTAGTGAAAAAATTGTCCTCCAAAGAAATACATGGGAAAAGCCTAGATAGGACTAAATATGCACTAATAGTTAGGTCACTGCACTATTGAAAAGCATAAGCTATTGGAATTTACAAGTGGGAAGGTTTACTTCTTGGGGGGGGGAGTGGGTGAATCAAAAGTAACTAACTTTGACATTTTAAAACTTTTTAGCTAAAATCATTCACATGCATCCAATTCATCTAATAAACATGAAAGTAAAGACATGCATGAAAATAGATAACACAAGATTTTGGTAACCCAGAAACCCTCCAAAATAAGAAGGTAAAATTGGGGTGGATATGACACCCACAAAGTATCATTGCAACAATATGTAACTATTTAAGGTTATAAAGTTTGACCACTTCCAATGGTCTACCCTGTGAAAGGCCTATCTTGTTAAATATTTTACACTCTGTTAAAAGTGACTTGGTTAAAGGATTTACAAACACTCACTTGGAATGTTACCCTATTAAAGGATTTAACATCTTGTTGAAAGGCTTACAACATGGCTATTAGACCAACCTATCCTCATAGGATTTTTATTCCTAATACAATGGCTAGAAAGTATTAGAACGTCTTGACCTGATGACTTGCAATCTTCAATTGTTGATTCCAAATCCTTGTTCTTCTCTGTTTGATCTGATCCTTCCTTGATCTAATATGTCTCTACTCTATTCTAACTAACTAGATTCTACAATGTTGCTCTTCCTTTTCTAATTCTTTATGTTTCTTTGTACTTTGCTAGCATTCTCCCATAAACTCTTACTTATGCATACAAATAATGGGGTTTCATCCTCCTTTTAAAGGTTTCAAAGACTTAGGATTAGGTATGAATCTACGATCTAAATTCATTCTTCTTTTCTCACTCAATTCTTTCACTTTTCCTATTGGTTGTATGCTTTCTCCATTTTTCTTATTGGTTGCATGTTGATTACATAGGGAATGCAAAAGATTTGATCTTATCTTCAAGATCCTTCAAGATCCTTCAAGATTCATCCTAAATTGGTTCAAAAATGGTTTACATCTGAATTTGTGAAAACACAAACTCATATGTTTATTCTATGTTACTTGGTAGTCAGTAGTTGCTGATGCTCGACTGATATAGGAATTTTGTCTGACTCAGCTCCTATAGTAATTCTATTTCGCTTGGTATCTATACTTTTCTCAGCACCTATAGTGACTTGGCACCTATAGTGGCTCGACACTTGAACTTTTCTCAGCACCTGAACTTTGCTCAGCACTTATTGAATCTCAAACTTAGCACATACTATAGCTTAGCATTTGTATTATACTCAGCATCAACTTAGAAATTGGTTAAGTGTATTGACACTTAATTGTCAAAACCATTCTGAGACCAAAAATCTCTCCCTTTGACATGAGTGGCAAAAACACTTAACTAAGCATTATGAATTTGATCTCTATGAGTATAATATGTATCATGTTTCACATATGTACAAAACTTTAAAAACTTGTTCCAAATTTTGTAGATGATTATATACCTCAAAAACTTGTAACTCCCCCTGAGCTGATGTGCCATTTCTATAACCAAAATTCCCTTAAGCTGAATTTGTGCTATTTCTATATTAAATTCCCTTAAGCTAAATTTGTCTCATGCTGATGTGTTTGATACTCTTTGCCTTGTCTACTATGTTTGTACCCCCCCTTTGTTTCTACTCCCCGTTTCACACATCTCCTTGTAGTTTTGTTTTTTGTTATCCATTTTGTTGTATTTCCTTATCTCTCCTCAAAACTCAAAATTTGAATATCTTTCCCTTCAAGTATTCTATTATTGTCTTCATCAAAAATGTATTATCTCCTTATTACCTTCTTTCTTTATATTATTATTTCAAAAATGAATCTCTCCCCCTTTTTGGAAACTTATGTCAAAGGGTCCTAAGAATGAATAGAATATGTAGCCAAAAAAAATTGATTTACCTCCATTAGCATCTTTAGAGAAGCATCCCAATTGTCTAAGGCAATTTTTAGTTCTTTGAGCTAGATGGTTGTCTCTGTTGCAAGATGTACTAGGCCTTCTAGTGTGGAAAGATTTGGATCTTTCTTCAAAACATTTTTTGCATAGGCCACTTCTTTATGTAGTACTTCTAGATGTGGGGTTATTGTAGACTATAACTATATTAGTTTGGCCTTAACATTAGCCTCTTCTATTGTTAATATAGCTAACTCCTTCTAAGTGTGAAGTGTTGTAGCAAAATGCTTCTCACTTTGAGTTGGATCCTTAGGTAGCTATGTGTTAGATATCTTAAGGTTCCCCTCCAAGCTCATTATTCTCTAGCTAGTCTCTTATGTGAAATTTGAGGTATCACATAGTTTGGAGTACAATGAGAATATATTCTCAAGTATTGTATTCACCTTTTCTACCTTCTTAGCTAGTTCTACTTGTGATAGTGCTATCTCACTGGGTATCTTCTCATTAACCTTCATTTGAAATTTCTTTTCAAACCATTCTAGTAATTTGACATTAGTATCAAGGTCTTCATTTTGTACCTAGTCCACTATATTGGACAATTGCTCCATGATGGGCTTTGTTTCATTAGGTACTTGCACGCTAAATGCATCAAGGAATATGTATTTGATTTCTACTAATGCTTACTTTTGTCTATACTCATTTATGAGTATCTCCTACATCTTCTTTCTCTCCAACCTCTTGCACTTCATTTATCTATGCTAGGTTCATTGTCTTGTAGTCATAACTCAGTATGACTATTTCTTCATCAAGTGTAGGATCTCCATAGTGAAGTACCCTTTCTACCTTGGTGGAGCTTGAGCTTGGTGCTGATATTTGTAGGGGTACTACATTAGTGCTCAGCTACTTGGTAGGAGTCCCCGTAGTAGGTAGATTAACCAATGTCTATATTGCCTCTTGCTCTCTTTCCTTGGGAATTTTCTCCTCTTCCTTATCTTCTCTTCTGCCTTGATTAATTACAATGATTTTAGGAGGTCTACCTTGGCTTAATGCTCTTGGAACCTTTTTTCTTGTCTACTCCTTTGCTAACTCCTCCACAGTTGTTATTACTATCACTATGGGATCAACCTTAGTAGTTGTGTCTTGTGCTGCTTGCTCTTTTGGTTGATCATCTATAGTTATGGGATAAAATGAGAATGCGGGAGGCACTACAATTAATTTGACTTGATCTAATTTCAGCATTTTAATGACTTACCTTGAAAACTTTCATACTTGGAGAAATTTCAAAGCTTGATCCACTTTCTTGATCCTCTAGCAATCACAACATTTCAATTCCATAATTTCCCACAACTTGAATTCCACTTGGTCTTGACATGACTTCTCAATAACTTAGAAGCTCAAGAGACTCAAACTACTACCAAGATGGACTAAAACAAAAGAAAAAACCTCTAACAAACTAACCCAACAAGAAAAAAAGAGGGGATCCCATAATACCCCTTTTATCCTAACATTAGTAGGGTTTGGAAGATAGTATAGAACACTTGGACTAGATTGGGAGATAAGGTTACTTCTAGTACTCCTTGATTTTTGAACTTGAAAAATTAATGTATAGGTGTGACTATAAGATAATATCCAACACTCTTAACACAAAATTATGTTACCTATCTACTTTGAAATTGACAATCAACTAGGTACTTATGTTATTATATGTTTAGAAACATTTCCATACTTATCATATACATCCCTTATTTCTTATGATGTTAGATATTTCTTTGTATTTGACTAATGATCTATATAATGTCTTTAGGAGATTAGGTATATGGTTGATTTGCATATTATTCTAAATTTATTATTATGCTTTCACTACCTTATTTATAAAATTATGGTTATTTGGATTGAAGCTAACCTAGCTAACCCATTGTGCCTTATCTATATGTGTGTTTACTCTACTTGGCATGTCTTTAGGATGAGGGGAAGAAGTCATAGCCACTTCTTTGGGAGAGCTACATGATTTCTAATGTAGTGAGAATCTGAGGGTACCCTTATTGGAGGTAATTCGGATCCCTACAAATAACCACATGGAAGAAAAACAACACAAGATACACAATCTGATCAAAATGCAATACTTGATCCATAAAAAAAAAAAAATTACATGCAATATGTTAGGTTGTAAGGCCTTCCTAGTTATGGCCAAATACAATAGCAATTACAATAACAATTCTTAAAGATCCCTCAAGATCCAATCCCAACAAGTCAACTAGTCCAAATATACACTAGTAGAAACCTCCAAGGAAGATCTAAACTTGTTCCCATAAGACCACCAAGAAATCTCCTTATTTTCCAAGCCTAAGCTACTAGCCCTTCTCAAATTGTACCCAAGATCCAAGTGTAAATTGCCTCACATTTGGCGCTATGTCCATACACTTAGGAAATATTCACTCTTTAGTTGTATTATATTAAACTTAGGATCCACTCCCCCAAAATGAATATGACTCACTCCTCCACATGAATCCCTAAAGACTTCACAAAACCCCCTACTTATACTCAACTAATCCACAATTTGGCCTAGCCAATTACAAATTAAATATATCATTACATTAAATGCCCATGCAAGACACAAGTTGGTTGAAAAACAAATTAAATACCTTTACACAAATTAAATTCCAAAATTTCAACCCATAGACAACTTAGGAAACATAGAAACTGAGTGTCAGAAACAACCTCTAAGCATCAGCAATTTTGCCAAGCATAATTGAGCCACTTGGTCAACATAGTAACTAAACTATTCAAGCTCCCTAGTATATGTTGGGTTCCTAATTCTTCTTTGATCGAGTCCCTTCACTAATCGAGAAAATTGGGTAATACTATAGCCAAGCTTCACCAAGCTCCTAGTGTGTGTCAAGTTCCCACAAGCATTGATGAGTGCCTTTGATGACTAAATGCCCCCAAGCTATGATGATCTCCTTTGAAAAACAAGCACCACCAAGATCACCAAGTATATTCATCCACCAAGTTCTCAACCAAGAACTACCAAGAGATGACCAAGTAACTAATTCATTAACTAAGTATCAGTCCAAGCACTCTCCAAAGCAATTACCAAGTCTCCTCCCATGAACTCCAAAATAGCCACCAAGAAAACCCAAGATGCTCATGTATCAGACTCCCCAAGTAAATCAAAAAGTGTGTCCCACACTTTGATGTCCAAAGAAAGATCTAATCCAATCTTCATCTTCATCTTCACCATAAGGCTTCCACTCTAATAGGGACAAGAAAATTAACATGCAACTCATATACATCTGCATCCATCTATCAAACCCTAGAATCTCAACCATCCAATTAGTATGCTCACTCCTAGGAACAAACTAAATAGAATGCTTCATCAGCAAAACCTTATTCACATTAGCAACTAGTGAATCCACACCAGCAACAATAAACCCCACATCCGCAATAATATGTAACCCCTCAACAACATATGCTAAACTCTCAACACGATCAATCTTATTGCTCACAACAAGATGCTTTACAACACATAACTCACCACCAATAGCAACTGGATCATCCATGACCAAGTGATTTGTAATCTCCATGTTAGACTCAACCAGCTGATCATGAAAACCAATCTCTGCAATAGCATCAACAAGGTTAATAATATCCTTAGTAATAGCCTCAAGTTTCTCTACAAGTTTTGCATCAAATTCCACAAGTTGATCAACAAAACCAACCTCTTCCACCTTGACATTTCTATATCATCTTCATTCTCAAACAAGTCTTTTAATTGGCCAAATAACTCTCTTTTGAATGGGTATACTATGGCTCCATAAACATCTACAAAATTCAATCATCCCTTTCTTAACTAACCAAGAAGACATCTTAGAAAGCCTCTTCTCAATCACATCACAGAGATTCACAATCATCCTAGGGTCCAATCTTATCAAAGGCATCTTCCAAGATCTTTGCAAACCCTCTAAAAAAAATACTTCCCATGCACCTTATGACAAACCCAAATTTTTTGTAAGTTGGATCATAACCTTCCACCTCGCATGAAAAACAAGGAACAAATCACAAGTCTAGGAACATGGATCTACAATACACATCACCCAAAATCTCTATGATCATGCCCTAACAAGATCAATCTTCTATGTTTGCATCCATCAATCTATCTACAAGTCCTCTATAAAGTGAGAACCATGATCTACCACCTTACAACCAAGAGATCTAGGACTACAGAAAGAACAATCCATGACTAGATCAATATCTTCTTAGATCAACTTATCTCAATCCACTGGTGCAACTGCCTCAACACAATTGATCTATCTACATGCTCAAGAACAATTGTACTCTAATACCATCTAACATAGTGAGAATGTGAAGGTACCCCTACTGGAGGTAATCTGGATCCTACAAATAGCCACATAGTGGAAATACAACACAAGATACACAATTTGATACCAAATGGAACTCATGATTCATAAAAATAACTATTTACATGCAATATGTTAGGTTGTAGGTCCTTCCCAATTATGACAAAATACAATAGCAATTACAATAATAGTTCTACAAGATCCCTCAAGATCCAATCCCAATAATAGCTAGTCCAAATCCACACTGGTAGAAACCTCCAAAGAAGATCTAAACTTGTACCCACAAGCCCTCCAACTAATCTCCTTGTTTCCCAAGCCTCGGCTACTAGCCCTTCTCAAACTGTACCAAAAATTGAAGTGTGCATTGCCTCACATTTGACACTCTATCCATACACTTAGGAAAACTTCACTCTTCAACTACATCATGTTGAACTCAAGACCCAATCCTGCTGAATGAATCTAACTCACTCCTCTAAATGAATGCCTATGATCTAGTCCCATGAAATGAATTCCTAAAGACTCACAAGACCCCCTACTTATACCCAACTAAGCCACAAGTTAGCCTATCCAATTACAAACTAACTAAACCCTTATATTAAATGCTCATGCAAGCCACAAGTTTGCTACAACACAAATTAAATACCTATACCTAAATTAAATGCCAAAAGGTCATCCTACAGACAACTTGAGAAACACAAATACTGAGTGAACTTCACTAAGCATAATCGAGCCCTTCATTGGTTGAGTCACTCAATCAACAAAACAACCAAACTAGCTAAGCTCCCCAGTATATGCTTAGTTCCTCATTCTTCTTTGACTGATTCCCTTCACTCATTGAGCAACTTGGACAACACTGTAGTAAAGCTTCATCAAGCTCCTAGTGTTTGCTAAGTTCTTGCAAGCATTGTTGAGTGCCTTCAACAACCGAGTACCCCCAAGCTATGTTGATCTCCTTTGATAATAGAGCACCACCAAGATGACCAAGTCCAATCATCCATGAAGTTTTGAACCAAGAATTGCCAAGAGAATACCAAGCACCTCTTCATCAACTGAGTATCAGTCCAAGAACTCTTGAAAGTAACTACCAAGTCTGCTCCCATGAACTCCAAAGTAGCCACTAAGAAAATCCAAGATGCTCTTGCATCAATGTCACACTCCTCCTTCCTTTCCTATCACTTTTCTTTGTGTGTGTGTGTGTGTGTGTGTATTGTGTCTTGTCATTTGGTGATCCAGGTATGTGTAGGTGCAAGGCATTGACTCTACCTATGTACACAAGTTTGAGCATGCCTCAAAATCCTTGAACTAGTTGTTAAAAGGGAGATGGAACCATGATTGATATAGGAACCATAATTGTAGAATTATTTATTAGGGAGTTGTCTACCATTTGGGGATATTTGTAGATTCTTGCCTCTAATTTGGTATTGTGATAGTTGACTTTTATGCTATTAGTTTTATATTTTATTTTGATCTTGAGATAGTGCTTTGATACTTTAATATTTTATTTGTGATTTTAGAGTGATTTTGACCTCATGATGTTTGTATAGGTTAATCAGGTTTATATATCCAAGTATATATGGGTGCAAACATATATTCTTGAATAAATATACATTTATAGTTAGTATATGTGTGGAAGTGGTTCAAATAATTTTTTTGGTGAATCTTAGTTAATTAACATTATAAATAGGTAAAGTAAAATGAATAGACCAAAAGTAATTGAAATAAAATAAAATAAAAGAACATGTTGTAATCCTTTTTGGAGAGTTGAACACTTGACCTCCTACTTCTAAACCCACTCTCTAGCATCTCATCTATTATAGTCTTCAAGGACCATGGTAAAAGGAATAAGTTATAGGTTGAAATAGACTAAGAAAAAGGAGAAAAGAGAAACAATAAAAGATCATGGGAATTGAACCCCTAACCCCATGGATGGGCAAAAAGTGCCTTAACCATTGTACCACTAGAATACTTTGATTGAGGACTACATGACAACCTAGAAAACCCAATGAATAGTTAGAGATTGGAATAAAAATTAATTAATTAATTAAAGGTTTGATTTATTTAATAAAACCTTAGGAGATTTTAATTGAAATGGATGCAACCAATGCAATGACACATAATCCCCAAATCAGGGGTTTTCTTGGGGAGAAAAATATTGGAATAATTTGGTGGAACAACTATGGGATAGTCTTTGAATATTATTTTGGATAAATATTGCTAAAATGAAGGAGTGAGAATTACAGAAGTTCTTCAAGATTTTGGGAGGAATATTAGGGAATTAGAGAAAGCATCAAATTAATATTCAACCTACATCCTTGAATCCATGAAGACAATGATTCTTTCTTCCTATCTTAAACTCTAAAAAATTTAATTGAGTTCAAACTAATTCATATCCAGAAGCATAAATTAGAACACTAGAAATTAATCTACATTCATTTTATGTTGTTATTTCTTTCCTTGTCTATTTTTAAATGGAGTTGAAATGGATTTGGTCCTAGAAACATAAACTTGAATACCTAGCAATGAGTCTCTAAGAATTTTATGTTGTTGTTGACTTATTTTATTGTGATATGTCTAAATTTTGCTTGTTTTATCATGTCATGATTGCAAAAAATGTTGGTTTTCTATGAATTGAACTCTTGTGGAAGAATCCTTGTGGGGATTCTGATCTAGGATTTAGCCTAGGAATGGTAAGAAGCCCCTCCCTTATTCACGATGAATACTTGAAGTTCAATTTATAGAATGTAAGTTGTGCAGTGAATGTATGTGATGTGCAAATATTGTATAAATTGCATGATTAGATGTGACATGCAAACTATTGTGAGAACCATGTGTGAGTCTTATGTGATGCAAAATATGATGTAAGATCAGAACAAGTGTGAATTACAATAGCAAGCAAGTATTGTATACATATATCTATTTTTATGAAGGAACTAAATTGTATAAATGCATGTTAGGGTAGTGGGCTCTTCTTGCATACAATCTAATTAATCTACCAAATCCTAAAAGGTTTTAGAAACTCCTAATAGGGTTGATGGTTCTAACAAGACCTAGTCCTCTAACAAGGACTTGAGACACTATATACACTTCATAGACTCCTAATAGGGTCAATACCTTAACCAGATCCTATTGTTTAGTGAATCATCTAGTGGGTATCATCCCCACTGAGGTTTTTCCTTCACCAGGATTTCCCTAGTTAACAAATAATAGCATTATGGTTTCTCTATGTGTATGGTTATATTTTTTGTTCAGCATTATTTTTTTACTTTCATATGCAAGTTATAAAATAATTAATAGTATTTAGTTGTGGGCAAAAGTTTTTAGAATACTAATTCACCCCCCCTCCCCCGCTAGAGTAGCCATAACATTGATAGCCTTGTTTTCTACTCTAGGAATTTTTTGAAATGTCACAAAAGTGAAATAGTTCCTTAGAGAATCAATCAACTTCTTGTAAGGTATCAACTTGTCATCCTTTATTTGATATTCATTGTCTACTTGATTTATTGCAATTTAGTGATTCTCCATTCAAGAGCCATTTTGATCTCATTTATTAAGACAATATTGTTGGTGCAAGGGAATAGGAGTTTGTAGGATTTTGGGATTGTATAACCATGGGGTGAAATAAAAAAAGACACCTTCTCTAGCCCATTTTGTGTATGGGAGCCATCAAAGAACATTTTACAGGTTCTCTTAGTGATATATATAATTGAGGCATTTGGAAACTCAATTTTCATAGGCATTGTATCCTCTAATGGAAAATCAACCAATTGGTCAACTATGGCCTATCGCTTGAAAGCTTTGTGTTCAACATACTGAATGTCAAATTTTAAAAGAATCATCATCCATTTAGCCAAACAGCCAATAAGTGCAGCTTTTATCAACAAGTATTTCAAGGGATCAATTTTAGCAATTGGGTGAACTGTATGTGCCAACATGTAATGTCTAAGTTTTTTAGAATAAAAGACCACTGTTAACCAAGCCTTCTCAATGTTTGTATAGTTCATCTCATAAGCCACCGAAGTGCGACTGATGTAGTATATTGGATGTTCTTTTCTAGCCTTATCACTCTATGCCAATAATGTTCCTAGAGAGGAAGTTGTGCCTGAGATGTACAAAATTAAAGGTTTTCCTAGTATGGGTGGCATTAGTATGGGAGGTTTAGCCTTTATGAAAATTCTTATTAAAAGATTGAGCTCTATTAGCCAATTGAGAAATGAATCTTCTAATGGATTGCAGACATCCTTGCAAACTTTTTAGTTGACTAATATTTCTTGGAGGAATTTCCATGATTGCTTTTACCTTTTTAGGATCAACCTCAATGCTTTTTGCTAATATATTATTGCATAGCAATTTTCCAAATGTGACACCAAAGGCACTCTTTTTTGGATTTATCCTAAGCTAAAATTATTCAATATACATCACTGAGAGAACTTGGAAAATCTTCTTTGATGGTTCCCATACACAAGATGTGTGTCTCACTTTTTAGATTTTGCTAATGTGTCATCAACATAATCTTCCATATTTTTATGCATCATGTCGTGGAAGATGTTGATCATTTCTCATTGATAGATAGCACTAGCATTTTTGAGCCCAAAGGGCATGACATTCTAGCAGAAGGTGCCCCATGCACACATAAAGGCTATCTGTTAGGATTAAACCATGAACAAAAATAACAACTACATGCAAATATAAACAATATCAAAAAATAATAGATCACATAGAAAAGAATACAAGACACCAAGATTTAACATGGTTCACCCAATCCCTAGGCTACGCCCACCAAACAACAAGTCCAATATTATTATGATCCAGTGATTAAAAGTTGATTACAATCTATAATCCCTTACAGCTCAATACTGTTGCAAGAACCAAGTTTTGCATCACCACTATGAAACAATCCCTAACCCTAAGCCCTTTCATATAAGTATTTTATGTCGCTTTAGGGTTACAACATGTCAACCATATGTTGACCATACATTAGCCACAACATAAGTCATGGTGTAAAAATTTATGAATTATGTATAGTACTTCCCTGATCAGTCACCATAAACTAACAATCTCCCAATTGAGGACTGATTAGACTCCACACTAGAAAACAATCTCCCACTTGGAGACTAATCCTGTAGCAATACTGCTACCACATGGGGCTCCCACTGGATCAAACCACCTTGGACTCTGCTATTCTTTTATTCATGTTCAATCTAAAAGACCAATTGAAGCTGAAGAGGAATTCAGCTTCTCCCTTGTCACTACCTTTGAAAACATATTTGCTAGATTATCATTTGTATGGACCTTATCTAGCTTTAACTATCCATCCTCCAAAATTGATTGAATGAAATGGTACCACAACTGTATGTGTTTGGTCTTTGAATGCAGAGCTAAATTCTTTGCAAGATGAATGGCATTCTAACTATCTATAAAAAAAAATTACCCCTCTGAGGGTGTCCCAATTCTTCCAAGATGAACTGAAGCCATATCATCTCCTTGGTTGCCTCTGTAGCAAAAACATACTCTACCTCTATAGTGGATAAAGCATTAACCTTTTGTAACTAAGAAACCTAGCTCATAGCTACCCAACCAATAGTAAAGGCATAACATGTAGTACTCTACCTAGTATCAATATCCCTTGCCAAATTTGAGTCAACATAACCCTGTAAGTCAGTAGTAGAGCCCCCAAAGTGTAAACACTTATTGGATGTTCCTCTTAAATATCCAAGAATACATTTGAATACATTCCAATGCTCAATTCCTATATGACTCATATACCTATTAACTACTCCCATTGCATGTGCAGTATCTAACCTGGTACATACCATAGCATACATCAAGCTTCCTATAGCTAAGGCATAGGGTACCTTGGACATCTTATCCTCCTCTTCTTGTATCTTGGTACACATCTCCTTAGTCAACTTCAAATGACCAAGTAAAGGTGTGTTGACAACTTTATCATTCTCCATAGAGACATGTTGCAACACCTTCTCAACATAATCAACCTGAGATAGCATCAATTTTCTGTTCTTCCTATCTCTACAAATCTTCATACCAAGGATTTTTTTTGCTACCCCCAAATCCTTCATAGCAAATGCATGTGCTAACTATTCCTTTAACCCCTTAATGTGATCCATGTTAGACCTAGCTACAAGCATATAATCAACATATAAACATAAAATAATCTAGTTGTCATCATCCAACCTCTTAAAGTAAACACATTGATCTAGATAACATCCATTGTATCCATGCTCATGCATAGAATTGTCAAATTTTAGATACCATTGCCGAGGTGCTTGCTTTAAGCCATATAAAATTTTCTTCAATTTGCACACTAAGTTCTCCTTAACTTTGACCTCAAATCTCCATGCTTAATCCATATATATCTCTTCATCCAAATCACCATGAAGGAAGGTTGTTTTAACATCAAGCTTCTCTAAATGCAAATATTCAATAGCCACAATACTTAAAATAGTGTGGATAGAAGTGATTTTAACAATAGGAGAGAATATCTCATCAAAATTAATCCCCTATTTCTATGCAAATCCTTTGACAACTAACCTAGCTTTAAATCTTTTTTACCTCCATCCTCCTCTTTTAACCTGTAAACCCACTTATTCTGTAAAGCCCTCTTAACTACAAGAAATTTTCATAAATCCCAAGTCTTATTTTTTAACAAAGATTCCATTTCATCTTTCATTGTAGACTCTCATTGAATCTTAGTATCCACCTACACAACTTCATCATAACATTCAAGTTCACCAGCATCAATAAGTAAAATAGAATACAAAGAGGGAGAAAATCTTTGTGGAGGTCTAGTTTGCCTTGTTGACCATCTAACAGTCACTAGTGTGTGTGGTATTTGTTGTTGTGGTTGTTGCACATCATGAGGAATCACTGGAACATCATCTTTTCGATTATCATCCAACACTACATAATCATCATCTTTCTTCTCATGTTGCTACAACAGATCTTTGTACAACACTTTCTCATTGAATATGACATCCCTGCTTCTTACAATTTTATATTTTAAAAATTCCAAAGCCTATAACCAAATTCATTAATGCCATATCCAAAAAATACACATTTCTTTGACTTAGCTTCTACCTTGGTTCTATTTTTAGAATCTATATGAGGAAAAGCTTCACAATCGAAGGTTTTGAGGAAAGAATAACTCACCTTCTTAATAGTCTATGCTTCCTCTAGAATACCACAACCCAAAGGAGTAGAGGGGCCTCTATTAATCAAATATACAATAGTATTGATAGCCTCCACCTACATGTGTAAGGGCAACCCAACATGCAACCTTGTGCTCCTTGCACACTCCATTATAGTCTTGTTCATGCATTTAGCCACTCTATTTTCTTGTGGAGTTCTAGGAATAGTTTTCTATCTATGAATACCATTAGTGGAGCAATAATCTTCAAATTCATGACTACAATACTCACCACCATTATCAGATCTTAGACATTTTAATTTCTTACCAATCTCATTTTCAACCAAGCATTTCCATTTCTTAAAAGTTTGAAATACATCATATTTGTGTCTAAGGAAATAAACCCATACTTTTCTTGGTGCATCATCAATAAATGTAACATCATAATGAAAGCCATAGAGGGAAGATACCTAAGCTGGTCCTCATGCATTTGTATGCACAAGTTCTATTTTTTCCATTTTATTTTCTTTCCCAGTCTTCACAAAATGCACTCTCTTTTGTTTTCCATACACAACTTTCATAGAAATTCATATTAACACATTTTAGACCTAGTAAGACATTCTTTGAATGAAGTACTTTCATACCTTTCTCACCCATGTGCCCAAGTCTATTGCACCATAGTTCTATATCAGAATATACATTAGCTATTTGTTCTCCCTACTCAACTGCAGCAACTATTCCTGAACATTCATTTTTCTCTGAAACAATTAAAGTAGAAGGAACAATATGACTTGTACAAAGATATAACATGCCTACTTTGACACCTCTTTCTACTACAAAGGAACCTTTTGAAACCTTCCAATGTTTATCATTAAAAGTAACTACACAACCCTCATCATCGAGTTGCCCTACTAAAATTAAATTCCTACTTAGCCTCAGAACATGTCTTACCTCATGTAGTAGCCAATGATTCCCATTCTGCAACTTAATATTAATTTTTCCCTTTCCAAAAATCCAACAAGGTTCATTATCTCCCAAATAAACAAGCCTAAAATCCCCTTGGACATAATCAATGAAATAACCTCTATGAGGTGTAGCATGAAATGAAGCACCAAAATCTAAAACCAATGAATCATCAACACTTTCTAAAGATAGAAGTAAAGTATCGTCTTCAAATTTGTTACTTGCCAAATTTGCCTCCTTATCTCCATCTGGTTTGTCTCCTTCATTTTTCTTTCAAGTCCAAAAATTTATTTTTTTATGCCCTAGTTTCTTATAATACCAGTAGTTGTTTAGTCCTCTCAATTGAGACCTCCTCCCTTTTGACTTCCCTCTAGATTTCCCAAGATTTTTAAAATTATTTCTTCTTTTAGTTGTTTTGCCTCAACTTTGTGCATTCAAAGCACTTCTAGAAATAGATCTGCCTGAGGATTTCCTATGATTTTCCTGACTCAAAATAACACTAATCACTTCATCATATTTTAGGTTACTAGATCCAAGAACAAAATTACTCACAGCCATTTCCAAGCCATTTCAGCTTTCAGGCAAAGAACAAAAAATCAAGGGAGCCCTAATTTCTTCAACAAAATTGATACCCATAGAAGATAACTAACTAGTAATAGTATTAAACTCATTTAAATGATCCACAATAGATCCACCTTCTATCATTTTCATATTAAATAAATGCTTCATGAGAAATACCTTGTTTGAAGCAGAGGGCTTTTCATATAGTTTCGCTAGGGTTTGCATCAATTCTTCTATCTTCTTCACTTTTATAATATTAAATGCCACCAATGGTGCCAAGCATAATCGAATGCTTCCAAGTGCCTTTCTATCCAAAAGATCCCAGTTGTCATTTGACACAGATCCCTGATTCTTAGTTTTTCCTTCCGACGACTTCAATAAATCCTTATGATAAAGATAGTCTTCCATTTGCATCTTCCAAAACTAAAAGTTCTACCCATTAAACCTGTCAACCCTTAGCTTTCCCTTATCTCCCACTCAATTATAAGACTCCCACTCAACCATGAGACTTTTCTATAGAGAATAACTAAAAATAAAACCTCACTCTGATACCACTTATTAGGATTAAACCATGGATAGAAATAACAATTACATGAAAATATAAACAATATCAAAAAATAATAGATCACATAGAAAAGAACACAAGACACCAAGATTTAATGTGGTTCACCTAATCCCTAGGCTACATCCACCAAATAGAAAGTATGATATTATTATGATCTAGTGATTAGAACCTGATTACAATATGTAATCCCTTATAGCTCAATACCGCCACAAGAACCAAGTTTCACATCACCACTATGAAATAATCCCTAAACCTAAGCTCTTTTATACAAGTATTTTATCTCACTTTAGGGTTAATACATGTCAGCCATATGTCAGCCATACATCAGCCACACTGTCAGCCATAGCCCAAAAATTTATGAATTATGTATAGTACTTCCCTAATCAATCACCACAAACTAACATTATATTTTCTTGATCAGCTAAAGCAATATTAATTTGGTTATACCCAAAAAATCCATCCATTAGGCAGTACATTTCATAACCCGCCATCATATCCACTATCATGTCTATGTTTGGTAGTGGAAAGTCATCCTTAGGGGATGCTTTATTTATATCTCTAAAATTAGTAAAAAATCAAATGGATTTATCATGTTTAGACACAAGTATGATGTTGGAAATCCACTCCACAAAATCAATAGCTCTGATAAAGTTTGCACTTAAAAGTTTTTCCAACTCTGCTTTAACCAAGAGGGATACATGTGGATGCATCTTTCTCAATTTTTGTTTAACAAGTTTTACACCAAGAGAGATAGATAAATAATGCATGATAAGATTTGTGTCAAGTCCTAGCATATCCATGCAAAATTGATCTTCTTGTCTTGAAAGAATTTGGAAAATTATCCTTTTCTTCAATTAACAATGATTGAGCCATATGGATAATTATAGGAGATACCTCCATCCCCAAGTTGATAGGCTATGTAGGTTCAATGAGAACTGAAGATATATCCTAAAAATAGCTTGGTAGACTTCCATGTACCTCATTTGCAGGTGCCTCAAGGAGGTTTTCACCATTAGATATGTCTTTGTTTTTACCTCTTTTAGCTTTAGATACCACCGCAAAGTAGTTTTTTCCATTTGACCGCTTTCTTTTTCTTTTAATTTTATGACTCAGGTACTTGATATCTAATTCTATCATGTTAACTATGGGTTCACTAGTGGAAGAAGTGACAGGTCCAAAAGCATTTCTCATAGTCATTTTGAAAAGATAGTATTTTAGGTCTTTGATGTTGAACAAAACCAATCTATGAGATCAAGGTGAAGCAAGGAGAGGGATGTGGAAGCTTCAAGGTTGTTGATATGAAAGGAGTCATCTCTAGTGACATGTGAAGTCAAGCCTATAGTGAATGTTGCAAAGGAATTTAGATCAAGAATAGACTTAGAGGGACCAGTGTAGTCCACTAGAGAAATTTGTGAACCAAACTCGTCTAACCCCACACTAGACTCTTCAACTACATTTGGTTGGGTTGCATACGTGTGAATGACATCCAACCCTAATTCACAAGATACATCTAATAGGATTTACTATTTATAATCACGAGAGTATGTACTTTGATCCCTATCAATTAAGTGAGCAATATTTTGTCTAATACGTCCTCTATTTAAGTCTTCATGGTCAAATTCATCTTGTTCTTATTATCAAGAAGTAGAAGCTTCAACATCATTGTGGGTAGTTAGTGTTTATTCTCCCCAAAGGAGAGAGGTGAGAGGCATAAAATCCTCATATTATGAAGTGGTAGCAAAAAAGGGAGGATCATCATCCTCTGATTCTCTAGATATGGGAGCTCTTTTTTCAAATGTTGGTATGTCATCTTCTAGCCCAAAACCTAGGCCAATAGTATCTTGAGTGTCACAACCCTTAGTATGACTTAAAGGTTCTACTAGATCTTTTTTGTTACCAATTAAGGACCTATGGCCCTAATAGCCCATGTTTACAATAAGTTTATATCCTTTTTCATAGTATTTAGGAGAGATGGGAATAGTGACCATGACTTCTCCTCATCTTCCTCTTCCATATAGATCCAGTCTTTGATTTCTTGTTCTTCTTTTTTCACCTCTAGGGGAATTGAGGATTGAAAAAAGGTTCCAAATAGAGTTGTTATAGAAGATGAAGGCTTCTTGTTTGCAGAAGGTTTATCATAAGACTGAGGGGAAATCAGCAGAGCAACAATAGAGTCCAAAGTGTATTTTCCCATGCCTAGGCTCATCATTTTTAGTTTTTGTTCACACTTTGTCATGTCAACTCATGAGAAGAGTGATTATGTGGATCCAATTTTTCTATAGCAGATAGCATATTGATAGACATAAAGTTGTCATTAGGGATGATGCACTGATAATATGTGGAAGGTATTGCTTGCATGTCATGAATCCATGGTCATCCCAACAAAAAATTGTATGCAAATGGTATGTTGAGGACTTGGAAAATGACATCTCTCTCAACCAGACCAACTTTGATTGGAAGTACAATTAGACCTTTGAAATATCTTTTGACCTCATCATAGGCTTTGATAGTAATCTTGTGCCTAGGGTCAATGGAAAATTCAAACATGCCTAACTGTTGGATCACATTGAATGAGATGATGTTCAACACTACACTATTGTCTATCAGGACTTAGTGAATGCAAATACAGAAAATTTGGACTTCAACATGGAGGGCAAGGTTGTGGGGATAAATGAGAGCTATGTCATCTTCTTCATAAAAGGTTAGATAGTGAGGTGAAGAAATATGGTTCACCATAGATTGGAATCATCCTATGTCAATATCCATGGGGATATTGGTAGAATGCAATATGTCATGTCCCCTATTTTTCTAATAAAATTCAATAATATAATAAGTCAAAGAAATAATAGATTTTAAAGAGAGAACATAATATTATAATAATTATGTTGATAATAATATTATAATATGATAGTAGCCAAGAATGAATAATTAACAAGAAAACATAATAATAATATTATATTATATTATTATAGTATTATAATAATATTATTAAATGTATTATGATAATATTATAATAATATCAAGAAGGAATATCATAATAATAAAATAGAATATTATTAAAAAGGTGTTATAAGATAATATTAATCAAACATAATACCTTATTAATCAACGGTAAAATATGATTATAAATATTAATAATTATAAATATAATCTAATTATAATTAAACAATTATCAAACTAATGTTATTAATTACTCTTGATTGGTCATGTCTTTTGAGCATAATATGGACTTGGTATATAAGGAGATTAGATTTAAAAGGGAAGACATCAGAAGATATGATAGGAAAAAGGATAGGAACATTGAAAATAATGAATACTATCAAAGTTTTAAGAATAATGTCCTAAGTTTCTAACTAGAGAAATTGGGGACATTACAGTGGTATTAGAGCATGATCCTTCCATCCTGTGGAAATAGTGAATGCAAACATAAGATGGGGGGAATAAGAAAAAGGACTTAGAAATTTAAAAAAGGAAATTCTTGACTATAATATTTAAATGAATTAAGAAGGGTTCTGATTTGGACAAAAACATATTATATAGACCATACAAAATTCTTAGGCTAGCAATGGCATAACAGTCCCAGCTTTTGGATATTTTATAGTGTGAGTGATTTTATTATTTTAATATATTTGAAGTCAATGGCTATTAGTAAAGGGCATCATGATTGTCAAACAAGGTAATGAAAATATGATATTGGATTCTATTGGTCTAAAGTAATGAACCAAATTTGTTGGAATGATTACTAGTAACCTTGCTAGTGTCACAATAAATGACGACTACATACAGCTTGCTTAAGAATTGTGATAAACCTACACAAAGAATGGAAGGGCACACTCCAATGATAGATGAGATAGGTAGTTTTGGAATCAACCATTCACTACTAAATTTGACCTCATTTTTCTACCAAAATTTTTGACCATCAACTAAAAAAGTTTAAGTTGGTCAGAATGTAGAAGACAAAAATTTCTTTTTTTTACATCTAAACCCCATGTTGGTCAAAATTTTGACCAACACATATAGGGAGAAATGTGTTGGTCAAAATTTTGACCAACACGAGGCTTAGATGTAAAAACCAGAAACATTTCTTGTTTGTTATTTTTTGCGCACATAGGATCATTCACATTTTGTTGGAGTTGGGCACCATCACTAGACAAAAAATTGATGCTCTACCCTTGCTTGCTCATAGTTTGATAGGGATAGTAGTAATTTCTTAGATATATCAAGGGTGAAAGATTACTCTTGTCACTGGATATCTATAGATTAAAAGAGGGTTTATATCAGCGCAGATTGCCAGCTATCATGCAAATGCAAGGAGGTTTAAGGAATTAAAAAATTTCATAGAGTTGAATCAATACTAATTCATCCAATAAGGTAAATATGTTTGGAGTATACTAAATTAGAGAACTTGGTTTGAAGCTAAATCTCTCACAAGTAGCTGGTATTGATGCCAATGCAGTTTCTTAGTTTTGTTGAGATTTATAAAATTTTAATTTGTCATCCTTTGTTCTCTTTTTATTCATAGCAAAAATAAGAAAGGCTTTAAAAGATAGAGGAGAAAATAATATATTTACAATTATATGATGCCATGGAAGAACTTGTTCACATCTACAAAGATGGTTGTCGCACAACAGGACCCCATGACAAAGACCTAGATGATACTATGGGACCTTGCAATTTCCCAGCATGCAAAGGCCTTGAATCTTTAGTTAGACATTTTGATGGGTGCAAGACACAAGTCCCTGGTGGATGTGTTCATTGTAAAAGAATGTGGCAACTTCTTTAACTTCATTCAAGAATGTGTTATGAGCCAGATGTCTCCAAGGTTCCTCTGTGCAGGTATAGATGGGGCTTTTGTTATTAAATGTACAATTGGTATTATTACATTTTCTAGAAGCATACTTCTTTTTTTTATAGATGATCAGAGTATATCTTCATGCAAGAATTTTAAAGAAAAAGTGAAACAGCAAAGCAAGAAGGATGAAGTTAAATGGAAGGTGCTCGTGAGCAAAATACAGGCAGCTAAAAGAGTTGTCAATGCCTTTTCATTAGCTGCCACTATATAAAGATCAGATTTCTTACAACACTGTGCTAGTTTCTTGTATTATAATTTTTTTACCAATTTAGGTTTTGGCTTCATGAGTCTTTTCTAATTTTACAATGTGCCAAATTGAGTTCAATATTGCCTACTAACTCAAAAGATGTAGAGATAGTATCTTGGCTATCTTGGAGTGTTGTGTTAATAAAAGCTGGATGGCATTATGAGAGGCTATTTTTATCTAATAGTTCATTTCTTATAGTTTGTAGCAATTGATTATCATATATTCAATCAGAAGAAACAAGTCTTTAGAGAACTATACAATTTTATTTTGGTTGTTCATGTTTGAATGTCAAGCTCTAAAAGTTTCTGCACTTAACAGGTGGTACTAAAACAAATACCCTGAATGTTCATGGGCACTATGGATGACAATGGCTTACATTGTTTGTTATGCATTGCAAGAGTCAATGATGATAATATCAGTCCTATAAGTAGTCCTATCAATAAAACACTAACACGGTTGATCCTTATACATTGCACCTAAGCTAAGAATAGGTGGCCAACATATTTGCATTAATTTTTAGCTGATTACAGCATGGTGCTTAAACCATCGTGCTCCAGATCCAGGAGCATTTTGATTGAGCCTTCCTTCTACTTGGTTCAAACCCACCTTAAGGTCTAAAATTTTATTCTAGCTTATAGAAAGCAATCATTTAGCCCATTTGGCTCTCACTTATTATTGATAGGTACATGGTTTGTACATCTTGGGCTTGGATTGTAGCTTAGACTTTAGTGGTCAATTGGACTCTTTGTAATAGTGTGATGTTTCCTTAATCAGAGTCAATTTGATGTGGAGATTGTATCTAAGCTGGGTAGTAGTTTCTCACTGGGGCCATTTGTTGTTGTCTTGTTGAGTTTGCAACAATCTTTGCATATTTTTCCTCTCATTTTCAAATTTATGTGCAAATAAGAATTATAATATTTCCCGTTGAAGTGATAATGAGTTATGTAAAACAATCCTTTTATCACGTAGTGTTTAGCTTTTCAATTGGGTCATTTTACAGGGTTCATGCACTATTTTTTCTATGATTGCAATGCTTCCTCTTGGAAAACTTTTCTTCTTCCATGTTTTACTCATAAGAAAGTTTGATAATCTTGTCAAAAGTTTGATTTGAAATATTGATATTTTCTGTATTCAACTTTTTGGTATTCCTTCTGTTATATGATGAATGTATTTTATGCTTATTTCCTTTGGTTGAAATGCCAATAATAAGGTGTTAGCACATATGATTACATTGTTGCAATGAGGGAGTAAGAGTAGCAAAATATTGGAGGAGCAAAAAGTCCACAAATATCAATGACATGTTTAGTGTCAGGATTGAGTCATTCAAGTTCTATGAGTGCATTACACCATGGGTCCTGGTGCACTCCACCATGCCTTTTTGTAGAGGACCGAGTCTGAATCTACAATATTTTTGACAAATGCAATGTGCACATGTTATTCATATTTTATGTCAACAAATCTATATAACTTACTACACCAGTTTGGTGATTTGTAGTTCTCTGTGTTGCCAAGAGATAGTGTCATGCCATCCATCAAGGTAGATAATCAAAATATAAAGAGGACACCCAATGAACAGACAGTGCAAAAGAATAAAGGATCTATAAATATTAGCTCTTAGGCACTAGCTCAAATGAATGCAGAAGAGGTTTTAAGGATTGTTACACAAGCAAGGAAAAACTCAAAAGTTCTACATCCTATATCCAAGCAAAAAGGCATGCCAATGATAGAGACAGACAGTAGTTTGGAAAGCAGCAACAGAGATCTAAGCACAGAGATCTATTCTAATTTTGAAAATCATAGACAAATGAATAAACGTGGCAGATCACAATTAGCTCTCCAAGCGGTAGGCAGCAAGCCTCTATTTCCCATTGTGACTAGTAATTCAACTATGCTTTTCAAACTTCTGATTTTGTCATCTAGCACCAACCTTAAGAGCCTTCTAGGTGATCTATGTTGTTTAAATCTCTCTCAAATATTGCTTATTTATTTGTTGCTATTGTCAAAATTGTAGGGATAGATTTATCAATTCACCCCTTGTACCACAGCTATCCTAGTATAGCCATGACAGTCAAACAGTGAAGGCTAAACTTCTTTTGAGATTCTCATGCATGGCTCTAAATACATTCTTGTCACATTAAATGAATAGACAACTATTGTTGCTAAGAACACTTTTTCAGTCTACTAGTCTTTTGTTTTTTTATGATCCATAGTGTTAGTTTATAGTTAATAAATTATAATATTAGCTTATCCACCACCTATGAGCATCATCTAATTGCAATGAGAGCTAAGTTTTCCATTCATTCTCATGAGAGATGATTCCTTGTGAACTCTTACTCATGAAACATGGGTCAATGAGTTTGACTTAAAATCTACAAAGTTGAATCTACAATGAATTCTGCTTAAGGTTTTGGCATTGTGAAGTGTAGCCCAGTTCTTTATGTGCCAATGACAATACTGAGAATACTAAGAGATGGCATGGTTACTCTCATTGATGTTATTTCTTTGTCAATAAATACATCTATTTCATTTTCCTTGGTTTGTTAAATGGGAAGTAATCTAAGGGGAGAACACTTCGTTATTTTTCCCAGTAAGTGTTTTTATAAATATAAAATGATAGCATTATTTAGACTTGCACAATACACCAAATTTTTCTTTTCTTCAATTATTGAACACAACAATTTTGTGATATCCCTGCAAATATGTTAACAATGTTGAGATGAATCTTTTTCATTCATTAATTTCTCAGAGAGATTAATAGTCTCATTTGGCATGTGAATGAGTTCTAAGGTTGCATGGAATCTATTTTGCAAGCTTGCCCAAGGCTAATGAAGGGGAATCTCTCTTGTCTATGCGGTGAAACACGTCCACCTAGCATTGCCCAGCATGTTGCAGTAGGTCTTTTATTTAGTTTTAATATTTTTTCTTGTCTCTCAAATGGGCACGTGCATTTATCACTCAAGCGCATTTCGTTCAACTATTGTTATTATTTTGTGTCATTAGATCTTTAGGTGTTGTTAAGCCATTTTAGATGGCATGAAATCCTAAGTAATAAAGCATGCATATTATTTTTGTTTATTATTCTTTTCTTGTTTCGATAGCCATGTGACACTTAAGTTGTTTAATAAATTAATATTATTGTTAGAAGGTTTGGCACTGATGGTTTGGGAGGTAATATTGGTTGAAATTTTATTGCTACAATAATGCATTAACTCACAGACCTATATTTTAGTGTTTCACAACCTCACATAAGGTGGCCTCCAAGTTATGGGCTTTTTCAATTATAATTAGTCATTTATTTATTCACTAGTGCAGGATGCCTCTGCAGTAAAGAGGTTTCAAACAAAAAACATTTAAAAGTGGTGGTTGATTACTATTCAACTGATTGATTACTCTACTTACCAAAAGACTGTCAATCCAAATTATGAATTACATGTAACTGGATTATATAATTTATTCTCCACAAATCATATTCAACCATTATTATTAGTTAGTTTCTTTTAAAAGATTGAACTATTATTTGCGTGCTATAGCTAAAACTAAAACATGAGTAAAAGAGGACAAGGGTAACAGTTATACATATTTCAGAAAGCTAGTGTAAGAGAAGAGAGTAAGAGAAGGGATAGAGAAAAGATAGAATAAGCCATGGGGAGAAAGCACAAATAGCATTAGGTCAAAGAGTATCTTGGGTTTGAATCATAATAGGGTCCTGAATGTGCCTTCTTAGTTTGGCTTGAGTATTAGATTAATTTATTTCCCATATAAAAATTGTGCAAGATGTAAAATGCTTTTCATTTTCTTTTCTGGAACCTTTGGTTTGAAAAATAGCATATGAGTGTGATATTGCATGATGTTACAATTTTTAAAGGTTCCCTTAAGTTCATTATTCTAGGTTTTGAAAAATTATAGAGGTTTTTGTACCCTTTCAGAAGTATTATCTATCTTGTTTCCTTGGTGTTTTATCTGCTCAAGAACTATAGAACGATTTAGATCTCATTATCCAATATTGAAAGAGTGCTTTATATTACTAGCTAAAATGGATGATTCTATGGGTGAAAAAAAACATGCTACACAAAATGTCTTCTCTAAGGATTTTCTACAGAACTTCTCAAAAACATACTCCACAGGAAGAAACTGAGAATGGCTTAGAAAAGCCATCTAATTCTAATTTTCCTTCAACAACAATGGCTAGTTCTATGAGGGCGCCCCTTTGCCCAATTTCTAAACAACAATAGAAACTTGCAGGTCTTTGTATAGAGAATTTCTATGGTTCTCGAAGATTTGATGAAACTCCCACCAAAACCAAATGGAAGGGTTGTGGAAAGGTTGATGATTTAGAGTTACCTCCTTTTACATCACCACAAAAGAATGAATTTGTAACATCCTTAACTACAAATGCGAATAACAGAAATAGGTTTGGCTGGGCACAGAGACATGAAACCAATATCACTAATGGAACTGCAAACCATTTGGACAACTCACAACCTCCTACTTGTCTAAGTTACTCAAGTGTGTATGATAGTGTAGGTGTATTTGTGGTGTTGTTGAGATACATGCTATGCCATCTTAGAGTATGGTGAAGTTCTATATATACTCAACAGGTATCACAAGTAGTTAGAAGCAATTAGGTATTTGTATCCACTACCACAAACCATGGGTGGTATTTGGTTGTAGTGTAGGAAGACATGTATATGGTTCAAGTAAAGTTGTTTGGTGAACAACTTTTGACCATGTGTGAGAAACAAGGGTTAATTATGTGTGGTTATTATTCATTCAATGTGCAATATGCTAATGTCATGGTATACATAAAGTATATTTTTTTTGCATGACAATGACCTTGCTGGGCAAGGTATTGATGCAACCCAAGCTTACAAGTATGCTATGTAAGGTAATGGCATTGTGCAAGTAGCAACTATGTTGTGCAATACAATAGTCATGTTGTGCAAATACAACTTTCTCCCTATAGTCGTGCATGCACTACTACATTTAACATCATTTTTTGACCAAAATTTTTGACCATCAACTAAATAAATTTAGGGTGGTCGAAATGTAAAGGTAAAATTTTCATTTTTTTACATATAAGACCCATGTTGGTTGAAATTTTGACCAACAGAAGGCTTATACATTTGCAAAGTTCAAAAAACATTTGCCCAATTACATTTTTTGCACCCGATTTCATTTGACATTTTTGGAGCATTTTTGCATGGTTATCTCTGCATTTTCACATGGTTTTCTCTGAGCCCAATTTCGTTTTAGGTTTTCTCCACCCACTTGATTAATGACACCTGCTAGCCCTAGGAATAATATGAAAGGGGGCCTTGCATTTGCATCAATATAGGGGGGGCAGAATAGTAGTTCAAAACTCTCGATATTGTCTTTCTTTCATTCTTCCTAATGTGCTTGACTTCAAAAGTTGTTCCATTCACGACCTCCAATCACACCTACATCTTCGGTGGTCGAGGAGAGGGATTTCTCTTCGAGCATATTTCCATAGGTACATGTGTATTTTTGTTGTAGGTTTTTATGATAATATTGAAGATGGAAGTGAATACTATTACTATCATTATTATTTTTTATGCCAAAGTTCAGCCATTGTTGTGTAATATAAATGGGAGAGTCTCTGCTCAAGTGTTTTTTCTCAGTGACGTTTTGATGATAAGTGTTAAAAAGAGTCTAGTTGCAAAAAGAATCTAATGTACTTGTTGTTTCATTTTATTAAAAGTGTGTAGATGCAGATTTATCATTTGGAATGTTGGTCTATTGTAACAACTATTATACTTTTTGTTATAGCAATGAAAGAAAAGAAAGGAAATGTATATGCAGAAGCTGTAGTTGTAAAAGCTTAGAAGAAATAATAATGACAAATTTTTTATTTTATAAATATAGTTGTGTTGGTATCATTTTTTCTTGTATTTTTGTTTTAATAATACATAATTATATTGTATCATTTAGACAACAGTTTCATATTCAAAAAAATAACAAAAAGGAAAAAAAATTGAGTCTGTTTCTCTCATCAACTCTAGAACATTCAACTTAAATATCAACAAATAAAGATAATAATTTGAAATCTGGTGTGTTTAGTGCTTGGAGTTGTACCCTCAATACCTAGGCCATGTGGGCTATAAAACATGATATTCATGTGATTCTATGTTAGATGATGATGATGATGATAATGAATAATCACCATCTACTACTAGCTCATGTAGTGATAAAAGGTCTTTAATGCACCTCTAACTACAAGTATGCCATGGAAAACTTGTGATGAAGATGAGTCCTCAAACTAATAGACTATCATGGAAATTTTTTGATGAAGATGACACCTACAAATACTAGACTATCTTCAAAAACTTATGATGAAGATGGCACCTAAATTTACTAGACTATAATTGAATTGATGTACTTTGGATCCTTCACTGAAAGTTTTGTCATTTTGTTAGAAGATGATTTATCTTTTGGTTCAACCAAAAGAATCTCTCTCCTATATTTCAACATTACATTTAATTGTTGCATTGCAATTAGGTCTTCCTACAAGGGTTTCCATTTGGATGAATAACAAACTTGTTGATGTTTTAAAACTACTAAGCAACAAAATGCTTAATACCAAGATGAAAATACTCATATAGTCTAAAGACTAGCCAATTCTTATTATGAATTGTATGTGCACACCATTTGGGCCAAACTTCTACAAAACCAAGGGTGGTTTTCTACTCTTTTGGCTCTACAAAACTAGGGTGGGTATACCCAGGGATGATACAAGACTGGGGAAAACTGTATGAGAATTATCTTAGTTTCATTATGATTCTCATCTCAAATTCTCCAATACATGTACAATTCCTTATACTTTAATAAACACATCCCATATAATAGATATGGCCAAAAATCTTCTATAGGTCTACAGATGTTCTTAGTAATAATGGCTAACTAAAGATAAAACATTCCATGCAAACAAGTAGAGGCCAACTTTGAAGATCTACAGGAAATAAAAGTAAAGTTGATTATAATTCAGCATTTTGAAAATCATGTGTGACACATTTCTCTTTTAGCTGGATTAAATTTGATCAGTGCCTAATCCATTGGGGTTCAGAGTCTACTACAAATCTCTAGATCTAATTTGTTGCCTTACAAAAAAATTTATCAGCAATTCTTATCAAAAATTGTCATTCAAAATCCTTTCCACTACTGCAGAAACCTTATCAAATTCATCAAAGCTTTTACTTAATCCATTGAATTAACAACCATAATAAATAGATATACAATCTAATTGAACTGCATTCAATTGCACAAGCCTTTACTTATACAACATCAAGATAACCAAGTAATCAAAAGGAGACAAAGTTCAAAAAGAACTGATATGGGGATAGTTCATAATTTGTATTCATTTTCCTTGAAAATTGTATACAATTTACAATAGACTCATAATGACCTTCAGAAAGAAACACAGATCATTCTATTCATGTATTCTCAAGATCTGACAGAGAAAATACATCACGAATTTTTGCTCAAAAATGGTGGACCAAAAACAGAATAAGTGTATCACTTAGCAAATAGAATTCGGACCTTTTCTCTTGCCCTAGAATTTCACTTATATAGTGTAAAATGCAACAAGCTTCAGGCTAAGAGAAACTGACAAGTGTCTTTTACAAGGAATATCTACATACACCTATCACAAAATGACAAAACTATGGGTAATAGAAGATATCGAAATCAAATCATTCTTTTCAATGGGTCAGCTTCTGTTACATGTTTTGATGTTGCTAAGGTGGCTATTGATCTGATTCATCTTCGTATGTAACTGCTAAATTAGCCAACGATGAAGCTTGTTCTGATGAGGGCACATTAACCTCCACCTGCAGGCTTCCACCACCTTCATTCTGCATGGTAAGGACAACTTCTACCTTTTCCTTTTCTTTAATTGTATTGGCATCTTAAGGTCTTGGTTCTGCAACTGAAAGTGACAGGTTTTTCTTGTCTTCTTCTTTTGATTGGGTTTGAGTAGTGATGGTATCAATGATTTGGACTTCCTCACCCTACACCTCATCTCTATCAGTTTCATCTACATCAAACTATTCACTAGAAGGCATTTATGCCATCCACCTGTCAAATAATGTGTCATCTAGCCAATTGAATTGCAAAATATCCTTCTGTTTCTTTATTATATAATCAGCCTCATTATCAATATCAACAAATTCTTGTTTTAAAGAATCAAAGAATATTTTGGCTTTCACCATTTCTTCTATTGTGGTGGCCCACTGTGCATGCCCTGTTTCATTTATGACTTGATTCATTCTTAAATAGAATAAATCATCAAGTTCCTTCGCCCATTCCTCTTTGCTTTTCAAACTATTTTTTCTTATCTAGGGCATGAGGAAATAAATTGAATTTTTGGCTCTTATATTTGTCTAAGTAGCCTATTATTATCTTCTGTAAATTTATCCTTTTGCTATCAAAATCAGCAAGATTAGAAACAATGTCAAAGGTTTTATCAATCTAATCACAAGAATTATTTATAACAGATAGACACAATAAGGTTATTGCTTTCTCCCTTCTCACCCATTTGTTCACAATAGGCTTTAGAGTGTCATCATCTGCTTTTAACTCCTCCCAGATGTTAATCACCCTACCCAATTGATCATGTATTAGTGGCCATTCAACCTTGTCTCTTAGATATGTAAGAGTTGTTCTTAGTTTATCTTCATATTTAGATTCCAGCTCTACATGTAAGGCCCATAGTTTACTCTTTTCTTCTTCAAAATTCTCAGCAGTGTAATATTGTGGCCCTTGGGGTGTGTCTGGTATTTCAATGAGGGGGGTAGATTTGAAAGGTTCAACAGGGGGGTGAGGGTATGTTATTTTAGGCCTGGTAGATTTTCCCAGTAGCTTGTTCTCAAGCTCAACTCTCCTTTTTACGTCTTTATTGTAGGCATCCACAACTGCGTCATATTTACTTTGTAATTCAAACATTTCCTTTTCCTCCCTTTTAGTAGTAGCCAAGGCAAACTAAGAATAATCCACATTCATGTGAGCTACCTGTACATGTGAGGTATCAGCAACTCTCCTCACAATATTATTCCCTATCAGTCCTAAACCATCAAGCTGTGCTAATACAATCCTGGATCCTCTTCTTAATGACCACATAACAAGAGTAGCTTGATCATCACTAAAAGCAGTCCTTGCAAATGCCTTTTTATTTGGGTCTTGTAACTCTAGTCTATTAGAAACAGAGTTTAAAATCAATGCATCTGCAATATCCCAATCAGGCAACAATAGTATGTTAGAAGTTTTTACCATTTTCCTTCCCTCCTCAGGGGTAATGTTCTGGAATTTTTGCATCATTTGCTCCTTTATTTGGTTTTGGATGGAGGCTTCATCCATTTCTGGATGCTCTATTTTTGTGTTCTTACATCTTTCCTCAAAATTGTGGATGTTTGCCCTCCAATTAAATTGATGGAAAGCCCTAGACCTTACAAAACTATCATCTGACAAAAATTGCTGGCTAGCTTGTTCCAAAATAGGGTCCAATTCCCTTCCCTTAAAATCAGCTACAATCAGCTCAAAGCTTGGCACAGGAGGTTCTTGGGGGTTCCCTTCATTGATCTCTACTTGAGTGATAAAAACTCCCCCTTATGATCCAATTTGTTCAATTTTCTCAATAGTGAGCTACTCCTCCTCGGTTCTCAAAGGGGTCTGTGAAGGTGAATACTCCTCAACATGAGAATCCTCCTCTCTTATGATTTTCCTCCTCTTAGGGGAGGGCTTAGTAGGCCTCTCTTCCAAAACCCTACTAGTGGACTCAATTATTTATTTGCCTTTGTCCACTGTATTCTTACTATTTTGAAAAATAGTATATCTCGGCCTTTTTTGGACAGTTAATTGACGTGCCCTTATATTGGGAGTAAAACCCAATCTTCCCATTACTTCCCTGGCCTTATTCGGGTAGAACCTAATAAAGAATTGCTTCTTTTCATTCATTGCCTCTATTATTTCAGGAAAATTATTCATAAGTTTTCTCATCTAATCTACATTTGTAACTGTATTGTCCAAAGGACTATAATCTGGATCAAAACAATGAATGAAATCCAAAATTTTAGAAAAGACTTTCCACTTTTCTTTCCTAGTCTCTTGCTCCTGCAAGGAGTACTCATTCCTTATTAAGTCTTCAGGAAAATAAAATTCATGTTCAATTTTACCAAGCTTAATTCTCTACCTTAAAGCCAAATGATAAAATCCTTCATAATCACAAAAATGAGGATGGGAAGTGGCCATCTTATAAGGATTCAAAATCTTGTGCAAAGAAAGCCAACCTCCTTTTGTGATTACAAAATGATGAGCCACTATGCAAGTAGGAAAAATTGACCCCTTTTATCTTTTCAATAGAAGGGCTTCCTCCACTCCTCCCAACTACCACAATATCTCAGCAACTCCTACCTTCAAAGGCACTTGGTAGGGTAGTACGTGAGGGCTTCCTTTAAAACCATATATTCTAAATATAGTAGAAACAGAATATGGAATGACATCTCCCCAATTATGTGAAACTTTCAAACCACTTGGGTTGTCCATAGGCCTAATGAGATTCATTAATGCTTTGGGGATTTTGGGATTGTCCCTTAATAGGAGGCATCTCAACTTTGAAGCGAAATACCTATCAAACCTGACAAAACTGGCATTCTCTGCATCCCAAGTCATATCTACACTCCACAATTGAACTGGTAATGCTTCCCCACTCTCTTCTCTATCTAATTCCATTTCTTTACTAAAATATGTTACTCCCTTGAATAAGAACATGTGCATTAATAGAGAATAATGGCCAAAAGTTTTTTCCACCTTAACCTTAGCAATTCCAATCAGTCCAATGTGAATCTCCTTAGCTAAGTAAGAAGCAAAATTAAAAATTATATCCACACCAAAAGAGGAAATCTGAGTAATCATATACATAAAATCCATAGGCATGAACTCTTCTTCATCTCTCCCAAAAACTTTACACAAGGACCTATATATTTCTATAGCCCTAGAATTGAAGTATGCCCTTTTGAAAGGCTCCCTGGAGGATGTTGTTATTGCTGGCAGTGTTCCAATTCTATCTATGTGTGCGCTCAGTGCTCCTTGCCTAACTGCATCTCGTAGACATATACTCATTTTCTAACCCTTTCAAATCAATGGGCACATGAAAATCAGTGACAGGCCCTAAACTAAAAACTTCCCTAATCTCCTCTGTGCTGATTGTAATCAAGATTTTACCATCAGTTCTCCTCACTACCCTAAGGGCTTGGTCATAATTCTTAGCTACAGCTTCCAAAATATCATAATCCATGAAAACACTGGGAACCACCATTTTCCCTAGACCAAAATTTCAGATGTTGGCATGTAGGGCAAAAAGGTTCCTCTCTAAAAACAATTTTTTGAATAAAACAAGACCAGTCTGTGAAGTTGTTGCATCCCTAACCCAGTTTCCTTTGTCATACAGCCCATCTGCTATTTTCAACCTAGGGTTTAATGAAGTTAGCCTCTTAACTTCTATAGTTTCAACAGTGGAAGAAGGGAGTAGTTCAAGCAAATCATCGTGGACATTCCTATCCAAATAGTTCTCTTGACCAGAAAATGCTTTTTGTTTTGGAGCCATTTTAATTAACTCTTGAAGGAATTGAAACAACAAAAGGATTATAATGCAAGTACTTACTTTGAATTTTGCTCTAGTTCTTCTCAGTGTTACTGCAATCTTTCTACGAACAAACTACTTCACAATCTTACCGAATCCAGCATGGTCTTCTCAACAACTGTTTATGCTTAGAAATGCTCTAAATCTTTGTTTGAGTATGGTGGAATTAAGAAAATCTTTTGTTATACTCTATTTTTCTTCACACGCGAAGCTTTCATCTCTCATAAATGCACAAGGTGGCATCACCTTCTATATTCAAATTTACACTGTGGATTTACGAAAAATCCTACGATCCAAGGATGCAAGCAAAGATGACTCATGTTCCTCTTGACAAGATAGCAGTCAACCCAATGAAAATTTTCCATGTGTACCTTTCCTTCATTTTTGGTGCCTCTGAACTGGACCCATAGAACTCTGAGGACACGTGTCACTTAGGCGTTCTCTCGCTATACATAAAGAGTGAGCACCTTGTCATAGCGAGATAGTGCCTGTCATTGATCCTAATTTGATCATGCAGATGATATTTGATGCATTTCTCAAAAGAAATATGGTGGGCCCCTTGTTTCCATGTCGCTATTCATAACCTTCGTGCAACTCACCATAGTGAGATAGCGACGATCATGGATCTGAGATAGATCTGACGATCAGTCTTTCATATATTTTTTGAATAGGGTGTGGGTCCAATCATTGATGACGTGATGAAATCCTGGCTATATTACCTGCTTCTTGGGGCCCATATTTTTTTATTTCTCGACCGGGCGCTATGTTGCTAACGGCAAGAAGAACAAGTTCCCGGTAGCAACATAGCGAATCCTAGTGTCTTTGCTTTTCTCGGCATATATGTGTAGCCCATTAGATGCTAGTGTGTTCCAAAGCTTTGTAATTGATATCTGATGGATTACTTTCTGGGACCCACTTACTCTAAAAAGTTTCCATAGTACTACTTTTCGTCTGGGTGCTATGTCGCTAACGACAAGAGACACCAATTCTTCGATAGCGACATAGAGATTTCTGGTGACTCATCAAAATTCAGGGTCAAAAAGATAAAGGTGAGTGAAGCCATAACTACCCTCGTTAATGCATCTGACACATAATAAAATAGCACTTGCACCACGCAACCTGAAAAAACTTATGATCATCAAAAAATTTAAAAGTGACTTCTGGCCATTATTTTTGGTGAAGGCGTCATGTTGCTAACAGCAAAGTGCCCAATTTCTCTGATAGTGACAAAGCGGCTAATCAAAAAAGCTAAGATTTCTGTTGACGTCTTTTGTACCTCAATGTTGTAATTCCTTTTCAAGTTCTAACATGTCTATTGTAAATGTGATGAAATATCTCTAAAATAATACAATCTCTAGTCACCGTATTTCCACTTGACGATACCGCTTTTCAACTTAGCAGTGGTTGCTATGTCGCTAAGGGTAAAATACTTGTATCTTTTCATAGTGAGATAGCGATTGTCATAGATCTTTTAGGGATCGGGTGGTCAGAAACACAAAAGAAAAGATGTGACTCAGGGTGTAGAAAGTTTGAAAAGGATGGGAATCTTTGCATATTTTTAGTTTCGTGCCCAAAAAATTTAAAAGAAAACAAGACCTAGGGTTTTGACAAAAATTTGCTTCAAAGACCTACAAAATATGACTTGGCTAGAAACCCTATTCACCATAGGTGGATCCCAATCTGAATTCTTCTATACCTTGGACAAAGGAATTCGATTATGCAAAAATTTAGACCAACAAAACTATCATGGAAAAATTGTGACAAAGATGCCACCTGCATCTATTAGAATATCATAGAAAAATTGTGATGAAGATGACATTAAAAACTATTGGACTATCATGTGTACAAGTCAAAAAATGATTCCAACATATGAAATTAAGTGTACTACATAGGATAGTGATGACTAAATTTCCATGCCCTCCAAATTTTGTGGTTGTAACATTTATACCAATTTCATTTGTGGGATACACACTTTTTAAATACTCCAGGCAATTCCTGAGTGCGAATGTTTTAATTCCTTAGTGTCAAAACTTGAATATATTTCATGCTTATCATTTCCTCTAGCAATTCTTACATAAAACATCATTAAAATAATTGTTCCCTTTGATAGCGTCAAAGAGTGTATATAAACAATATTTTTGAAGTTGTTTTGTGCTAAATGAACCTTTTTTTATCAAGTCTTGTAAATATCTTGGTTGGTACAACTACAGATTTCTTACTAGCTTTGTACTAGTACCCAAGATTAACATTGATGACATTAGTAGAATTCCAAGTTTTGCTCTTGTATTCCTATTAATTTTACTTGATTGTTGAATATGTTAAAGAAGAAACAAATGCCAGTTAATTTATAGACTGTAATTAACCTAAATTGCTTGATGTATTTTTTAAATGTTGAGATGCATATACTAAGAATTTTTTGTTGTTGTAGGCCAAGCCATAGCTGACAGGCAGGTCAAAGCTTCCAACTATTGTGGATCCTATGATTAAAGAGTTGATAAACTTGAAATATCTTTAGCAAGTAAGTTGCATGCAAAATATTTCTTTTGAAGGGAATTGACATTATTTTTAAAAATACATTCAGTTTATACAATTTTACTCATGTTTTGGTGGATAAAAACTTAACGTTCTTTTACATTTCTTGCCCATTTTATTGCATATCTAAAATAAGACATAATCTTTCCATTTTCCAATAGCTAAATGTCTTTAACTGTTATTGGAATTTGGCATAAAATTTATTTTTTAGGTTAGACTGTCAGCTAGTTCTAGTTGATCGCCATTTGAAAATTAGAGGTGCTAATCCTTTCATTGAAGATAAAATTTATAGTGCACTACATATCATCACACTTACCCAAAAAAGTTGAGCCAAACATTTGATTATCTAGATTGAAAGTCATTGTCCACTTGATAATCTTAGCAAGAAGAACACCATAAGTGCTTGTGAACCAAGTATTTATGATGAAGCAAGAAGGAAAGAAAAATGAAAAAATGTGTTGAGTCGAGAGATAGACATTGGAAAGAAAGCCATTGATTATAAAAAGTATTAAGATCAAGTTTAAAAATAATGTTTTAATTGGAAAGCACAAAGCAAGATTAGTAGCTAAAGAGCAACAAATTTTCCTTGTACATCCATGCACTATCTCCATGATTCCATGTTTGGTCCTTAGCCTCTTTACAATAACCACATGATCGATGATTGCCAAATAGTGCCAACATACTATGTGGAAAGGCCCTTTCTAGATCATATTTCAATGCAACAATTTATCAAATGATGGTGCTTTGAGGGGACAATGATCATCTTCAACCGTGTGACTTTGGCTCATTGCTTCAAATTTGTTAGAGGATATAGAAACTTACTAACTGTAAACAATAGGTATGTTCTTAGAAAAAAAACCCATACTCATTGTAAACAGTAGGTATGGACTTAATGCATATTTCATGAGTTGTGGTTCATAAAAACCCATACTCATCAACTTGAATTGTTTGTTTAATACCCAATGCATTGAGGTGATGCTTACAATTTGAATTCATAACAACCATTTCTCACCAACTTAAATTGTTTGTTTGGTGCCCATTGCATTGACATGACACTTACAAGGTTGAAGTATTGCAACTTCCTAGAAGGTCTACCTACTCAATTCCATGATGATCCAAATTTCCTTGATCCTTGGGAGAATGATGTAGGAGCATCAAGGTCAAGGTTGAAGGCATGAGAAGACATTAAGGTCTCAAGATAACCAACATGACCATGTTAGAACAGTTGGTGTAATAAGACCCTGTGAAGGTCCTTTTTGATATGTTTGTAATCATTTTAGTTACATTTGAAAACATTAATTAACAAAAACCATATGTGTAGATATAAACATTAATCACAACATGTCCAATTTATTTTTAGGTATATTTTCTTGTGAAGAAAGACCATGACTAACAATATGAATCTAGAAGAAAATAATGAGACAATGGCTACATTGTGGGCTCAATTCCGAAGAAAACCTGATAAATGTTATTGTCCTTGCAAAAAGTGTAAGGGTTTAAAGAATAAAAGAATTATAATCACAATAGCCCAGAGTCATTGTAGGCAATATGGTCATGTTGAAGGGGGCCACAATTTTTGTCCATTGCTGAATGTGGATTACCTACTGGAGGAACATGGAGGTGTGAATATCCAAGCTGAGGATAACGCTCCCATGGAAGAAGATGATAATGTGCCAAAGGACATGATTGAAGAAGATGGTATTGGGGCAACTGATGAAGAGGCTCACAATGATGGTACTAGTGAATCTGATAATAATGATGAAGATAGTCTTGATATACCTTTACTTGAGAAGGCACACGAGCCCTTATACCCAGGCTCCCAAACAACTCTACTATCAGCTATAGTGTTGTTGGTGAACTTAAAGGTTATGAATAGCATATCCAATGTAGCAATGTCACGTATGCTAACGTATGTCATTTTTGTCATCTTCAAGGTTAGCATACAATTACTATTCATTATATTAACAATGCATATTTTTTGTTGTAGGTTGATTAGTGAGTTTTTGGTACCACCATCAAATATTTTGCCTCGTTCGTATCAAGAATTATCTAACATTATGGATCAGATTGGAATGAAGTATCAGACAATACATGCATGTCCCAATGATCACATTCTATATCATAAACAACATGAATTTGCAACAGAATGTCGTGATTGTCATGTTAGTAGATATCGGTCAGATCAAATAACAAAAAAAGTGCCTCACAAGGTTCTTTGGTACATTCCCATTATTCCATGTTTGGAACGGTTATTCAGGTGTGCTAGCTTGGCACAATTTATGGATTACCATGCATGCAATAGAAGTCAGGATGACATTATGCGAATGCCTACCGATGGTTCTACATTTAAAGAGATAGAAGAAACATGGTCACACTTTAAAGAAGAACCTCGTAATCTGAAACTTTCATTGGCAGTGGATGGTGTCAATCCATATGGAGATATGAGATCTGTGCATGAAACCAATGGGCATAAATTCTTGCTCATCTTCACCAAAAACTTGGCATAAGGTCCTATATATCTCTATAGCCCAGGAAGTGAAAAGACTCTTCTTAAAAGGCTCTCTAGAGGCTACAGTAATTATTGGAAAAGTTCCTATTGTACAAATATGTTCCCTTAGTGCACCTCCCCTAATTACATCCTTCTTTGCTTTATATTCATTCTTTAATTCTAGCAGATTCATTTGCACATGGTAGTCTGATAATGGTTCCAGGTGAAAAACCTCTCTAATTTCTTCAGGAGTAATGGAGACCAGACGCACACCATCCTTTCTTCTTACAACCCTAATTGCTTGGTCATAATTCTTAGCAATGGCTTCAAGAAAATCATAATCCATGAAAACACTTGGGACTACTAACTTTCCCAAATCAAAATTCCAGACATTATCATGCGGGGCAAACAACTTTCTTTTCAAAAACCACTTTTTAAACAAGATAAGGCCACTTTGAGTAGTTGTTGCATCCCTAACCCAGTTCCCCTTGTCATATAGGCCATCACCAATTTTAAGCCTAGGGTTTAAGGAAATTAACTTTTTAACTTGTGCGGGCTGTACAATAGATTCTGGGAGTAATTCTAATAAATCATCGTGGACATTCCTATCCATATAATTAATTTTCCCAGAGAATGGTTTCTTAGGAGGCATTTTGACAGTATTGAGAGAATTGGAATGCCACAGAGGTTATAATATGAGTACTTACTTGACTTGCTGAACTTGTTCTTCTCTGAACTTCTAAAATTTCTCTCGAATGATAGAAGAATAGTTTTACGTCTTTACCAGGCTTAAAATGACACAATCAATCAGGCTCTTGTGCTCAGAAAATTTGCAATCTTTGTTAACGTGGGACTAGAATTAATGAAAATCTCTATGTTATTCTTTGTTTCTCCCACATGCGAAGCTTTCACTTATCATAAATGTGCCAAACAGAAAAACAAAGTGGCGTCGCACTTTCTTTTTTAAACTTGTGTCGTTGATCCTTGAAAAATCCTACGATTTGGGAATTACAACTAAGTTGACTCAGCTTTCTTCTTAACACATTAGCAGTCAAGCCAATAAAACACCTCCACCTCTACCTTTCCTTCAAGTCTGGTGCTTCAAACTGGGCCCATGCATGACTATGCACACGTGTCATCAACTTGCTAACTCATTATACATAATTCTCGAGCACCTTTCCACAGCGAGCTAGCGATGATCACTGATCTTACTTTAATCGTGTGGTAGACAATTGAAACAACCTTTAAGAACATGATGGTGGGTCCATTGCTTTGTAACTCAGTATACCTAATTTTTGCACATCTCTTTATAGCGAGTCAACGAGTGTCGTCGATCCAAACTTGATCTTGTGGACAATAATTTTACTTCAATAGTAGTGGGCCACACTCACTAACTCGCTATACTTAACTTTCGAGCACTTCTTCATAGCAAGTCAATGCCACCCTTTGATCCCAGCTTGATCTCATGATCAAAAATCTTTGTACCTAGTACACAGGAAGTGGGTCCATGATATGGGCCCTACAGATTTCTACAAGCATTGGTCGAAAGTTTGACCAATGAATGGCAGAAAATGCGCTAACAACGCCAACATTTTTCGACCACCGTATTCGTTGAAGTTTCAACCAACCTACTGGATGGTCAAATTTTTGACCAAAAAGTTTTCAACTAGTGCCATCTAGTTTTCCACCATGCATTGGTTGAAATTTCAACCAATGCCCTACAGATTTCTACCAAGCATTGGTCAAAAGTTTGACCAATGAATGGCAAAAAATGGCTCAACAACCTGGACATTTTTTGACCAATGTATTGATCAAAATTTTAACCATCTAGTATGTTCATCAAATTTTTGACTGAAAAATTATCGACCAATTTGTTGGTTGAATTTGGTCGAAGATTGGTTGAAAAATGGGTCAAAATTTTGACCAATAAAGGTCAAAAAATGAGCCCAAATGTACTAGTGATGCCATTAGATGTTCCAAGAAATGTTGCAAGAGGTTGTATGCAATGTTACTCTAGCCTTATCAAGTAGGTCCTTTCTAGATCAGCCTAGGAAAATTATAGGATTGTTCACGTTGATTAAATGACTGGGTTAAATGCTATTGCTTGTATGGCTTGAGTTGTTCAAGTGGCAGTGAGCGAAGTGGACTACCTTCTTCTTGGGGAAGTAGTACATGGATGATGAGGGTAGTTTTTGGTTGCTCTATGCTTTCTTTGTGGGTGATGGTGTTAATTTCTTGGCGTATATTTTCTTGGTATTGTGGACTTCCATCACTAGTACATTTGACCCCATTTTTAGACCAAAATTTTTGACCATCTATTAAAATGGATCAAATTCATCAAAATGGGCAAGAAAAAATGTCCTCTTTTTAAAATCCATGCCTGTGCTAGTCAAAATTTTGACCAACACGGTCTTGTTATGTTAAAATCAAAAAATTTCTATTTTGTGCACACCCTAATTCATTGAAACGATTAAAATCCACTTCATCTACTAATTCAGGTCGACACCTCATTTGAAGAAGCTTTAGACCCTCAACAATGTCGATAGGTTTCTTCATCTATTGTAGCAGCATGACTGCACTGAAGTCAAAATTGCCCATATAATAAGGTATCAACCCCTACTTATGGTATTTGTAGATAAAGTATTGGAACCTAAGATCAAACTGCTGGAAGATTTTGGTTTCATGGATCAAAATCTAGCCAAACTTTCAAGCATATACCCAAGCATATTAACACATAGCCTCAAGACCCAACTTCCCAAGATGAAATTTCTAAAGAACGTATTTCAATCTGAGGATGTGTTCATCAAAGCCATGTTAAGAGATCCATGACTTCTTGGTTATAACTTAGAGAAGACCTTGAGGTCCTCCCTTGCTTTTTGGGAAGGATGTAGATTTTGTGGGCCAAAGCTCGTAAGCTTCTTAAAAATAAATTTACGTGTTCTCAAAAAAAATTCTCTAATGCTTGCACGCGTCGATCTTATTCACAAGATTTTTGCTTACTAGAGAGGGGTAATGTTCAAATATATAGTAAATTTAGTGACTATTAGCAACATGGAAATGTTAGAGGCAAAGATAGAGAATTTCAAACTCCACGGGCTGTTGACTCAAGAAATATGTTGACTACTTGGAGCTACCCCTCAGGTCATTTCATTGTCAAAGGAACATGTTAGTGAAAAGATGAACTTACTAGTTAATAAGATGGAGCTCCCTATAGATTATATAGTGCAGCATGCTAGCTTGTTGAAAATCAATTTAGAAAAGACTATGAGGCCCAAGTGTCTAGTTTTGTAGAATATTAGAACCATGGGTTGCCCTGACCTTCTTCTTTTGACATCATTGTTCATGCCAGAGGTATGGTTTATTAGAAGGATTATAAAAGGGCATCTTGAATCTAAAACACTAATGAAAACTTATGAAAATGCCATCTCCAATGCCCCTAGCTCCAATCGCATAAAAAGATCAAGAACTTACTTTTCCAGGTTAAAGTGAGAGTCAAAACTCAAAATTCACAAGAAGCTTATAATTTAGTCTATGTCAGAAGATAGGCAAGACTTCCTCATCAGGGTATTGACTATGAAGTACACAAGAGCTATGTAAGTATACCCTCTGCCATGCTTTCTTTGTCTAGTTTCTCTTTAAGCAAGGTAGGCATTGTTTTATTAAAATTTTAAAATGAGTTGATTTTTATTAGAATAGAAATTCGGAGTGATGTAATTGAAGTATTCAATGGTTGTTAGCTTTGTCACATATAACAGAAATTTCATCAATTATTTTCCAAATGGGAAATATGCTCTGACATAGAGGGAACGACCAACTATGCATAATGTTTAGCTAATAGATTTTTTAGACCCCAAATGTTTGCACACTTTGTAGTTTTTTTAATGTTTAATACTATTTAGAACACAAGTCAGCTTGTGTAAGATATGTGAAGTCAGTAAACCAAAATGGTAGGTTTTTAAATTTACTGTAGAAGTTCATAAGAAACTAAACATCATCAGAAAATATTTAGTTGTAAGTTACTGAATAAATGGTTCTAAGCATAGTTTAAAAACTTTATGTGGAGATGAAGTGGATTTTAAATGCCCATGTTGGTGTGTATGGAAGATAAGCTGCTAATGATATTCAGCATTCTCAATTGTTGAAGTCACCACCATAGATATTGCAGGCACATTATTAAATAACACATTAATATCCTAAATGAAATCCTATGCTCTTATATTTTGACCTTGAGCTCTTTGATAAGTATGGGGTTAGCATGTGATCCCTAAGTCTTGTCAGCCCAAAATCATGATCGAATATGCAATTCTAATATTAACCTTATACAGATACAAAGAAAGATTTATAGCTGCTCTACCAGAGTCCCGGAGATCAAGTGTTGATTTTGGTCACCTAGTGTTCACTGCAGTAGCTTTTTACCTATGTGCAAGAAGAAATAAGGTTTGTCTGTACTTGCATATTTCAAGCTTTTTATTAGGCCAATAATAATCCTTTGATTCTGTAGTCAATATGAATGAAGGATATAACCTAGGAGTAGTTTTTTTTCTCTTTTTTCTTTTTCTTTTGGGTGAACAACTTAAAAAAAATTCAAACCCTTACTCTTGTGTTACTTATAATCATCACACTTATGACAATGCTATAGTAATGGCCTCAAGTTAGTCTTCTCTAAACTTTGGTTTCTTGTTTATCCATATACCCACCCTAAGTTCTAGAACTTGCTATGCAAAAACCTAACTTATTTATCTGGATGCAGTTAAAAGTTGATAGGATGAAACTGATCGAGATATGTGGTACATCAGACTTTGAGTTTTCAAATGTGAGTGTTCTTTTTGGGTGCATAGAAATCTTGAAGGTTTTGTAATACTATTCACATTGTCAATTTGCAGATGCTAACTAAATCAAACAAGGAAACCCTCTTGATGATTTATGTTTGTTCTTAACTACATATATATATATACATACATATATATGTATACATATATATATACATACATATATATATACATATATCTATGTATATATATATATATGTATATATATATGTGTGTATATACATATATATATACATAGATATATGTATATATATGTATATATATATATGTATACATAGATATATGTATATATATACGTATACATAGATATATGTATATATATATATATATATGTATACATACATATATGTATATACATATATATGTATACATACATATAATATATATACATATATATGTATACATACATATAATATATGTATATATATGTATACATATACATACATACATACATATATATATATATATATATATATGTATGTATACATACATATTATACGTACATATAATATATGTGAGGCCTCGTCCCCGACCCATCGTAGCATAGTGATACATTACTCTTATTTTGTTATCCGCGACTAGAGATGTCGAGACATTATCTGATGCTTAGAACATATTTTATTATTTCATGTTGTGTGATGTTATTTCCAGATATATTTGATGATTGTCATTTAATGCTCATGTATATGTATGTGGATGAAATCAGTAAAATGTGGGATTAACACATTGAGTTGGAATCTTTATGATTAAGGATATAAGTAGGACGCAAGAAAACCCTGATTTATGTATGTTTCAAATTATGTAAATTTCTGATACGTATATATGTACATGTGATTTTTGGGACTACTGATGTGTGCAATGAGTGTGCAGATATTTAGCCGAGAAACCCTACGGAGGAACAAAACTGATCTCCATGTGCTAAAATTTGGAAACCCTATTGTTCGTAATTATGCTCTTTCAGTGTCGCTTGACACTCGTAAAATGTTTACGTGCTTTATTTGCTAGTTGAGTTGTTAGATGGACCTATTTTATTCCTAGATTTTATTTTTGTCTCTAACCTCTTCCCTAAGGCTTTAAAACATGTTTTTTTTCTAACCTATGGGTGTGGGTATGGGTTAGGGGTCTTTTCCAACCCCTAAACCCCTAGCTTTGACTTTTGAGGGCACTCAAAAAGTCCCTTTTTGCCTTTGTGCGAAAATTGCAAGTGGTTGTCATGAGTTGTCTTACCCCACCTCCTTTTAGGGTTTAACCATGGTGTAGGTTGAGTTAGGAGTTTCTAGAGTGGCTAGTGGGTGGAAATAGTTATTGCTCCTTTTGGGTGGTTGAGTTGGAGGCTTATTTAGAGGCCTTCCTTGGTCTAGTGTTTTGGTTACCCAATCTCTACATTTAGAGAAGACTTCTTGAAGCTTGAAGGAAGGAGGGATACTCTACTCAAATTTGTTCATTTCCATTACCTCTTTGAGAAGGTAGGAAACTCCCATTTCCCTTTTCAGTTTTTATGTTTTGTTTCATGTTCTTGTTACCTTGTTGTTGTTTTACTGTTGTATGGTTGTGGGTATGTTGGGAAGATTTGTAAACCTTGTTATTTTGGTTGTTTTCCTTTCTTGTTTATGTTTGCAATTTTGAGTTTCCTTGCATGGGTGTTTTGGTATTACTCACCCTAGGAAAGGGCAGAAGTGACCAATTTTGGGAGAGGTCTGTTTAGTTGGACTCCAACCTGTGTAGAGTCTCTTCTCAGGATGAGAAGAGGGATAAAGGGTAGGGTGTTATGGGCCTCGACCCCTCAGCACAAACCTGGTATGAGTATGGCAAGTTAAAATGGAAGAACAGAAGTTCTTGGTTATTGGCCCCGATTGGGCATCTGAATTGGTGTTGTGCTTGACTTCTCCATTTGGAAGAATCCACCTCTCCCTAGTCTTGATTCATTGTGAATCTTATTGTGGAAACCATGTGTGACTATGCATGCTTGATGTTCTTTTGGTTCTGCTTGGTTGTCACCCGATCAGTTATTGGTATCCTCCATGGTTCTTGAAATGAGATTTAGAAGACATTACAAACTCCTTGATTTGATCATGAAGAAAGTTTGATAAAATTATTGAAAATCGGGATTGAGATCCTATTGTAAATTTTATTTTTTTTAAACCTTATTATATATGGCAACGAAGCCAGGTTTTCTTCCTGATTCTTTCCCGGCTGAGCCTTGAATCAGGTTGATAATAAAATAAGTGATTGAGTAAATTTACTTCTCTTAAAATTTTCGTATTCTATGTTGTCATATGAATGTGTATCAAAGATAAGATGCAACAATGATGTTCAATTATGCAAGATTCAATTTGTGATGTATGGTGATGCCTCTATTCATATGGACGGTAGAGAGAGAGATGTTGCTAATCCATGTAAATGTATGGTGTCTTTATCAAGTTTGAAATGATTTAGTTCATGGTTGATTGTGTTGAAAATAAATTTGCAAGAACATGTAGGAAGAATTATGTCAAGAGATCCAAGCTAAAATTGAAACATGATAGAGAAATAACTTTGTGTATTGTGATACTCCTTTCAAAAGGAATGGAGCATTATCATTTTGAGCTCTTATTTTCTCAATTGCCTTAAGACTAGTTTAGCCATTATGTTGTTCCAATGTTGATCCATCAATTTTATTAGATAGTTAAATGAATATGTAGATGGTTATTTCTTGAAATGTGGTTCCATTGAAATGCATGGACATTTGAGGTTCATGGAAATAATATTGGAAATTCATAAGAGAATGTATACACCTATTGCTGTAATATAGTTGCAAGGAATATACAATGAGTTTCAAGAGAGAAAGAGAAGACAAATTATCAAATATCCACTTACAGGATGCTGGAAATTGTATGGGAAATAATTTACTCTCTTGATTGAACAGAGAATATTCCCCCTTGGATCCCTTGTTTCAAATTAAATTTTCAAAATTAATAATCAATAAAAAGGATTATGATTAACTAAATAAGCATTATACTAATAACTTAAATATCTATTTGTTTTTTTTTTTGCTACCTACAAAACTTTATCCAATGAATGCTTTGTGCAAGTCAAACTGTCATCACAGGTGATGATGTCATCCTTGTCCCATCCCCATCTTCCTCCTAAAATGGGCACTCAATTTGGATGCAAGACATTAAAATCTGTGGTTTAAATCAAGGAAGCAAATATTCTAACCTTTCTTTTCTCCCACATGGAACGCAGGTTTTGGAAAACGCATAGCAAGGTTATTATTTTTTTTCAGATATGGATTGCTGATGGGAGGGTGATGTCATCTGTCCCCCCTCCCATCCCATCACCCCCTTTATTTCTCCTAACCTCTCCAAGTGCTCACTTCATTCCTTGGGAGGCTTAAAGCATGGGTCTGTTTTGTGCTTTAAACTAAGCCTGCGTTTCCTTTCCTTGGGGGACAAGACCTAACGTGGGCCAGCTGTTTAGGACAGTGCGCAGGCCTAGGATAGGTTTGGGGAAAGGAGGGAGTAAGGGAAGTAGGATGTTGGGAGGGGTAGTTAGTTTAGGTGCCTAGTAGAGTTAGTTTTAAGGTAGGTTAGTAGGTAGTTTAGTAAGTAGGTTAGTTCTATTCTTTTATAGTATTTTTTTTTATAGTATAGCTTGTTTAAAATAGTATTAGTTGTTAGAATTAGTGTTCAATCTAGTTATGTTATATATGTTAGTTTTATTTTGGTTATTAGTCTTTAGTTTATTGTTACATTCTTATAGGGTTTTTTTTTAATTTTGTTATGTAAATTAATTTGGTTGTAAAGTAAGTATAGTTAGATATTAACTTAATTTGTAAGATATTTTAGATTAATTAGTTTAGTTTTAAATTAATTGAGTTATTCAATAAACTTTATAAAGTTTCGATATTATATGTTTTTACTTAAATTCATTGTTATCATGTTATTAATTGTTAGTTTTAGTGAATATAATTTTTTTTAGTACGGTTTAACATTAGACTTATATTATGATTAGTTAGGGCGTTTTGATAGTTAAATTTGATAGTCTAGTATTTATATTAAAGTTCTTAATTTTTGGTTAAAATGAATGCCTAAAGGACTAAATTGTTCTATAGTCAGATATTGATTGATAGTAAGCATTTATTAAGTAAGTAAATATATAAATTGTTTTTCTTCTTTCTATTATTAGCATGTATTCAAATTTTAAAATCTTAGTAAAATTAATGTTAGTTGAGTAGATTTTGATATTTGATTGTTTTATTTTCTAGCCTTAATTAATATAAATTGTTTCCTTAACAATTTCAAAATATCGTTGTAACCTTAATGAAATAACGAAATCCAAGGTTAACACCATTTATTAACGAATAAGTAGCTATTGAAATGGGATTCTTCTTATCATTATAAACTTAAGATGTACGTAGTTAAACTGTTCTGGCTCTTGTGAATTCGACTCTTAAACTTTTGTGAACCTTATTATTATTTAAAAAAAAAAATATTTGTGTGTGTTTTTGCCCTCTTAGTTTGGGCATGACAATATATATATATATATATATATATATATATATATATATATATATATATATATATATATATATATATATATATATATATATATATATAATTGTTTGGGCTAGGTTGCAACATCTATGAATGATCTCTGTTTTGATGTTGTGGGAATTGCCAAAGAAAAGAAGGATCCAAAATCTATGAAAAACAATAGAGGTGTGTTTTCTTTAGAGACTATTTTGTTTATGTGATGACATTGATTTTTTAACCTTTGCATATTTTTTATATGGCAAGTTCTTTTCATTAATTATGGTCAAGTTTAGACTAGGTTCATTCTTGTTACTTAATAGATACATTCTTATACTTTTGTGCTTGCTTGGTGCTAAAAAGTTTGAAAGATTATTTCAGGCTTATTTACATTGTAGTGATTTTGGTCTTTACAAATTTCTCCTATATAAAATTCATATGGGCTGGCATATCTCAGATCCTTATTGTTGAAGATTTCAAAGTGCATTGTACTCTTATGTCTTAAATTGGTTTGACAAACCAGCTGCATAATCATTTTTCTATTCTTTACATGGTTGAATTTATTTTCACACCATCTTTAACTATTTCTTAGCTTAAAGAAAATTGGACCAAACCCCAACCCATGATCATCTCAGCGATAACGCTAATTTTCCCCCCAGCCCCACTGTGCCCACCTCCCCCCTGGAGATCCCCATTTCACCCCCAGAAGAGATGATAGAAATTATGGTTGAAAAGGGAGGGGAGACCATCAGGAAAAATAAGAGAAGAGCCTGGCGAAATTTCAATATGGATAGTGTTAGTATGGGCATTGTTAGAGAACCTGCTAAAATCTAGGTGTTGGGGGATCTCGACAGTAGCACCCACTATGACAAGCTCCTTGACCCGACTCTTCTGGTTCTCTCTGACAATTCCCATGAAATGGGTTTCAACTTCCTTAACAATGCAAAGAACATCCTGATTGACAATTTCCGCTCCATTAAGTGGATTTTTTAGGAAATTGAGACTCTAAAGGACAGGTCCAACCAAACCAACAATAGGGGGGAAGTCAAGGACCATGAGGCCAAAGGTAGTAAATACCAGGTGGTTAGCCAGGAAAAAGACAGAAGCAAGGACCCCAATGACAATTAGGAGGACAAAATCACCTAGCTCGAGCAGAAGGTCCAAAGGTTGGATTTCATCCACCAGGTTGTGACTAAACAGATTGTCAATACCCTCCATACCTTGAATGAAAACATTATTAATCTGGGGGACTATCTGACCAATGCCAGTCTTGTGGGGAATGTGGAGCAGAGTATAGAGCACGGAACCAGCTGGGAGGATCCTTAGAAAGAGACTGGAATCCAGGAAAGCCAAGGGGACCAGATGCATTTCCCCCCCACGGTCCAGGAGGAAGAGGCCATCCAGAAGGAAAGTGACGCTGCAAAAATCCTATAGGCAATGGAGAAGAAGGGACACTAGTCTACCCGCCAGGCTCTGTTCCTGGCCTTTGTTTCCCTGGCTTTGGGCCTTTTTGTTTCTGGCCTTTTGAGGCTATTTTTGTTTTTTCTGACTTTTATGCTTTAAGTTGTTTAATGTTGTAAAACTTTGGGTTTCAGAATCCTTGTAAAACCTGTTTTCCAAATCAAAAACTATTTCTTAGGTTCACATTGATTTAGTATGGAAAATTGGAACAAAAGCTTGGTCTAAATTTTGGTTGTTATGATTGTTGTAGGCAACTAAGTGTATTGGGTGTGTATGGACAAAACTTTTGGATGCATTGCCAAGCAAGAGAATATGTGAAGGCGAGGTAGAATCTGACAATAGTGGAAAATCAATTGATGATGAATATGAACTTGAGGTAACTCGGTTCATATATTATACCTAAAAGTTTACGAAGTTATTTTTATATATTTGATGTTATTCCAATGTGGATAGACATGCAATGCATTTCTCTTATAATAATTAATAACTAAGGATGTAAAATCAACTTAGCTACATTGTTTTATGTGAAAGAATGTGTTTCTTAGTTAAGAATTGGTACTTGAGTGTTTCTTTTATTGATGATTAGAAGCACAAGCTTATATTTCTGCATGGTTGAAGGATGTTGTAGTTAATCATAATAATATTTTATTGTAACTATAGTAACATTTCATTTGCATGGTAGTGAAACGGTGTAGGAAAAGTGTAAGTGGAATTCAAATATTCACATCCAATTAAAACACAAGGCAAAAACTTGGGGGTTAACTAAAAAAAACACTAGCTCTTGTAAAAAAGCTACATTATGTTCTGAGAGCTTGAGAGAGTTGATCTAACTACAATGTTTGTATCCCTTTCCTAGTTTCCTAGTTTAAATTGCAATCTAGATTACTATGAGATTTTCATATGTTTCCTTTATTGTGAAAACCTTGCTCTTGGACAATTTAGCCTTTTTGAAGATGACACCAAAATAGTCTAGTTCAATAGTTGATCCCGAAATAGTTAAACTTAGAGCTCTATACAATGACATTGCCACAAAAATCCAAGGAAGTTTGTTTCAAATGTCCTTCATAAGCTAAAAATTATAAGCCTCCTTGGATGTTAACCTTACTCTTGATTTTGATTATGTGAATACAAGAAAAAGAGATGGCTGAATTGTCGAGAATAGGATTGGCTAGATTGGCTATGATGGGGCAGAATCTAGCTCTCAACATTGCAGAAAAAGGCTTCCCCATCTCAATCTACAACCAGAGCCCAGAAAAGGTAGATGAGATGGTAGATAGAGCCAAGCTAAAAGGCAATCTACCAATAAAAGGCTTCCATGATGCCAAGGAATTTGTGCTCTCAATCCAGAAGCCCAGAGTCATAATCCTTCTAATCAAAGCAAAGCCCCCTGTCGACAAATCAATTGAGACTTTGGCTGCCCACATGGAAGAAGGGGACTATATTGTGGAGGGTGGGAATGAATGGTATGAAAACACAGAGAGAATGTAGGAGGAGGCAAAGAAGAGGGGGCTTCTGTATTTGGGCATGGGGGTTTCAGGGGGTGAAGAGGGTGCCAAGAATGGCCCTTCTCTTATGCCTGGAGGTTCATATGAGGCTTACAAGTATATTAAGGATAAAATTGTTAAGATTTCTGCGAAGGTGGATAGTGGCCCTTTTGTTACCTATATTGGAAAGGGTGGATTTGGAAATTTTGTCAAGATGGTGCACAATGGGATCGAGTATGATGACATGCAACTTATTGCAGAGGCTTATGATGTGTTGAAGTCTGTAGGTAAGGAAATTCAAGATTCAATTATTTCCCACTTTCTATGAGTGTTTTTTTTTGGTGGGTGATATGATCTACTGAAGTCTATAGGTAAAGAAAATTAAGAGTCAATTTGGTTTCAATTTTGCAATCTTCTCATCTGTGGTCATTATTTCTCACAATTTGGAGTTGTAACTTTCCAACCCATCATCCTAGGTAGAAGATGATTAGGATCATCCTTCATATTTAGATGAATTTATAAAATGTAAATCTCAATTATCAAGGAAATCCTATCTAAACTTTCATCGAATTGAACTAATGCATGCAATTCCTCACAAACAATACAAAATAGTTACAAAAGCACCCAAGAATCTGAGTAGATCTGGATCAAACTCTGATATAGTTAAATTCAATATTCTACCTTAACATTCACCACTTTCTTCCCTTATTATAAGATCCAAAAAGGCATCCTTTGTGTGATTGTAGATTTTTTGCATACAAGACAAGTCAAACCTGCTTTATGATAGCAGCTATACAATCTCCATGAAATAAAAATTGTATTACAATCTTATCAAAATAAAAATGTTATTCCAATCTCAATTATCTAGAAGCAATTTTTACAACTTGAACCCAATTTCTAACTAAATCCATCTTTAGAAACACCATATTATGATCTTCAAAACTCTACATTGGATAACTGTTGTCAACCTTAATTGTGACTGAAAGGAGATCAATGCTTCTATATCAAATCCTCAAAATATTGAAGTATTGAACTGCTTGGTTTAAGATAAAATTATTTTTTGTTTAAGATGTGCCAACTTGACTGCTTACTGTTTCTTGAATCCATGCCAAGATAGCCAAACTTAGACTCTTTTATATTCTAGTATTTTTTCACTTTCTTTATTTTGAAAATTTTTGGACATTTGGGTGGTCCAACTTGAAGGTGGATTAGCTACCTTGCTGCATGATTGTATCATGCTTTTGCCCTCTTTCTATTCATACATATCAACAGTTTTAAGATGTAGAAGATCTTTTGGAAAATCCAAAGGAAATAAGTATCACTGATTGATTTCCATGGAATCTTGTATTGACAAGCATTCTTCATTGTAATTTGTTACATTGGCCTTTTTCAAATCAATCCTTTTGCACATACACTATAGTAGATCACCAACTATGTTCTACCTTTTTTAGCATCCTCCTATGAGCCTTCTCTTCACTAGTTTCAATATTTGGTCACTTCTAAATATCCTTTTTCATGGTTTCAAAGAAATTCTTCATCCCTTAAAAAATAGTTATGTTGTGTGAACTCTTTACAAGAGTGGGTATACACCATTTTCAAAGGGACATGCTTAGTGAAGCAATTAACTGAATTGTTAAAGCAAATTATGCATACAACCATTGCCACAATCTTCATTTATATCTAAGGAAATAGTGCAACAACTTTCCTAGCATTCAATGAATTAGTTTTCATTTCTCTTAAGCTTGAGAATAACATCCACAACTGCACTATGGTCATGCTCATGGCTTCTTCCATAAATTATACCAAGCATGACCTCAGAATTTTATTTCTCCTTATAAGATGCATCTTTGTGGTATTCACAAGCTATAGTATGACCAATCTTGGAAAATTGATCCATAGCAATGACCAAAATATACCATCAAAACCTCTATGTATGACTCAATATAAAATCCATGCTAATACATTGCTTATGTTTTTAAATTTTCCAAGATACTAAGTATCAATATTTTGCCTAGTTTTAGTTGCCTAAGCTTGGCAAGTTTTCAAATGTAACATATGTTCACTTAGATCACAATATCTCAATTCTTAGAAGACAAATATTTACACTCTTCTAGTTGTTGTAGGATTTTATTTCTCCCATATTATTCTAATAGCTAAATAGCATGTGCTTCACATAATATGGTCTTCCTCATGGTAGCTTGAGGACAGAACAATTTCTTTTCTCTAGAATAAAATTGATCATGCATCATGAAGTCCAAATGGGAACTCATAATTCCTATATTTGATTCTTTACAAGGATTATTAGTGGCTCTAAGGGTTGGATTTTAGTGTAATACATCCTTGAGATGCTTCAAACCTGCCACCTCATTAGTCATAGTTGTACATGAAATCCTTTGAGAACCAGAGCACTAGTAACCACATTTATCTTCCCTACCTTGTACTTGATTATAAATGTGAAAGTCCACAAATAACTAGACCATTTAATATGGGGAGCATGTAGTTGTTATTGAGTTTTCAAGCATTGTAAAGCTTGATTATCTATATTTAATGTGAATATAAATGTATATTGATGCCTGAAAGATGGATTTTTTGGCCTCGCCTACAAATGATTGATATAGCTTATGTTCATTGGGTTCTTTGTTGGGAGGAAATTACTTGCAAATGTTCAATATTTGGATCTATATTGTGTGGTCCTCTCATGGGATTTAAGTTGAAATGTGTTTTTTAGAACTTATTATGATTGAAGGAACACTAATTATCAGGTTTGCTTACAACAATCAGCAATCTACCTGAACAAAATTATGTTTTTATGATTAGGATGAGTTTATTATGCTAATCTAATGCTGAAAAATCTTTCATTTAGTTGAAACTTCGTTGGAGAGCCATATAACGAGCAAGCCCTAGTTAGATGAGGGTTTGTAAGAGCAATTCGGGGCTTTCATAGTTATAGGGTATATGAGACCGAATTGATTGTAATTTCTTTTGATTGGGGTTAAACAACAACACTGTTGAAAGCTCGAGGGCTAGAAGCCACATATGTCACATACTTGTTCTGTAAAAGTGGGGTCAAATAGGCCAAAAACTAGTGACAGTCATCTATTGGGGATAGTTGATCCAAAACATCAATATCTAATTTTGATCTTGAAGAACTTGTTTGATATTGAATATTCAGTTGAATTCATCTTGCCTCTAAATATAGATGTATAAAATATCAGTGTTGGAGCTCTATTTCTCATGATAGATTTTGTGTTTTTGATCACTTCATTTATAAATCTTTTAGGCTCTGAAGAAATTTTTGGATGGAGATGCCATATTAATGTTAGATCCAAAAATAAATAGAAACCCTGCTACAAACTTGGTGATAGAGAAAGTGCTATTAAGGAGTGGTTAAAAGGCTTGGCAGTGATTTGGTTTTGATCAATTAGGTACGCTTCATGTGTCCAAACTTTGTCTACTCAGAATTTAGCTCTTGTTTATGGCCTATTATTATTATGAGCTTTATAAGTTTATATAGTTCATTTCTCTATTAAAAATTACTAATACATTTTGGTTTTCTTTGTGTTGTACATAATCCAAATTAAACCCATTTATTTCTTATTACAGGGCTACATCAGCCTTATGCTCAAAAAAAGAAGAGGAAGCCTCATGTTATAAGATTAGAACCACAAGAGCCATAGGAGAATGTTGAAGATAGTCATGATGTGCCTATTAACATCGTGACTATCTTCAGCATTCTCCTATGGCTCGCAAGGGAGATCAACTAGAAAAGATGCTCTGTTAGCTTTTAATACACTTCATAGATGAGATTGCATTATATGAGATTCATTACTACACTTGGGAATGGGCTCATCTTCAATCTTCAGATTGAAGATGAGCCCATTCCTGAGTGTAGTAATGAATCTCAAAGATCCTTTAGCCTGAGCATATCATGTCCTTCAGACGATCTTTCTGAAGTTGTATCAACATTGTATCCTTCAATTGTTTGATTCTTCATCTTTCTTCTTTATTATTCTATGGAACAATTTTTATTGTTTAAGTTTTTCAGCATCAATTTGTAATTTCAGTCGAAAATCTCTATATATCTTTTCTTGCCAGACAAGGTTGCTTAGTTTTTATGTAAATGTCTTTTCTTTTGCAGCTTGGACTTGAATTCACCACCAATGCTCTTTATACTACAGTGGGGGTGGTCATATTGGCCTTGTTTTTTCAGCTTCTGGGCTCTTCTATTCAGAAGGGGATCTTTGCTGGAGGTTTTCAAATAGTATTGTTGACTCTAGTTGGTCATGAGGTAATTAATATTACTTTATTCTGCTAGTTTCTTCAAGTGTTTGATATTGTAATGTGTGCTTTTAGTTTTAGACCTTAGTTTATACCTACCAACAACAAGACTACTTTTCTTCGTTAGAATTATGAATAGGGAATGCAGAGGTAAGCTTTTCTGGGTTTTTGCTAAGAAAATGTTGATATTAAAGCACTGGGGCTGCTTGGCATTTTATGAAAATTTGTTTGGTGTAATTTAAGATTTGAAGAAAACTATTGAAATTTTTCCTGTCCTTCCTATTTTATGCAAATTAAATATGAGATTCATTATTACTTGACTCCTCTACAATTTTCAATAACTTTTGGGATACTAAGAACATATCTTCTTGGAATGTTGGTATCATGACGTGAACTTGCTATTATAGGTAATGTGCTTTACATGTTTTCATCAAATAAAATATCACAATAAATAGTAAATGTTCTCCATCCAGGTTGACGTCTAGTAAAAATCACAGCATTGAGATTGTTATTGTTCATTTGAGGAAACTCAACATTGGTCCACTTATATGTGTCATGAATGATATTTGCAAGAAGGTCTCTTCTTTATTTCCGAGTCCCCCAGGTGGTTATTGAATAGCTTTTTTTCCTAATAATTTCCTCATGGTCAGTGATTTATATGAATTGTTGGTACTTCTAGAATCAGATTTTTTTAATATAGCTTATGCTTGGTGCAAGAAACCAAATTTTGGATATGTTACATGTTTATTAGCTGGCAACACCATACTAGATTTATGTAGGTAGTTAATAGAGTAAGTGAAGCTATGAGAAACTCAATCCACGATTCCAAAGCACAATTCTACTTAGTGGTTTTAGTTTAGAGAATCCATTTTATGATATGGATACATATTAGATAACATACCCACACAAGCCCAACAAACCTTAATTTTTAGACTGTACAGGATATTGTGTGAAAAATTGACATAAACCTTCCTAAACTTATTTAAAAAAATTGGAACCAAATGAGGATGACAAATGAAATGTTTTTTCTATTTTGGGGACCCATTTTTTGGGTTATCTTCTGATGCAACTCTACATTTTTTTTTGCATAGTGAATTTTTTAATGTAAACTTATAAATATGTATGGAGCAATTATTTGTCTATATTGCTTTAGAAGTAATGCAAATAGGGTGAGATTACATTTGGGTTTACTTTTGGTGATGTCATTAACTAAAGTTCAAGAGACTCATTTTGTATCATTGAGTTCATCATGTAGGAATGACAATGATACTGAATGAAAATTTTCTAACTCTTAAGTGTTTGTAGAGCCTATGGAAGCATTAATTATGTAGAGCATCTTGAGTTGGATGTTTCCTACGGTGCATTTAGATAGTCATCATTAGCTGAGAAGCAAGAGACTCATCTTGGACAATTAAGTCCATCACGTGGGATTGACAATCATACTATCAAGCAAAATTGATCTAGCTCTGATGTTCTTGGAGAGCGTAATGCAAAACATAATATTAGAATTTCAATTTGTGTGTTTGTTGGATCAGGAGTTCTAGTTGTGAAGGTTTATTTTCTACTCAATGATTATGCTATATGTCTTCAACTATTAAACTCATGTTTTTGAATTTTAAACTTTAAAAGTAATTTAGACATTTTATCTTGCGACTTCCAATTTTATCATGTTCTAATCTTCTTTGGGTAATAATTTGCACTTTTGGATAATTTTATATTATCTTTTAATAGATTTATTTTTATTTTTGGACAAATGTATAGACACCGCAATGTATATGGGAGGTCCTTTGCTTATGAAAATGCATGCATCCACTATATGTAGATGTTTTTTTAATGTAAAATTGTAAGTGGTTCTACATGATAGTGGTTATTGGTTAAACATTTTTAGGTAGAAGGAGCCAGCCTGGAGATCTGACATGGTGAGTGGGCTTAAAGTGGCGACTTGGTGGGGCAAGTTAGTGAGCCAACTTAGTGAGGCCACTTGGAGAGGCCACTTGGAGAGGCAACTTGGCGAGCTAACTTGGTGAGCGGACTCGAAGACTGACCTTGATGAGGCACTTTGGTGGGGTGACTTGATGAGTGAACTCAAAGTCAACTTGGCAAGCGTACTTGAACAGTCGACTTGGTGACATGACTTGGTGGGGTGACTTGGCGAGCGTACTTGAACAGTCAGCTTAGTGAGCTGACCAAGTGAGCTGACATGGTGAGTGGGCTTAGAGAAGCAACTCAATGGGGCAACTTGGCAAGCACACGTAATGAGCCAACTTGCCGAGGCAAGGTGGTAAAACCACTGGGTGAGCTGACTTGGTGAGCTAACTTAAAGAGTTGACTCGTTGAGGTGATTGGGTGGGGGTGACTTGGTGAGCTGACCTATGGAGCAGACTTGGTGAGTGAACATAAAGAGTCGACTTGGTGAGCGTACTTGAATTTTTAGCTTGATGAGCTGACTAGGGGAGTCAGCCTAGAAAGCTAACATGGCGAGTCAACTTAAAGTGGTGAGTTGGTGGGGCAAGTGGGGGTGACTTGGTGAGTTGACCTGGAGAGTTGGCCTAGGGGGCAGACTTGGTGAGTGAACTTAGAGAGTTGACTTGGTGACCATACTTCAATTGTCATCTTGGCGAGCTGACTAGGGGAGCCGGCCTGACGATCTAACATGGTGAGTGAGCTTAAAGTGGCAACTTGGTGGGGCAATTTGGCAAGCCAACTTTGCAAGGCCACTTAGAGATGTGACATGGCGAGCTGACTTGGTGAGCAAGCTTGATGAGCGGACCTAAAGACTAACCTTGATGAGGCACTTTGGTGGGGTGACTTGATGACTAAACTCAAAGACTCAACTTGGCAAGCATACTTGAACAGTCGACTTGGTGGGGCAAGTTGGAGTGCTGACTTAGCGAGTCCACTTGATGAGGCAAGATGGTGAATCAACTTGGTGTGGTGACTTGGTGAGCTGACTTGGTGAGTGGACTTAAAGATTGACCTTGATGACGCACTTTGGTGGGGTGACTTGATGAGCAAACTTAAAGAGTCAACTTTGTGAGCGTACTCAAATAGTCGACTTGGTGACATGACTTGGTGGGTTGGCTTGGTGATCCGACCTGGCGTGCATACTTGAATAGTAGACTTGGTGAGCTAACTGAAAGAGTCAACTCATTGAGGTGACTAGGTGGGAGTGACTTGGTGAGCTGATCTAGAGAGTTGACCTATGGGATGGGCTTGGTGAGAAAACTTAAAGAGTCGACTTGGTGAGCGCACTTGAATTATCAACTTGGAAAGCAGACTTGGGAACTTGGTGGGACATGTGGGCAAGCTGACTTGGTGAGACAACTTGGAAAGCTAACTTGGTGAGTGGATTTAAGGACTAACCTTGATGAGGCACTTTGGTGGGGTGATTTGATGAATGAACTCTGAGTCAACTTGGTGAGCACACTTGAACAGTCAACTTGGTGAGCATACTTCAATTGTTAGCTTGGCGAGCTAACTTGGGGAGTCGGCCTGGCGATCTAACATGGTGAGTGGGCTTAAAGTGGCAACTTGGTGGGGCAAGTTGGCAAGCCGACTTAGTGAGGCCACTTAGAGATGCGACATGGCGAGCTAACTTTGTGAGAAAGCTTGATGAGCGGACCTAAAGACTAACCTTGATAAGGCACTTTGGTGGGGTGACTTGATGACCAAACTCAAAGAGTCAACTTGGCAAGCATACTTGCACTAGTACATTTGGGTTCATTTTTCAACCTTTATTGGTCAAATTTTTTACCCAAATTTTGACCAAATTTGACCAACCCATTGGTCAAAAAAATTTTGCTCAAAATTTTGACCAACTCACCAGTACATGATTTTTCTCAACCATATAACTAATTAGATATTCTTCATATTAGTTACTGTCAGTGTTTTTCAGGCATTCTATAAAATAGGTCACATGCCTACGTATGATATGACATTTTTCATGCATCCTACACTCTCTCTCATCTGGCTAATGATGGATTACACAGAGTGATCTGAAACCATGATGCTAAAAAACACACAATCAAATCCAAAATGAACTTGCACTGCAAATGGATTGTGGAAATATAATATTGGTAAAATTGCATGCATGTCTATGAGGATAATCACAACTTAAACATATATTTGTTCTGGTAGACATGCATGCAAAATTAACAATATCAGATTTCTACAATCCATTTGTAGTGCAAGTTCATTTTGAATTTGATTGTGTGTTTTTTAGAATCATAGTTTCAGATCACTCTGCATAATCCATCATCAGCCAGATGAGAGAGTGTAGGATGCATGTAAAATGTCATATCATAGGCAAGACATGTGAACTGTTTTATAGAATGCCTGAAAAAAATTTATACCTACCTGTTGGTGGAAATTTCCACCTTCATTGGTCAAAATTTCCACCAAGGCCTGGGTTTTTTCTACCTTTGTTGGTGGAAATTTCCACCAATGCCTAAATTTTTTTCTACCTTTGCTGGTGGAAATTTCCACCAACACCTAATTTTTTTCTACCTTTGTTGGTTGAAATTTCCACCTTCATTGGTCAAAATTTCCACCAATGCCTAAATTTTTTTCTACCTTTGTTGGTCGAAAATTCCACCAGCGCCTAAATTTTTTTCTACCTTTGTTGTTCGAAATTTCCACCAACACCTAAATTTTTTTCTACCTTTTTTGGTCGAAATTTCCACCAATGTGCAAATTTTTTTCTACCTTTGTTGGTCAAAATTTTGACCAAAAAAATATCGACCCAAATTTGGTCAAAAATTGGGTTGAAAATTCGACCAATAAAGGTCAGAAAATGAACCCAAATGTACTAGTGATTGACTATCACAATATAGATTTGAAGCACATATACCTTTCCTACCATTGGTAATATCCATCTATGATTTTGGTGAGGAAGAGATTCAGTGAATCAAACTTGAGCAGATTAGATAATATTAATCCATCCGTCAGAAGCCCATTTAAGATACAGATGTCGACTTGCATACACAGAGCATAAGGAAGATGATAGGGATTTGGGTAGTGAGTAGTATGCAATGGGAAGTCAGAGATTATGAGCATCAATAATGAATTAATATTAAAGTCAAGACTATGTTACTAAGTTACAAATCAAGCAGTAATTGTTTTTTTTTAAGAAACAAATCTCAAGGAAGTTAAAAAGTAGCAATCATTAAACAGACATGATTAGAGGATGATTGAAATAATAATATGATTTTTAATGAGAAGACACAACTTCTCTTAAAGAGATGTCTCTTCAAAATTAAAAAAAGGCATGTATAAGATACATATAAAGGCAGGGTAAAGTGTGGAATGAATAAGAGATAGCAATAAATAAGTGTGAAGTATTGAGAATAAGTAGGTAGAGAAAAAATAAAGATATGTAAGTATTGTGGAGAAAAATGTATTAAAAATAATATATATAAATATATCAGATATAAAAGAAAGTATAAAGAAGACATATAATCAGATCAGGAAAAAAAAATCATTGTCCGGGGATAAATGAAATAAATAAAGAGCATTAAATGTGGAAGTAGATGAAAGCAATAAGAGTAGATTATATTAAGTGTGAAGAACAATAATATGAAATTCAATAGAAAATAAGAAGAACAACCATATGAAGCAATTTGAAGGTAATCAGGAGACAACACACAAGCCGAGGAAGACAAGTATATCACAGAGACACTTAATGTACTAACTGACCAAGACAAATTAAACATAGGTATTTGATATTATGGCAATATTTGAATGCTTGGTTTCTTTAGGGAGAAACTTAGAATACAATATTACTAAATTCTTTGGTAGGTTTCTTTAGAGAGGAACTACCAATTTCTTTAGAGTAATTTATTTAGAGAGAAACTACAAGTTTCTTTAGAGAGAAACTATAGGAGACAATATATATATTGTAAGGATTAAACATATGCATATGTCACAGGGCCTTGGTAAAGGAGGGATCATTACCAAGTGATTAATCAGAGATCCCTAGAGGCCTTAGGGTGAGATAAAGTCTCTCCTAAGGATTAAATAAAGAGGGGGTGTCCTAAAGGGACATCCATATAGGCCTAGAATGGGATAAAGTCTCTCCCAAGGATCATAGAGATGAGTACATCCTAAAGGGATACTCATAGAGGCCTAGGATGAGATAGAGTATGTCCTAAGGAATAAATAGAGATGGATACTCCTAAAGGGATATCCATAAGGACTTAGGACAAGATAAAGTCTCTCCTAAGGATTATAAAGAGGGATAATTCTAAAGGAATATCCACAAGGGCTTAGGATGAGATAAAGTCTCTCCTATAGATTATCAGCACTCATCTTGGATCAAGTTAATATACAATCAAGAGTACAAATATGTTGCAACACATCCAAATAAGTATCATTGAATTGTTTCAAGTATTTTAATTTAGTATTCAATTTTTTATTTTCTTCTAGCTCTAACATGTTTATAGTTATAAATTTATTCTAGTAAGTTGTTGGTAATATTATCATTCTAATCAAAGTGAAATTATTGTTTCAAGATGGATCGATCAAATCACAAGCAGAGAATATTGAATTGCTTGAGGACAAGCAATTTTGGGAAGGGTGGACTGTCATGTCCCCTATTTTTCTAATAAAATTCAATAATATAATAAGTCAAAGAAATAATAAATTATAAAGAGAGAACATAATATTATAATAATTATGTTGATAATAATATTATAATATGATAGTAGCCAAGAAGGAATAATTACCAAGAAAACATAATAATAATATTATAATATTATTATAGTATTATAATAATATAATAATATTATTATAGTATTATAATAATATTATAATATTATTATAGTATTATAATAATATTATAATATTATTATAGTATTATAATAATATTATTAAATGTATTATGATAATATTATAATAATATCAAGAAGGAATATCATAATAATAAAATAAAATATTGTGTTATAAGATAATATTAATCAAACATAATACCTTATTAATCAAAGGTAAAATATGATTAAAAATATTAATAATTATAAATATAATCTAATTATAATTAAACAATTATCAAACTAATGTTATTAATTACTCTTGATCGGTCATGTCTATTGAGCATAATATGGACTTGGTATATAAGGAGATTAGATTTACAAGGGAAGACATCAAAAGATATGATAGGAAAAAGGATAGGAACACTCTAAAAACAATGAATACTATCAAAGTTTTAAGAATAATGTCCCTAGTTTCTAACTGGAGAAACTAGGGACATTACACAAGACTTTTTCAAGGATGTCAATTGTGCAAAGGGGATAATTCTAACAATTCAAAAATGGATATTTGAGTTGGGGTGCATTGTAGTTGGTTGACAAGGTCATAATTGGAGATTGTTGAGGTAGTTGCTTGTTTGGATGATGAAGCATGCTTAGAATCATGAGCAACTTTCAGGAAAACTTTAGATTGCCCCCTAGTGACAATGTTAAGCAGCTCACGTTGGGAGGAGGGAGATTCTGCCACTTGAAGGATCACCTTAGGTTACGTATTTCTATGTTTTTGAGGAGTTTTTCTCATTTTGAGGATAATCTTGGGTCTTTCATCCTCAATATGATAGTTGGGTTGATTGTTAGCATTAGAATTCATTGTGCAAAGATACTTAACAGGTTCAACCATGTTTATAACATCATTATAATTAGTGTAGGAATAGTTGATCTTAGCATCATGATTTTTCTTAGAGCTTTGGATGTTTCACATTTCTCATATTTAGGCAAGGGTTTCTTAAAAGCTTTATGGTCATAATTTTTAACAAGACCATCCATGACAACTTTACTAGCCTCTATGAAATCTTGGATAATGTCTTTGAGCTTAAAAGAGTTTTTAGTGTTGTGACATTTGCTTCTTTGATAACTACAAATATGATCATCTCGCACCAAGTAGATCTAATGGGTGGGTCATAGGGATGAGAATTTTTTGGTAGTGTCACTAGTTTGTTTGCAATCAAGGTCTTTAAGACCACTTCGTAAGGTTCAACCATTGGTGTATAAACACATCGTTTCTTAGTAAACTTGTTGTTCTTGTCATATATTTTTGGTTTCAAACCTTCTTTTTTTGTAGCATAGATGGCATTAGAAAGATTAAATGTAAGTTCCTTGGTCTTAGGAGCATCCACTAATCCATCATTGGCAACATATTTGTTTTTGTTCCAAGGTTTGTTTTTGTCCTTTCCATTTCCATTGCCATTTTTCTCTTTTGTTCACAACAATGTCACATTTCTTGATAGGAACATCCTCAATATAATATGTACTTTCAACCATTGCATTGAAGGATGTGAAAAAATATTTTCTTAAGTCAAAGTATAATTCTAGTACAAGTGTGTTGACAAAGATGTCAATTTTCTCAGCCTCAAGAACTTGCCAAAGCTACCTAGAGTATTGGGATCTCCATCTCTGAAGGTATATTGCAAAAAGTTCTACCTATTTTTGTTTGATCTGGCATAAGTCCAAGATAGTTACGAGATGTTGAATTTTATAAGAGTATTATTGGATAAAGAATTTTCCAAGCTTATCAAATGTTTGGAGAGGGGGAGTCAATTTTGTGAACCACTCCATAGCTTTCCCTCTTAGACTCTTAGGAAACAAATGCATAAGATAGGTGTCTTCATGCATGAAATCCATGCTAATAGAACAGAACTACCTCACATGATCATGAGGGTCACTATTTCCATCATAAATTATACTTAGGAACCTCTATATCCTTAGGAAATGGATGCATGTATAAACTACTATCAAATGGGAGAGCACATATTTATTCAACAAATGAATTCTTAGATGGCTCTTTGGATGTTTGTAATTGTGCAAGTTTTTTTCCTCAATTCTTGCATTTCTTCTCTCAAGATTTTAGCCTCAGTGAACTCTTACTTTTGGATTATTAATTGTACATCAAAATCTTGGAGACTTTCTATCCTTTTTTTTTCATATACTAGAAGTATTGGTCCCCATTTTTCTCCAAAGCCTTGAGCATTAGTTTTTGAGCAAGCTCATCTTGTTGAAATCTTATAAAACTTCACTAGTGATCTCATCATCACTTTCATGATGTGATTGTGATTGTCTGGGTGGTGATCGGCATGCTCCTACATTGACTCTAGAATCCTTGGAGGTGTGTGATTTCCATCATTTCCACCAAGGGGAATGTGTTCAAATGGATTGTGATAATAGCCTATTCTAGTTTCCTCATTATGTATATAAGTGTTAGGTTCAGCTTGTTGATCAGCTATTTCTCTACTGTGGATGGCTTTTGTAAGCCTTTCATTTTCACACACTTTTGCTTCTAAGTAGTATTTGATTTCTTCAGGATGCATTTTGGTCAAAATGTTGTCAACCATGGGTGTATCAAAGGGTGTTCCAAATGGGTTTTGAAAACTATAAAGCAGATTGTGTTGGACATTGGTCATTTGCATTTAATTAGAATCAAGATCTTCCACACATGGTTGTCTATAAGGGCACCTAGGTGGAGTCTCTAATTATGCAAAAATGAAAGAGGGATGACTACTATTACCAACTTGGAACTTAGTTGTGACCGGCATGTAAGGATGTGTCTTTCCTTAATAGGATGAGAGAAGTGTTTCAGATTTGAAGCTCATATAATTAATAATAATCACTTGTCAAAGAAAATATAGTTCTTTTCAAGAGTGTTCAAGAATTTTACAACACTAGCGACTCAAGCTGAGAGAGTGAGCAAGAAGCTCAGTAAAAAATACCTAGCATAGAACAGTAATCAAATTTTGAAAGGTGATCATAAATGATGTTTTGAGACTTACATATGGTAGACTAAACTCATATTTTCAACTTAGGATAGCACCTAACATACAGATTTGAGACTAGGCCTAATAAGGAATGAAGTGACAAGACCCTAGATCAGTTAAAATGCACTGTAGACTCCATTTTGATAGAAAAATGATCCAAGTGATATTCTTTGAGATAGTAGGTGATAGTAGGATAGAAATTTGTATTATACAACAAAGTTTACAGTAACCAGGCAATACTTTTCTCTAGTGCGATATTTTTTCTTAAGTAGGGCAATAAAATGTAGTATAACTAGGTGATATACTTGGAAGTAGCCAAGCAATACATTTTTGGAAAAAAAGTGTTGCACGATATTTCTCTAGAGATCGTGCAATAGTTTACCACTAAGATGTGAAAAGAGACAGTTTTGACTCAAAAATTTACATTTTCAATTTTATAGATAGGTAGTTTCAGATTAGATAGTGTCAAAATTTAGTTTCATCAAAGAATAGCAAGTTTTGCAAATAGTAAGGGTATTTTAGCATGTCTCAAATAATTGAATAAGGTTCAAAACAACCTTACCAATAAGAATTTTTGATATTGGAATAGCTTTCCTACCAATTCTATTGAGATGTTTGATTTGTGAGAATGTTTACATAGATTAGTACATTCAAAAATACTTGCCAAGAAATCTACCTTAAAGTCATGGTTCATTACTCAACAACTTGGCCCATGCTAAGTGCTCCTTTGGTTCACACCAAGTGATTCCCCACAAGAGATATTTCCTTTGTCATGGAAGTGCCATAAGCATAACCAAGGGAACACAGATGGTGAGTGTAAAATCTTGGGGTGATTTAGGTCATCCACTAGGATCGATCCTTGCACCAAGAAGTTGAGTGGAAAAAAGGGTAGCTACTAACTTAGAGTGTTTAGAAAGGGCTTTCAATCATAATATTCCTCTTGCACCCAATTACAAGACACCCCACTTTAGAGTGGCTAATAGACCTTGTGGCCACAAGAGCACCTTAAGCATTCTTGCTTAGTATTTTCTTCATGCTCCCAATCCCATAAGTAATCACACTAAGAAAAGACAAACAATACATCTACCAAGGTTTTGTGTCCTTGATATCCTTGAGTTTTCTTGTCCCCACTTGGTTTGTTCCTTTTGGTTTCCCAAGAGCAAGCCCTCTAAAGAATTCTAACTAAAATAGATTGGATCCACTTTCAAGAGTCAAGATTTTTGATTCACCATGAGGGTGAAGAGTATACTCTCTTATCTTGATCATTTCTCCCAAACACGCCAAGAAGCCTCAATTATCCTCTTGCTTTCAAAATGCAAAGGAAATTCAAGATTTCTAATTTACCACAAGGGTGAAGAGCATACTCTCCTATCACCAAGGAATCTCAATCATAAGTTTAATGTGCCTACAAAATGTAAACAACTAGTAGAATGCCACACATGGAATAAAAGAAAACAAGAAAGTTTGATTTTTATGCTTTGGACAGCTCTACAAACAAGTTTTAGTAGCCCTTGTATGTTTGAAGCTTTGACATGCATTCTTTTTCAAGGAAATTATGCAAGTGGCAACAACTTACAACAACAATCATTAGTTTCATAAGTTAGTCTCAAAATAGCATAGAATATACAAATAGACCTCTGTCAAATAGTTATAGACCTATAGAGTCTAACAAATAGTAAAAAACAACCGAGAAATTGACCTAACCACCCAAATAGAAAGAAAATTCAAGCCAAGCGATAGTTTTTTGCTAGAAGACTATTGTGTGATACTTCTCAGTATATGCAAGTGACAATTTTCCTTTCTGCTATATTTTTACTTAAGCCAGGTGATAGAACTTACTATGCTAAGACAATAGAGTTCAATAAGGGCATGCGATACTTTTACCATAAAAGTATCACACAAAGTACAAACAAATGTCATACAATACTAGCAAACTATCACACAAAAATTGTGACTGTAAAAAAGAAAAATGCAAACAAAATGCAAAAAATGTAAGAAATGCAGTAAGATTAAGAGAAAAACTAGGATGTTCTACCCTATGGTGGGTGCCAAAAATGTACACTCAAAAGGTGTCTCACTCTAAACCCTTCTATCCAAATTATTCCATGAGTTTGGAATGTTTGGATGCCAGCTTAGAGCTCCCTATCCACAAAGTGCAAGAAAGTATGCTTCAAGCATATGAAGGCTCTCAATTGAGCCTTAGAGATACTTTTCTTGATAGTAAACCATGCAACAAGAGGTTCTTTGAGACAAGAGAAATAATGCAAGTTTCTATAATAAATTTCTCAAATGTGTAATACAAGTATGGAATAAACTAGTATGAATATGTAAAATGCAGCTATATTAACAAGAATGAGAGTGTTACAAATCCAACTATTATGCTATGTGATCTTAGATTATTGCAAAAAGAGAAGGTAATTTACATGAAACTACACTAAAATGCAATGGATGAGAGAATGTAGACATGAAATGGAAGTTCTCCACAAAGGCTCTCAAGAATTTGAATAGTAAACCTATAGCATAACAATACTCAAGAGTGTGAATCCTTTGAAGGGGAAAGCTCTCTCTCTTTTAAAGTCATACAGATGGTGGAGATCAAATTCACTATGATGGAAGATCAAGGGTGGAGTTTGAAAATAAGATTGATCCATGTGCACATACAAGTCAATGAATAAACAAAGAGTTGACTTTGCATATGGGACAAAAAGAGTATTTTCCTTTAATTTGCAAAATAGAAATAATGCTTTATGTGTGCGCATTGAGTGGGTTAGAAGAAAGGGGACTTTTATTTAATTAAAATGGAACATTTTCTTTCAATAAAATAATTAACTTAGGATAGTATAGTCAAACTATAGGTTATAACCAAATTAGTTGATTTCTAGCAATTTGGCCTAGGTAAATGATTAATTAATATAGCCAAAATGTTAAGAAGGGGTTGATAGTCCAGATGACCATTTTTAGGTGATTATGCATGGAAGCACAAAAAAATTGAGCAAATGAGTGGAAATATGAAACAAAAGAGTAGGTGTGAGGTACAAATGCACTACATTAAAATTAACTTAGCTAGAAGGCAAATTTTGACCTCTGCAGCCTAATTTCAACACTAGGGTATATAACATAAAATTAACATTTAAGTGTAAGAATGTTTTATTTTATACATCTTGCACCTTTTTATATAGTTTTAATCCTTATATAACTTAAAATAAATATTTTAGATTTTTAGGTTTTAAGACATTTCAGACTTAGCCAAATTTGAGGAATCAGCATTTTAGTTTGTCTTTTTTATGTTTTCTAACCTTTTATCTACTTCTAAGTCATTTACTTTCAAGAGATGTGATATCCATTCTTGGAAAGTGTTTTATATATACTTGTTACATCTTATAGCTTATATCATAAATTAGGGTTTAGTTGATTGACTTAGGGGTATAGGACCATAGAAATGTTTCTTAAACTAATCTTCATATGAATGATTAAATTAAATCTCTAATGAGTTTGTTTTGGCCACCAGAAGCTTATGGATTTCATGGTTCCTTAGACAAGGAAGTTTCTTATATCTTTGTAATTCTATGATGTTGTTCATGTGATTATGCTTGATGTATGAGTTAGGGTTTGGGACTAGGGGTATGGGACCCTAGGTTATTATACACTATAACTCATATTTTTGGATTCTTCTTGTGACTAGGGTAGATTCCCTATGTAAATGTCTCACCATAGGTGCTAGGGCATAGAAGTGGCCACCAAAGGATCTTATGTGTTAGAGACTAGGGTCCTATGTAGGCTAACTCTACATGTGGGTTTTAGTAATCAAGTATAAATAACAAAAAAGTTAATGGGTTATGGGGTTTTGGGAATTCACATTAATAAGATAATTGGTGCATATTGGAGTACTCAGCGAGTAGACATTTTGTGCAGTGGGATGGTCTTTGGCCCAAGGGATTGATCCCAACATTATAGAAATGTACTATGGCACATCATACTGTTGAAAATGAGAATAGAGTAACTAAGAAGGGGAGGAGGTGAATCAGTTACTCCAAAAACTTTCACAGTCCCTAAGATGTCTGAATATCTCCTTGATCTAATTAATATGAAATGTCTAAACTTGATAATGCAGCAAATGACAAATATTAAGAACTGATATGTTATCATGCACAAAGAAATTTAGCAATTAAGAACACAAGAGACACCAGATTTAACGTGGAAACCCAATATGGGAAAAACCACCAATGTAACTAGATACAATTTTTCACTCTTCTGAAGTGAGCCCTGTTAGGAGCCAACCCTGTTAAAGGTTACAAAAACACACTGTTAGGTGTGACCCTGTTAAAGGATTTAGTCACCCTGTTAGGAGTGGCCTTGCTAGAAGTCTTTAGAACAATTCAACTGAACTGTCACCTTGTTAGAGGATTTATTGAAAGGCTGTTAAACCAAATCTGTTAAGAGATTTTGAATTCATTGTTACAATGGTTAAAAAGCAACAATGAAGTGACCTGACACAAAGTACAACTTATCTTTGCTGATTAAAGATCTCTGTTATGCTTGGCTGGATCCTCACTGATCAAATGCAACTTTACAGCTCCTTCAACACATCTGATCCTTCATCAAACTTTTCTCAACATTCGCCTTATCATTTCATACTATAATTCGCATTCATAACTTCTTTTTTTCACAATCTCACAATTTTAATTCATAATTGGAATGACCATATATACCTTTCAAATTATCTCAGTCAGCTTGAATCACTGACTAAACAAACAATTACAACAGTCGGCTAGAAGTAATTAATTTGCAAATCCCTATACTGGCTGACTCTACATGGTAAACTTTGTTCAAAAAATAATTCTTGTGTTAACCAACTAAGCTCGGTGAATACAGTGAACTTTGTGACAATCCTTCAATTGTCAGGAGAACTCAGTAAATACTGAGTTTCCTAAGATAACTGAGTGAGCTCGGTGGAAACTATCCTTTGGAGACCGAGTGAAGCTCAGTTAATACTGACTTCTTAATGATTTCTTTGATGACTGAGTGAGCTCGATGGAAGCTATGCTTTGGAGACCAAGTGAAGCTCGGTTAATACTAACTTTTTCATGATTTCTTTGATGACCGAGTGAGCTCAGTGAACACTGTCTTCTCCATGATTCCTTTAATGATCGAGTGAGCTTAGTTGGCACTGTAGATTGTATTATTGACTGTCTGAGCTTGGTGAACTTGAGACTAATGACTGATATGACATTTGTGTGACATCAAGGACAACATTATCCAACAATCTCCCTCTTTGGCGTTGATGGCAACACAACATGTCATAACAGAATGAAATTTTGAAAACAAGTCCAACAAGATTATAGACTTCTCCCTCTTTCAATAATCTCCCTCTGTTAAGGGACTTCATGGAAAACTTTTCAAATCTCACAAATTTCATAAGGATATGACAGTAAATCTCTCCCTCTTTGACAACACATGCCAAAGACGACAGAATTTAAGTGAATTGTAATGTACCTTTAGTACTGATTCATATGCAATGATTTCTAATTGAACTGCATCAATAGATAGATCTTCAATCTTGTATGTGTTGATGCATCATTAGAACTCATTTTTAGTGGACTTTAGATAGGGGAATGACCCCTAACTTACCTCTGAGATACAAAAATGCATCCTTAGGTAAAGGTTTTGTGAATATGTCAGCAATTTGTTCCTTTGTATGGACATATTCCAATATGATCTCCTTGTCTTGCACCAATTCTCTGACAAAATGATATTTTATTGCAATATGCTTGGTCTTGGAATGCATCACTGGATTCTTAGATATGTTGATTGCACTAGTATTGTCACAGAACATGACAACTGGTTCATTGATCTCCATCTTCATTCCTTGCAATAACTGCTTAAACCAAACAATATTTGAACAATTTACTACTGCAGCAACATACTCTACCTTTGCTGTAGATTGGGATGTACGATTATGCTTTTTGCTTGTCCAAGAAACCAATCTTTTTCCAAGAAAGAATGCTCCTCCACTTGTGCTTTTTTTGTCATCAAGGTTTCCTGCCCAATCAGCATCAGTAAACACTTTCAAATCCAAATTACCTCCAAATTTTTACCATAAGCCATAATCTTTAGTTCCTTTCAAATATCTCATTATTCTTTTGATTTCCATCAAATGAGTTTCTCTTGGCTTTGCTGAAAATCTTGCAACAATACCAACTACAAGGGCAATATCTGGCATGGTATGAACTACGTATTGCAATTTTCCAATCATAGATCTATACAATGTTTGATCTACCTCTTTGGATTCATCATCTTTGGTAAGTTTCAATCTAGTACACATAGGAGTTCCAACAGGTTTACAGTACTCCATACCAAACTTTTTCAATATCTCCTTGATGTATTTTGATTGAGTGATGTAGATGCCATTCTTATTTTGTTGAATTTGAAGACCAAAAAAGAATTTTATTTCACCAAACATAGACATTTCAAATTCCTTGTTCATTTTTTCTAAAAATTCTTTGCAAAGATCATCATGCCCTATGAAAACAATATCATCTACAAATATTTCTGCCAAGACAATCTTATTATCTGGTCCTTCCTTTATATACAAGCTACTATTATCATTAGTTCTTTGAAAACCAATCTGAATAAGATAATTATACAATCTTTCATACCATGCTCTAGGGGCTTGTTTCAAACCATACAGTGCCTTGTGTAATTTACAAACCATGTTCTTTTTATCTAGATCAATAAAACCTTCAGGTTGTTCAATGTAAACCTCTTCATCCAGTATTCCATTGAGGAATGCTGACTTGACATCCATTTGATAAACTTTGAATCCTTTGTGAGAAACATATGTAAGTAAGGTTCTGACTCCTTCCAATCTTGCAACAGGAGCAAAGGTTTCTCCATAATCTATGCCTTCTTCTTGAGAGTATCCTTTGCATACCAATCTAGCTTTGTTTCTGGATACTTTACCATCTTCAGTGAACTTGTTTCTAAATACCCACTTGGTTCCAATTACATTCTTATTTCTAGGCCTGGGTACTAGAGTCCATGTCTTGTTCTTCTCTATCTGTTCTATTTCCTCATTCATTGCCTCAATCCAACTATCATTTGTCAATGCATCTTTAATGCTTCTAGGTTCAAAATCAGCAAGTAAACAAGTATTTTTCAGCTTGCTTCTTGTCAAGGTTCCTTCAGACTTATCTCCAATGATCTGATCTGGTGCATGATGTCTTCTGACATATTTAGCTAATACAGGTTCTTTGCCTCTTGAATGAGTTTCATTGCTATCTCCTTGTGCTTCAATTTCATGTTCTGGCTATTCTGGCTCGGTAAGAATTGGCTCAAGCACTTCAGAACTGAATGTTGTTGTGGCTCGGTTTGAACTTTTTGTAACTCGGTTACTGATGACTCGGGAGTTGAGGATTCTTGAGTGAACGGTATGCTTGGTATAGTATCCGGTTCAATGTAAACAAATCTTCTATAATCTTCAGGTACCTTTTTGCTTTCTTTTTTAGATTTGTCTGCAAACTCATCAACTTTCACATGTGCACTTTCTATAACTTTGTGAGTGGATAGATTTAAACATCTATATGCTTTGCTTTTGCAAGAATATCCTAAAAATATTCCTTCATCACCTTTTACATCAAATTTTCCTTTTTCTAGATTCTTTCAAAATATAACATTTTCTTCCAAATACTTTTAGATAACTTACATTGGGTTTGTAGCCATACCATAATTCATAGGGAGTTTTGAGTGAGTCCTTCTTCAACTATACTCGGTTTAAGGTATGAACTGTAGTGCTGATGGCTTCCTTCCAGTATTTGATAGCAACCTTCTTTTCTATCATCAGGGTTCTTGCACAATCCATGATGGATCTGTTTCTTCTTTCAGCTATTCCATTTTGTTCAGGAGTTCCTGGTACTGAAACCTATCTTTTAATACCTTTTTCAATGCAGAAGTTGTTGAATTCATGAGAGATGAATTCACCACCTCTATCTGACCTTAAACATTTTAGTCTTTTTCCTGTTTCTTTTTCTACTCTTGCTAAATACCATTTGAATTTCTCAAATGCTTCTGATTTATTCCTTAGATACATGACAGTCATCATTCTTGAGTAGTCATCAACAAAAAGAATGAAAAACTTTTCTCCAGTATAGCTTTCTATTCCAATGGGTCCACATAAATCAGTATGCACAATTTCTAATATATCTTCAGACTGATAGTTCTTACTTTTAAAACTAGTCTTAGCAAATTATGTTTAAGACCTTCAACTCAATAGGCATTATTACATACAAGTTCTTTGGTTAGACAGATTCTTCCTCTTCCTTTTATGAAACAAGGTTCATTATTACTAAACCTTACACTGCCACCATCATAGTCTTCAAACTGATCAAACTTAGTTTTATCACCAGTCATATGATGTGAGCAACCACTGTCTATAATCCATGTATCATTCTTACTTATATGAGAAACAAGTGCCATTTTATCTTCCTCATCACTATCAGAATCATCTTTAACGGAAATATAAACAATTTCATCCTCACTATTATCAGAATCTTTAGAATTTTCAGCCATGAAGCATGATTTCTTACCTTTGTTCTTGGATGATTTGAAGTCTTTCTTGCCATTCCATTTCTTGTCATCATGGTTTTGCTTGTTTGGACACCTTGCTGCAATATGACCAACTTCTTCACAAGAAAAATAGATTAGAGGAACTTTACCTTTGTATTTTCCTCTGCCTCTAGAATATTTCTTTGCTAGCAGAGCTTCAATCACTTCAAGGTCATTGTCTAAACTTTTTGCTTGATTCATTTTCACTTTCTGACTGAGATTCCTTCTCCTTTTTGTTTTTCTCCTTGAGTGAGAGCTTGTCTTGAAATGCTAATTCAATGTTCTTGGAGGCTGGAACATAGTTGTCAAAGTTATCTAGTTCAAATGCAGTTAGTCTTCTGACTATGGCCTCAAGATTTATCTGATGATTTGCTTCACACCTTCTTTCTTGAATCGCAAAAACTCTAATTGCATACATGGGAAGCAAGGTTCTGAGAACTTTGCTTATAACTGTTTCTCCTTTGATATCACCTCTAGATGCTCTGATTGCACTCACACATGCTTTAACTCTTTCAACATACTTTGCAATGTTTTCATCCTCTCTCATCCTCATTTGATCAAATTGTCCTCTTAGACTTTTTGCTTTTTCTCTTCTCACATTATCATATGCTACATAGATCTCTTTTAGCTTGTTCCACATCTTAAAGGCAGTTTTGCAGTTCTTAATGTCATCAAATTCTTCATAACTGAGAGCGGATGCTATGTCTATCATCATATTATTGTGAGTCTTCTTTTCAGCAATGTCATTGACAGACAATGTGCCAGGAGGTTCTTCATATTTTTCTTCAAGGTATTTTAGTCCAGTATGACCAACAGTAGCCAGATGAAGTCTCATCAATCCTTGCCATGTGGAGAAGTTATCTCTATTGAGTTTTAGAATATCTCTTTTGTAAGACATCTTGATCTTTGGCTTAGATCCTTGAAATCTCTTCTTGCAAGCACCAAAAGCTCTGATACCAATTGTTGAAAATGAGAATAGAGTAACTGAGAGGGGGAGGGGGTGAATTAGTTACTCCAAAAACTTTCACAGTCCCTAAGATGTTTGAATATCTCCTTGATCTGATTAATATGAAATGTCGAAACTTGATAATGCAGCAAATGACAAATATTAAGAACTGATATGTTATCATGCACAAAGAAATTTAGCAATTAAGAACACAAGAGACACCAGATTTAATGTGGAAACCCAATATGGGAAAAACCACCAATGTAACTAGATACAGTTTTTCACTCTTCTGAAGTGAGCCCTGTTAGGAGCCAACCTTGTTAAAGGTTACAAAAACACACTGTTAGGTGTGACCCTGTTAAAGGATTTAGTCACCCTGTTAGGAGTGGCCTTGCTAGAGGTCTTTAGAACAATTCAATTGAACTGTCACCTTGTTAGAGGATTTATTGAATGGCTATTAAACCAACTCTGTTAAGAGATTTTGAATTCGTTGTTACAATGGTTAGAAAGCAACAATGAAGTGACTTGACACAAAGTACAACTTATCTTTGTTGATTACAAATCTATGTTATGCTTGGCTAGATCCTCACTGATCAAATGCAACTTTACAGCTCCTTCAACACATCTGATCCTTCATCAGACTTTTCTCAACATTTTCCTTATCATTTCATACTATAATTCGCATTCATAACTTCTTTTTTTCACAATCTCACACTTTTAATTCATAACTGGAATGACCATATATACCTTTCAAATTATCTAAGTTGACTCGAATCACTGACTAAACAAACAATTACAATAGTCGGCTAGAAGTAATTAATTTGAAAATCCCTATACTGGTCGACTCTACATGGTAAACTTTGTTCAGAAAATAATTCCTGTGTTAACCGATCGAGCTCGGTGAATACAGCAAACTTCGTGACAATCCTTCAATCGCCGGGAGAACTCAATAAGTACTGAGTTTCCTAAGATAACCGAGTGAGCTTGGTGGAAACTATCCTTTGGAGACCGAGTGAAGCTCGGTTAATATTGACTTCTTCATGATTTCTTTGATGACTGAGTGAGCTCGGTGGAAGCTACGCTTTAGAGACCGAGTGAAGCTCAGTTAATACTAACTTCTTCATGATTTCTTTGATGACCGAGTGAGCTCGGTGAACAATGTCTTCTCCATGATTCCTTTAATGACTGAGTGAGCTCGGTTGGCACTGTAGATTGCATTGCAGACTATCTGAGCTCAGTGAACTTGAGACTAATGACTGATATGACATTTGTGTGACATCAAGGACAACATTATCCAACATTATAGAAATGTCTTTGGCCCAAGGGATTGATCCCAACATTATAGAAATGTACTATGGCACATCATACATGTCCTCATTAGAGTACTTAGAGTAAGGACATTCTATGTAGAAGGATTGTCCTTAGCTCAAGGTGTCAATCCCAACATATATAAATGTGTGATGACACTCACCTAGATGTAGTTGAACCTCTCACACATGTTTTTTTCCTTTGGTTGTCCATTTTCTTTGTAATTTTATTTTGGGCATTATGCTTTATGTGGCCTTATATTACCTTTGTACTTTGATTTTGGGGTATGATCCTTAAAATACCTTAGAACCTATGTGGATCATGGTCTTATCTCCTAGCTTAGGGGAGTGGGTCTTTTATGGCTCCATGTGGTTGGGTGGAAAAACATTTTGAGCTACTATTTGAGTGTTCATGGATGCATTTATATGGATCCCTTTTTAGTAGTAGTTGAAAGTTGTTTCCTGAAGACTACATATTACATCTCCTTAAAAGAAATCTATGTAATATTATAATGTAAACTCATAAAGAAACTAAAGTCTCATGTGTGTGTGTGTGTGTGTGTGTGTGTGTGTGTGTGTGTGTGTGTGTGTGTGTGTGTGTGTGTGTGTGTGTGTGTGTGATGAAATGAAAAGCTATGTAAAAAAGGGTAAAGGGTATCTCTAAGAGAAATAAAGAAAAATGTGAACATGTCGTATATTTCAAATGATGAATGAAGTTATGATGATTTCATGGCATTGTATATATTTCATTTATTTATATGAATGTATGATGAATAAAAGAGACATTTAATCTTCACGATGTTATCAAATGAACAATCTATGATTTGGTTTACATGTGTAGTTGGTGGTTTAAATATATTTCATGTGTCCTTATTTCATGTTAAGTAGATATATTTGATTATAAGGATTAGGGAATTAGTTCCTTATTTTTAAATAGATATTAGGATGGATAATGTATTAAATAATAAGTAGACATGACACTAATATACGGATTAACTTAAGTAGTAAGGAGGAATGTTAGAATGGAAATTAAATAATATTGTTTAAAGTAACATTTATACTTTCTTTCGATTCCCTAGAAGGGCATTACAGATCCTTTAGTCACTTAAGAATAATATTCAACATGCTAAAAAATAAATATAAAAGGGTTCATCAGTGAGAGATTTTTTCAGGTGGGTGATATGGTGTTTTTCTTCTACAATCTTATAGAAAAAGTTCACTTAATAGAAGTGGTGAATAGAAACTTAAGCTTTAATTGTATGGTCCTTATCAAGTTTTGAAGAAGATTGAAAGTAACATATGAAATAGAGATACCATCTAAAACTAAGATAAAAAATGTCTTTCATGTGTCTTTCTATAAAAAGGCAATTAGTTAATATGTTGTTTCTTCCTTAGAGTTTCCACCCTTGAATAGGGAGAGTGGATTGATTTTGATTCATTCTTGATATCCTAAATATGAGGGAGAGGTGATTAAGGAACAAGGTGATCAGAAATTATTTAGTGAGTTTGAGAGATTTCCCTTTAAAGGATGCCATATCAAAGGGTGAAGAGATAATTCAACTTCTAGCTTTGCAATTTCTTGAGAGAAAGCAATCCCATGAGAGGACTATAATCTCCTCTTCCTCTAAGTGATAATTAGAGGTGATTATCAAAATCATTGATTCCCATAGGGAAATTATATTTATGTAAAATAATAAATTAATTGATTAAATGTTAAACAGTCCAAAGTCCTTGGGATTATTTATATTTAATTAAGGAGTATTCAGTCACACTTTATTTTATAAAGTGACTTTATAAAAATGTCGATTTTTTAAATTCAAATCACTTTTGGAGGGAAAAGTAATAAAATATTACTTTTGAAAAGAAATAAACATAAAAGGAGGAAATATGGAATAAGGATTCATTCTACACTTATTATTTTGAAAGAATATTTTCCTTGTGAGCTTGGGAGCTTCAATTTGTAGGTGCAATAAACCTTAGGACAGAAATTATAGAGGTTTTGGCTATTTTGATAGAAAATTGGTTAGCTCTCTTGGTGAATTCATCTCAAGATTCATAGTTGCACATAGTTAATTAGTTTTCATGGTGATTCATTGATCCATCTTACATATATTCAACAGGTTTGATATCTTTTGTATAGAGGAATTCTAGGTACATTTACAAGATATAATTATGTATTTTATTATTTGTGACAACATCATGTGTTACCAAACCAACCTTTAATTATCATAAATTTAATTACAATGGGTCTACAACATATAGTCATACATTCTAGGTAACAAGCTTGATTACAAATAGAATTATTACTACTAATTTTTGGTGTGAAACTAATTTTTATTTTACTAATTATTGATTCTCTAAGAAGATTAATTATAATCCTTATAAAGACTTCATGATGTGCAAGTTAACCTAGAACATATTGCATTCTCCAAGAATCAAAAAAATGTATTATAATATAGGACATTGCCTAGATTACATAGATCTCATCACATAAGTTGAGAAATCCATTAAGGAGCCAATATAAGTCCACACATGATCCAATAACATTGAGATATGTGACAACACATATTACCATAGGTAAATAACTTTACAAGATCAAAAAACATAAAGTGATTAAGAAAATTACAAGAACATTAGTGACCCATGAAGAATCCAATGTAACTGAATCAAGACAAAACCAAATATGTTGTGAACCATGGAAATGATTTAAGACAATATATAGAATACATATCTTACTTCACAATAGCTAACTTAAAGGACTAAAGGATTGCTACAAGAAATCATGAAGCTACACAGACAAGAACTAAAGATCGTACATGTTTGTGGTTGATTCTAGATTGCCAAGAACCTAATAAGCTTCTGTATCATACACTAGAGGTTATTGAAAATTGATTCCCTCATTTTGATGTTGGAGGAAAATAAAAATGATTCATCTCATCTTGAGAAATCCATGAAGGATCTCCAACTAGTCTATCTTTCCACTTCACTAGATATTCCTTATATTGTTTACCTCCTATACTCCTACCATTTTTCTAACCAAAATCTCTTCTACCCAATCCAATTCCATCTTAGGATACTTTGTTCAATATTCAATTCACCATCTGAACTCAAACTAGCTTCATGCTAGTCATATAAATCTACAACAATGAATATGAGAAATATATCCATATCCTCTAATAACTCATCTTCATAAGAATCCCATGAATTAAACTTCCTCAATACCCTACAATTTCAAAACTTCCTCATTATCAACTTGGTATAAGTAACAACAATAAATCTCCCATTCCTCATATAATCTATTACTTCACCTCCCACTTAATATTCCTTATATCTTATTTTCTTATCTTCCTTCTCCTCATACTGTTGATTCATCTTTTCCAAATGAAGTCTTACGTCCTCATGTAGTGACTTAATAATCTCTACAAACTCCTCTTCTTTTTTTGACCTCATGACTAAGACCCCTTTATTTTTCTATCCCTTTAGGATTAATTTATGTAATTATTCTAAATGGTTTCTTTCTTGTACTTCTATTCATTGATTTATTATACAAAAACTATACTTTAGATAGAACCAGAGCTTAATTACCATGCTTAACTCCAACCAAACATCTCAATAAGCTCCCTAAAATCCTATTCACAACCTTGTTTTTTCCAATAGTCTATGCATGAAAGGTAGAACTAAATTTTAATTCAATTTTCCTCTTCCTCAAAATTCGCCTCCAAAAATAACCAACAAACGTACTATCTTTGTATGAAATGATACTCCTTGGTAACCCATGTAAAATTATAACCTCTCTACAAAACAAATAATCTACATGAAATACATCTATCATCATCTTACAAGGTATGGAATATGACATCTTAGAAAACCTATCCATTACCACAAACATATAATTTTTACCTCTCATTGTTTTAGGTAACCCCAAGATGAAATCCATGCTAATGCCTTCTCATGGTCTACTAGGTACAAGTAAAGATGAATAAAATCACACATTCTTACTAACACCCTTAGATACTTGAAAAAATCTACAACTTTGGAAAAACATCTTAACTCCCTTATAAATTTGATGTCAATAATACCTTTCACTTATCAAACTCATTGTCTTGTCAATACTAAAGTGTTCAACTAATCCTACACAATTCTTTTTCCTAATAAGATTCTCCCTCATAGAACTCGTTGGTATGCACAATTGAAGTCCTTTGGATAACATATCATTATAAATGAATTAATCTAACCATCTACTTTAATCAATTACAAAAGGATCTTTGCAAGCTTTCCATGTTTTTTTCAAAATTATCATCATCCTCATATAAAGTTTTCAATTCATAAAATTCAAGCACTTCCACTCTCAATTCTATCAAAAAATTCCTTCTTCTGCTTAGTGTATTAGCTACCTTATTTGACTGACCAATTCTATGCTTTAACACAAGTGTATAACTCTGCAAGAACTTAACCCATCTCATATGTATTTGATTCAACTTTCCTTAACTATTCAAATATTCCAAAGCTTTATAATTAGTGTATAACACAAATTCCATAGGTAAAAATTAATGTCTCCACTTGTTCAAAGCTTGTAGTATGGCAATAAACTCCTTGTCATTATTTTTCAAAAGTTGTACTATGACATTGAACTCCTTATCATTAACTTGATACCTTTTATTTGCATTATTCAACTTCTCACCCAAATAATAAATATGTATACCTTCTTGAATAAATATTGCTCTAATTGCATTTCCACTTGCATCACAATCTAATTGAATTGCCTTTTTTGAAATCAGATAGGTGATGCAACCAAAATTCCTCAAATAATTAATAGAAGCATAAGAGAAAAAGAACACAAAAATAAATATTAGAACTCCAAACTATTCTTTATTCATCTTACCAGTTATCTTCCCCTAGAGTGAGAGGTAATACAAATTTTAATACAAATTCAAAATTACTAGTTTTTGGCAGTTTTTTCGTAAAACTATTTTTTGCCATTTTTGGTAATTTTTTAAAAACAACTCAAAAAAGATGATTTTTTTGTGAAGCTTCCTAAAACTAAGATAAGATAAACTACCAACTAAAATTTGAAATTGGAAGTAATATTTTGAGGTTATAAATAAAAATTAACTTTCTAAAAACTAAGAAAAGCATTGAAAGCTTTAAAAAAACTACTAAAAGATCATGCATCAGAAAGTCACTAAAACCTCCTGGATCATTCTCCTTTAGTTGAAACAGTGTAGGTCCTGCAAGTTTTTGATTAAGGAAAACAATTTTTAATGGGGCCCTAAAACCCTTACACTTCTAATAGTAAAACATAGATAAAATTATTAAAGTATCAAACAAACTGAAACAGCCCCCCACAAGGAAAAGAAATAAACCATACAAAAATAAAGGAGTAGAAAAAAAAACTAGGAGAGGCCCAAAAGCAAGGAAGGTTGCTCAGATAATTTCTTTGAGTATTTTCACAGTATGAATTTCCATCTCAGACATTCTTCTAGCTGCCTCTTTCATTTCAGATAGATCTTTGTCAAGTTCCTAGATATCCTTGTTCTTTGTGTTGGATCTGACTCTCTTCCTCGAGCCATCCTTAGGAGACCTATCTTTAGCACTGCTAGGAGAAAGATCATCCTCTTTGTTGACCCTGTGCTCTTTAATTTTGTTAATGAGAACCTTTATGTTCTCATTAGCCTCTTTGAGGATGTTGTAGCTTTGCTCAACAATAATTTCCATAGAGCCCTCCACATTTTGAACCCTACTCTTCACTTCCTCCACTCAGTTATCCATGTTTTTTTCCTCCTCTATTTTCCTATTCTTCAAGCTATAATTTTCCCTCTCCAAAATACTCACTCCATATTTGAGCTCCTGAATTTTATGAAAAATCCATTTGGTGGTATAATAGCTATCCACCACACTATTTTTTGCATTTTTGAGCACATCCATTTGAGGGTTTTCCTTAGTGTAATCACTTGAAATCACTAGAGTTGGGTCGATCAACTCCTCCATTTGAATTTTTTCCTCTTTATTCTCCTTGACCATAGTTCTTATCCATTCTTTGTTGATCCCCATCTTTACAAATATCATATCAAAATTCCTCCACACCACATTCTTGTCTTTGCCCATAATCATGCATTTGTAATGGTTGGATCCTAACTCCTCATAATCCTACTCTTGCTCTTCCCCACACCCCTATTTCTTATCATTATCATCCCTATCCTTCCCTACTTTTTGGTTTTCCTCATCAGATTCAAAATCTCTCCCTCTTTTCCCACCCCTGAAAGTCTTGTCCTCAAAATCCTCCTCTCTATTGGCCAGCATGATAATGGTGATGTTTCTCTTACCACTCATCCTCTTGTTGTCCTCCCCATCTCTGAGATTGTTCTCCTCTTCTCCCTTATAATTTTTTCCCTTCATGTCCATGCCCTCCACCCTTTCATTGTAGTCCTTGTTAGATGAAATCTCAACACACTATTTAGGTTTAGAATTTGTAGCTCTTGTAAGTTCTTTTTTTTGAATGTGTATAGTTTCTTTTTTGGAACTTTTCCTTCCATTGTATCAAACATTTATTTTATTGACTCAAAGGAATGCAAGTATATTCCTTCCTCCTAGTCTTCCAATTGTTTGACATTTTATCATTCATCTTTGCATCTGTCATTGGATCCCTCTTCATCTTATTTTTCTTGATCTATATTCTACTAAATATCTTCTCAGCCTTTAAAATCCAAAATTCCATTTCTTCTATATAAACCTTTGTACCATAATCATTTATGTCTTCAACATATAATATATCAACATATCCACCATTTCCACAATTAATAGAATACCTTTGGAAACGTTCATATACCTCAAAAAAAATCTGAAACATCTTCATTAGAAATCTCATTATAAACAACCATTTTTGATTGCTCATTCTGAACATAAGACTAAAAATGACAAAGACTCTTCTGCAGCTATGTTTATCTTGGCTTCTTCAATTATAATGTCAAAATAGTCATTGGTATGCTCACCATTTCATTTTTTGGATCTTCCTTTATTTTTTGTGTCTCTTTTGTCCTTTTCTTCTTCTTAATAATCTTCTGAATAGACCATGTAATCTTCTTCTTGACTGGTAAGTACCATTTTTGCATTTCTAATTCCATTAGCTTTCTTAACTGTTGAAAACTTTGTTGAAATTCTATTAACACTTCTTTCAACTCTAATCACCTCTTCTCTTCCTCCTTCCTCTTCCTCTCTATCTCTTTTATTTTCTTTTCTTCTTTCCTCTTCTCTAAATACTTCATCAATAAATCTAGCTTTTCAAATGAGTCCATCCTTTGCTACAACTAGATCTTTCCTCTTTTCTACCTTGATTTTTTGAAACTAGGTCCTCTTCTCAACCTACATAAACATAAACTCATAACCACACAAATATTAAAAAAAAAAATTCCCAAACCTTCTGAGCTTTGATACTAGATGATGTAGCCAAAATTCCTCAAATAATTAACAAAAACATAAGAGAGAAAGAACAAAAAAATAACTATCAGAACTCCAAATTATTCTTTATTTATCTTCCCAATTCTCTTCCTCTACAATGAGAAGAAATAAAAATTTAAATATAAATCCAAAATTACCATTTGTTGGTATTTTTTTTCATAAACTATTTTTTGCCATTTTTGGTAAATTTTTTAAAATAACTCAAAAAGCCTTGATTTTTTTGTGAAGCTTCCTAAAATAGAGATAAGGTGAACTGCCAAATAACATTCAAAATTGGAATTAATATTTCAAGGTTATTAATAAAAATCTACTTTCTAAAAACTAAGAAAAGTATTGAAAGCTTTAAAAAAAACTACTAAAAGATCATGCATCAAAAAGCCACTAAAAGCTCCTGCATCAATAGGGATAACACATGTTGTTTTTTCACCATTTGCTTCAACAAATCAAAACTCTTTTTTGCTCCATTTGTTCATTTGAACTCCATTATATTATCTCTCATGATTTCTATTAAAGGACTACTATGCAAGGTTAAATGTGAAGCAATTGGAATAACTTTTCAACTACTTCACATTTTGAGATTAACCTTGTACCTCAAAGGGGAGTTAAGGAGATTTATCCTTCCAATTGAAACTTTAAGGATACTAGATCTAAGAATATTAGTGTCAACTAACTAATAAAGGGTCACTAATACAAACAAATATATAGTTATTATGGAATTATAGAAAGAATGCAATATCTGTAAAATCCTAATGTAGAAAGAGTTATGAAGTGCAATTAAAACTATAGATAAAGAAAGTAGATGTGCTAAAATAAATAAATAAATTATTGACTTACTTTAAAATGAAGAGGAATATTGGATCTAATTTTTGATGTATATGCAACTCCAATTAGTGAGAAAATCTAGTTCCTAACCTAAAATAGTGAGATCTCTAAAACCCAAAAATCTTTCAACTATCTGGTAGAGTTGACCTAAGGTAGCAGGGTCGACCTAAGGCAGCAGTGATCACAAAATAGTTTTCAAATCTCCAAAGATATAAAAAATGTTATCTAAAATTGTACTCTATTTTTCCTTTTGATATTTGCAACCTACAAGAAAAAAGGTTTTTATTTTGTTGATGGGCAATTTGCCTTGGTCAAACCCCGATTTAGGAAATAATCTTGTAATTAAAATAGAGAATGCTAGCAAGTAGTATAAATGTATCAAACATGAAGAATGTGAATATATGAATAAGTGGATATCCTTATCATGTCTATATAAGAGATATGAGGAGGAATAGAAAAAGGGTATCCACTTTACACAATAAGGAGATATCCTTAAAGAAATAATGTGAACTAAAATTCATAGTGAAGGACCTTAACCCTTTCAATCTAAGAACACGGACAATCATGAAAATGATACATCACTTATGGAAAGAGGATCCTCAAAAAGGATAAATCTTAATGACAAAACATCTATCTATAACATCTCTAAGAGAAAGTAGAGGGGAACAAAATTTAGTTATCTTGCCCCCTTTTTCCAAGGGATATAGGATTTTTTATGAAAGATGTAGACTTTAACCCAAAGAAAGGGGGAAATGTATATAATGGACATATCTTTGCTTGATAAAGAAGAGGTGATGAAATAAGGCATATTCCTCTTGCAAAAGAGAGAACCCATTGTCAAGACACAATTCTTCATAAGAAATAATTGATGTCACATAATAACCAAGTGTCATTGTACAAAAGAAAGGTGATCCTTAGACACTAAGAGAAAAATAATATACAAACATTTTTATCTCCAAGTGTGAGGCAATAAAGATAAGCCTATGGTGGATTATATAAAAGAATCTTGGAAGATATAGAGTGTTAATCTCATTATGGTTTTGACATTGTAGTGACAAAAAACTCATTCATTATCTAGCAAAGAATAGTGTGAGCTAAATTGCATAGTGTGTGTCAAGTGAACAGAGTGATTTGAGTGATCAGTGCAAGTTGAACGAATAGAGAATGTCAAGCATAAGTCTCCAGACAATACATTTTGAGTAATAAGATAGTTAGTGTTGAGCACTAGTATGTGTCAAGCAATCGGTGTGTGCTAAGTCACTTATGTGTCAAGAAAAGAGAATGAGCCAAGAAAATAGAGTGTGCTGAGTGATTCAAGTGTTAAGAAAGAGTGAGTGTCAAGCCATTAAAAAGTTAAGTATCAGTATATAGAGAACAATGAAGGTTGGGCATCATAGCCTATTGATGTTGAGTGGGCAATCTATGTCATAAATGTTTGTAATTGCACAAACTTCTTTGTAAACCATTCTTACTAACATGAACATGAATTTTTTATTATAAGAAATAAGAAGGGAATCATATTGTGAATCCCTATGCTATTCATGTAAACAATTAAATCGAGGGAAGCATTAGGTGGCAATATGGATCAACCACAGATATTGATTCTAACCTAGTTTCATCTTCATGATGTTTATAAAAGAAGTAAACCCAAAGGGTAACATATATTATGAAGGAGGATACTAAGGAGAGTATCTAGCCCAAAAGAAACATGGAGAAGATGACTAAGACAAAGTTATGCAATGAAGAATTAGTCTAAGAAGAATAGAGACAAGCAGTAAAAGGTTAGAGAAGATAGATCTAATCAGGAGGATCAAGAGATAACCAGTAAAGAGGAGATCTAACATCAAGTAGTAAGGTGCTAACCAAAGAATTAGGTGTTGAATCATTCTAACAAGTGATACAGAGTAAATCTCTTAATAGAGTAGTCTTAACAAGCTTTTGTAAATCTATTAATTGAGTGTTTTATTCATTGTGAGTTTAAATCCTTTAGCAAAGTGAAACCTAACAATATTTGTAGGCCTTTAACAAAGAAAAATTTTAAGAGGGTAGATCATATTTTATGATCAAAACTTTGTAGCCATAATTGGCCACACTTTACAACTGCAGTTGTGAAGATTTGTGGGTGTCATCCCCACCCTAGTTTTACCTTCTCCTCAGAGGGTTTCTTGGTAACCAAAATCTTATTTGTTATGTGTTGATTTATTTCATGTTATGGATGTGATGAATACTTAAATATTTCAGTTTACATGTTAAGTTATGAGATGGATTAAGGTGAAAAAATTTAGTGGTGAAAGTTTTAAGTGTTGATTCACCCCCCACCCCCTCTCAAAACTTACTTACCCATTGTTAATTCCAACAATTGGTATTAGAGCTTTTTTTCTCTAGAAAATAAAGTTTGATAGCTTTGGAGCTAAGATCTTGAAGATGGAAGTCTAAAAATTTTGAAAGACTATTGAGAACTAGAAGACTGAAATATAGCTTGCCCTACATCAACTCAAGGAGGCAAAAGATGAACTACAACATTCATTGAAGAAAAGAAAAAAATTGGTCATTCAGGAAAATGACACTCAATATCAAGAAAAAGATAATATTGGATTGTTTGAGGACAAAAACTCAAATGAATTTGATGTAGCTATTGCAAATCTGATGGAAAAGAATAGTGTCATAAATGAAGAAGTTAGGAATCTAAGGAGGGAACAAGAAATTGTTATGTGACTATACAACTGAACTGAAAAAGAAATCTAAAGAAGATAGATTCATGATTGAAGAAGATAAAATACTAATATCTAATAGACTTGAGGAGAAATCATTAGATGTGAAAATTTTATCAAGCTTCAATTTGATATGATGTATCAGCTAATGATTACAAATCAAGAATGGAATGGGAAAGAGATTGAGATTACAACTTTGGAAACACAAAATACCCTACTGTAGAATGAATTGAAGATAGAAAAGGAAAACCTTAACAAACCTAGTGAAGCCATAAAATACTTTGAAAAATTGATGGAAGCACCAAGGTCAAATAATGACACTACTAGATTGGGATATTCTATTACTGAGAAAAGAGAATCATCTAGAAGTGGTTGACAAAGAAACTATAATGGAAGGATCAACAAGACCACTTTTCATCACTATGGAAAATTGGATCACATAGTAAATGTCTATAGAAGAAACATTGTAAATCAAAACCCTAAGAAGAAATTCAAGGGACATTGCCATAACTACAAAAAGAAAGGACATCATGAACATGAATGCAAGACAAAGACCATCAACACTCAAAGATTTGAAGGATATTGTTACAACTCTTTGAAGTATGGACAAAATGGATATGAATGTAGATCTAAACCCAAGTGGACATCAAACAAGAAAACTAAGGTAAATCATCATGGGAAGACTTATGATTGGGATTACAATACAAGGTACAGTTGTCATTATTGTGGTGAGTATGGTCATGTTGTTGTAAATTGCATTAGCATACATTTTAGAGGAAATTACATCATATAGTTGAATGAGTTTGCATGTTTTAGTTGTCTTAAGACTAGTCATGTGAGTAGAAATTGGCCAACTCAGACACCTACATAGAGCAATGAATTCAGCAAAGGAAAAGAAAAGGTAGATGTTGAAAATAAAAGATGTAGATGAACAAGACAAGGAAAAAGAAAGAATATTATAGCACCTCAAGCCAAGATGAGGTCACTTATTCAATGGATCAGGTGATCACATCACCCCCAACTAGCCAATCAAAGGTATGTGTGGAACTGACATTTAAATGATATATTTTTCATTAGTTCCAAGAATTCAAGTAATGAAAAGGATCTATCATCATATATTAAGATGTAATTAAGTGATTAGAATAAAGAGACAATCTATAATTATGTTTTATCAATGTTTTATTGCTGAGTATTTGAAGAATTGTAGTAAGTACCAAGTAATGAGGCACTATAGTGACTATTGAGCTAGCTATGATAGTCAAGTGGATTCAAAACCTTATAAAGATTAGAGGTGTATATGCACTAAGCATTAATTGCAAGGTTTTGAAGGTTATATACTCAATTTTTTGAGTCATTTGCATTTATCAAAGATTAAAGAGCATGAAGGCAATTTGAGAAATAGATTCCAGTGAGTACATACTAGATTCAACTACTACATGCCATTTTACATCAATTTGAAAGGTATTTAACTTGTGTCAAGTTGTATTATTTCACATTTTGCAAACCCTAGCAAGTGAAATATGGTAACAAGTTCATTGGTAGAAGGAAGGAAGTAAGGGAAAGAGGTTTTTAATGTTCAGTTAATTAATAATGATGTGAGACAACCTTTCAAGATATTCCTAAGATTTCATATAAAGGAAACCTTTCTGGTGCATTATCAACTATTTTTTCGAAGGTTTTGATTATTCAAGATGTGAGATGGTGTTACACTTGCAAGGTTCGACAAATTGGAGACTTGGAAATCAAAGAAACTTATCAGAAGTTGTGTAAGGATGGTGTTTTGAAAGAAGACAACAAAATCATAGAGCAAAAAGGGTTACCACAAACCCTAGATTTTCTAAAAATGTTCAAAATGGAATGGATAAATATTGTATTGAGTTGAATACATGAAAATCATCTTTTGTTAGAGAATGGACCTATCAAAATATCAAAGAGGATCATTCACATAGTGATAAGGCATCCTACCCTGGACAACCCAAAGACATTAAGGAGCGATGCAAAAGAAGTAATTGAGAAGAATACTAGAGTCATATGGAACAAGAGGGGAATGTAATTTGATACAATTAAAGACCCTATTATTGCATTCACAGTGAGAGTGATTGCACACATATTCTACCAGTCAATCTGACTCAACAATGTGCTATACATTGTCATTGACCTAGGTTACACAATCGTCAAGAAAGATCATTCCTATGAACTAGTCAAGCTACAGCTTCATCAACTATCAAAAACCTTGAAGATATCAAAAAGGCAAAGAGTTCTTCATCTAAGTTTGGCTCACTCATTGTTTATACATTATTTTATATAAAAAATACATTTCCTACATTTGGCAAGGTATCTTGGAAGATTGGTCAATCTGTTACCCAACAGATAGGTGAATTCATTGAGCTATTAGGAGAAAATTTTGAATTAGTTATGGCTAGTTATTTTCAAGATTTCAAGAAATCAATGAAGAAAAGGTCAAGAATTCATGTATCTCTACTGGAGAAACATTATAATGATGTTTGTTTCCTAGCAGATGTTAACTATACCTATGTATAAGTAGTAACTCCTAGGGTTAGATGGTTGAGACCACTACCATATGAGATAAATGTTGATGAGGCATCTACAGCCATTGCTACATTATTAGTAGAAGAAGTTGACAAGGATGCTACATCCTTTGGGAATTATGATGAAGAAAATTCAAGAATAACTATAAACTTATATATTGTCATAGTTATTAGAAAGAAGAATAAGATGGTGTAGAAATTGAAAGAAAAGTTTGGTGAAGGAGAAGAAGAAGAAGAATATTTAGAAGAAGATGATGATGATGATGATAAAGATGGAGGTCAAGGACCTTTACAGCTTACATAAGGACAAGGTGAAGATGAAGCTTTAGAGGTTAAAGAGGAAGTTGAGCCAAAACCAAAGAAATATGATAAGAAGAGGAAGGCATAGCCAAAGAAAGTGGCAAAGAAGGAGCAACAAAAGCCAGTTGTTTCTTTGACAAGGTCAAGCACAAGGGTTGCTACTATATAAGAAAAGGAAGCTCAATCAACAAAAGGGGAGAAAAAATGATACAGTAAAGCCAAGCATGCCTTCCAAGAGAGTGAAGAGAAGTTTGAAACTTCAAGAGGAATCAAATGAGGAAAAGATATAATCAAATGACAATAGTCAATTTAAAGTGGTAATCCACAATCCTTCATTTGATATTGAAAACCTATATGAAAATATAAAGAGTAATGCAGATTTGTTAGGTTTTCATCATGTTGATTTTGATAAGTTAGATAATGGAGATAAGCATAATATATAAGAATCTATTTATGATATGATGACTACTTTTAAAACCACTCCATTAGAGATTGTCAACTCATTACCCAAAATCTTATGTGAAAGAGTTGAGAAGAAATGGAGTTTCAGTATGGAGACTGAAAAATAAATTAGGGAGGCTATTTTAGCTCAAGTGATGCCTTAATTTGATAAGATACATATTACAAAGGCTCTAGAGAAACACAATGAGATTTTCTCCAAAATATAGAGCCTTTCATATCATGAGAAGTAGAGTTGAAGAGGTCGTAACCCAAAGAAATTACTTTGGAAAACAATCTATGGGTTGACCACATAATCAATGGAACCAGTGGAATAGAAGAAAGGAGAAGAGATATAGACAAATGAAACAAAACAAGTTGAGACTGATCAGGATGACATAATTGAAGAAGATGCACAGGATGACTATGTGTCGAGCACTAGTCCTACACATGGTGAGAAAGAAAGTCAATAGGACTTAGTGACAATTGAGGACATGCCTAATAATTCTATGAAAAACATAAATCCATTAAGAGAGGAAGATTTGAAGACTCTGCAATAGAGCTCAACCAATATTGCTATTCCATGCACAAACCCAATATTTGTGAGAGTTGATAAAATTCATAAGGAAAAAATTACATCTACAGGGGAGGACAAACAAGATACATCTAATGTGCCCCCATCTGTTATAGAATTAGAGGAGAAGGAATCAAAGGATCTCTCAACAGATCAAGGTGTAAACCTAGAGAAGCAATATGGACCTAAAAATTTATAATCTACAATGCCTACTATAGCCATTGACATGAAAAAGATAGAGGCAAAAATATCAATTACATCACTGCCTAGTCTACAAGGTTTAGGTTTATCATCCATTGTGATAATTGACAAAGAAATTAATGAAGCAAATAAGTGTAAGGAATCCAGTCCTATGCCCACAACACCTAAATAGGGTGAAGTATAGCAATAGGATGAGAAAATAGAAGAGGATAAGATAATTGTTGAGCTAGAGAAGAAAATTTTCATTAAGACATTGGTTACCTTACTAGTCACTACACCCCCTCCTAGTAGCCAAACTCTTCATGTACCAAGTACTCAGGCCACACCCTTGTAGATATCAATGTTGAGTACTAGCACACCCAAGAGTGTTGAAGCTAAATCATTTGAGGATATAAGTTTAGATGAGGTGATTTTATTACCAATATTTGATCTAACAACAACCACACTTGAAGAAATGAATGTTCTTCAAAAGGCTCTACAATGGAAGAAAAGGCAAGAAATTTGAAGGTGGGAGCACAAGCAAAAGAAAGTTTTTTATGAAATCAAAGGCATTTTCATTGATGTTTTTAGTCAGTTTGGTTCATTATCTAATAAGCCTCTTATAGAGAAACTTTTCCACATAGTTGAAAAGATAAAGGATGAGGACGTCGAGACCAATGTTAAATTATTGGAATGGTCTAAGAAAAAATTTCACGCAGAGGTCCTGGATAAGATATCTAGTGCCATTGCATTGAGACAAGTTGTCAACAAAAATGGACAGTGTCAAAATGGTATTAGAGAAAATTTTCTTTCTATATACTAAGCTATGTAGCAATGATATATTTACCAAAGAAACTAGATAGTCTATTGACTGGCTGCAAGGAGATTTACAATAGATAGGTACTACATTGAAACAATCTCTTGGCACTAGTCAAGTACATTTTAAGAGGTTACTAATGACATAGATTAGGCTTTCTGAGTTACAAGCTAAGGATGCAAACATAAGATCAACATTGATTAGTATGCAGTCCATGTTGACCCCTCACATGGAAGTTTTGTAGAAGGAACTAGCCTATGTTGAGACATTGATGAAGAAAGATTCTCATTTTTCTACTCATGAAGACTTAGTTGATCTAGCAGCATAGCTAGAAATTTAGACTCAATTTCGAGATGCAGCCACTGATAATTAGGATTCAGCATTGAAAATCATTATGGAGCTACGTAAGCCATTGTTGGACAAATACAGTCTAAGTATACCACCCAAATGACATAAGTGTAAAAAAAGGGGGATTATATCAATTTTTGAAAATTTTGAAGATTTTTTCAAAGCAAATATCTACTCATAGGGGCTTATAGAATCGAAGTGAAACATTCACTCAAGGGGAGTAAAATTAACAAGGTAACTTCAACATTTTTTGCAAATTTTGAAATTTTGAAGATTTTGCATACAAGCTAAGCAAAGAAGATACATTGTCTAACTTATGCCATGACAAAGTGTTTTTTCCACTTATGTGATAGGGGGAGATCGTTAATCTCATTGTGGTTTTGAAATTATAGTGAGAAAATACTTAGTCATTATCTAGCAAAGAATAGTGTGATCCAAATGCATAGTGCATGCTGAGTGAATAGAGTGAGTAGAGTGATCAATGTGAGCCAAGTAAATAGAGCATATCAAGCATAAGTCTCTAGATAATACATGCCAAGTAATATGATAGTTAGTGTCAAGCACTATATGTGTCAAGTAGCCATTATGTGTCAAGTCACTTAGGTGCTAAGAAAATAGAAGGAGCCAAGCAAACAAAGTATGCTAAATGATTTAGGTGTCAAGCAAGAGTTAGTGTTGAGACATTCAAAATTCAAGAAGCTTAGTGTTGAGACATTCAAAAGTCAAGAATTAGTATATAGAGCATAGTGAAGGTCGAGCATCACAACCCATTGATGTCAAGTGAATAGTCTATGTCATAGATATTTTTAATGGCACAAACTTCTATGTAAACCATTTTTGACTGACATAAACATGATTTTTTATTATAAGAAATAAGGAGGGAGTCATATTACACATCCCTATGATATGCATGCAACCATTAAGATTGAGGGAAGCATTAGGTGGAAATATGGATCAACCACTCCCATTGATTCTAACCTAATTTTGTCTCCATGATGTCTATAGAAGAAGTAAACCCTAAGGGTAAAATATATTGCAAAGGAGGATACTAAGGAGAGTATCTAGTCCAAAAGAAACATGGATAAGATGGATAAGATAGAGTTATGCAATGAAGAATTAGTCTAAGAAGAACAGAGACAAGTAGTAAAAGGTTAGAGAAGGTAGATCTGATCAGGAGGATCAAGAGATAACCAATAAAGAGGAGATCTGACATCAAACATAAAGGTGCTAATTGAAGGATTAGGTTCTTAATCATTCTAATAGGTGATATAAAGTAAATCTCTTAATATAGTAGTCTTAATAGGCTTTTGTAAAACTTTTAACTGAGTGCTTACTTCATTGTGAGTTTAAATCCTTTAGCAAGGTGAGACCTAGTAGTCTTTGTATGCCTTTAATAGGGAAGACCTTTAATAGGGTAGATCATAGTTTATAATCAAAACTTTGTAGCCATAATTGGCCACACTTTACAACTAAAATAGTGAATATTTGTGGGTGTCATCCGCACCCCAATTTTACCTTCTCCTTGGAGGGTTTTTGGGTAACCAAAATCTTATGTGTTATGTGTTGATTTATTTCATGCTTTGGATGTGATGAATGCTTACATATTTCAGTTTACATGTTAAGTTATGAGATGGATTAAGGTGAAATGTTTTAGTGGTAAAAGTTTTAAGTGTTGATTCACTCCCCCCCCCCCGCTCAGAACTTACTTTCCCATTGTTAATTCCAACAATAGAAATCATTTGTAAGTATCAACCTCATTCATGCACAAAATAAAATTACCCCATATCAAGCAAGAAGTGTCCTATAATAATTTCAAAACCCTAGAGAATACCATAGGATCTACAATCCCAAACAACATAAGATGCTAGGAAAGATATCACATGTGAAGTTGACTTTAGATTATCATTAAATACAAAACATTAAAATCCAAGGTATGAAAAGATATTTTCTAAGAAGAGATACATGATCTTGCATGTAAAAAATCATGACATACCATAAATAAGAATGAACCATAAAACAAGGAAAATCTATAGAGAAATTGAATAAGTAGAGGAAAGTATGTCTTTATATCTTCTAAAAAACATGGCTCGTAGTGATGTAACATATAGAGATAATAGATCCAAAAGAAATAGAAAGAACATCTCAAACACAAGATCATATTGTAATAAGGATATACTCTCAAACAAGCATTAAATTTCAACAAAAAATTCTAGAGATAAATAAAATTAACTAGAAGAAAGCACAAGCAAGCGGGGAATGGAAGGAAAGGAACACACTAACCTCTATAGTGGTTTCCTTGTAAATAAGACATGCACTTTCAAACATAAATATATGTGAGAAAGGACATCATGATAGAAGGGAAACATAACTCAAAAGAAAAAGTATACTTCTAGAAAGAAATGAGAAAAGAGAAAAGAAAGGATCAAAAACTAATATTTGATACAAGAATCTCAAAAGAAATACATACATAAATGGGGGAAAAATAGATCCCCAAATAGAAAAAATGAAATAAGTGTTTCCCCCTAGCTAAGGGGAAAGAACATACAACTTATTAGATGATTCCAAATTCTCATTATACAACATAATGGGGAACCCTCCAATAGGTGATCAACAAGCATATGAGAATCATTATTTTGAAATGCACATGTAAATTGAGAAATATAATCCTTAATAGGAGTTCCAAAGTGTTTCTTGGTAGAAATAGTTACTTAAACATACACTCTTTTAGATACATCTTGATGAGTATCCAGATCTTCAAGAGAAGTAGGTAAAATATGAAGAGGAGGATGTATAGGATAATCCGTTACTTTTTGAAAATTACAAAAACCTATACCATGTTTATTCTCCATAGGATAGCTATTAACAATACATTTAATATCATGTTCATTGATTCCAAGCTATAAGCATTTATAAACTTCTTTAGCAACCATGTTATACCTCATAGTATACATATCTTGCAAAGCTTAAATAGGAGGAGATTTTTCATGATAATCGTTTATAGTATAAGGTGGAACAATAGAAGAGGAGGAAAGAGACCTTTCACTTCCCCTTAATATCGTCATGAATAGGTAGAAGAGGAGAAGGTGTATCAAATAAATCTTGAACATCATTATTATGATTTATGTTTTGAGCTTGATCAAATATTTTAGAAGTGATAGGAGATGAAGAAGGAGAATGAGGAATAGGGTTAGGAAAAGGATTAGGAGGAATAGGAAGAGGATAAATGAAGTCTCTCACATAATTCAAAGAATAAATAAGCCAACTATATAAAGAAAAAACCATAGACTTGAAAGAAGGAAAATATGTGTTTGTCAATCTCATAATAGTATATGTAAGCAAAGCATGAAGATCCACTAACAATATGAAATGAAAGAACTATCATATACTTCATAAGTTTTTTAGAGAGATGTAAGGAAAATAATATTGAGAAATATAACCATAAATCAAAATACCTTCATGTTTACAAAGTGTACTCACACGTAACAGAATGCAAGAATCTAACACCAAAAATCAAAAGTGGAAATATCGATTGTTAGAATGTCTACAATACTAAGGGGATTGAATCAATTACTTAAGTTCTATTAGTACCAATTGAACAATCAAACAATTAAAAACTTTACTGTTATGCATATCTTGTTGTAACTCGATCTCTATTGTAATCTAAATAGAATTATTAACTAGTAGTTCACTGTCCTAATATAATAGAATTTCTAAATGTAAACATTTGAAATCTAAACCACAATAAAAAATTCAATACAACTTTGACACTAGGATTTAACATGGAAACCCAATTTAGGAAAAATGACTAGCAACATGTCACCACTTTTTCACTCTTTTGAAGTGAGCCCTATTAGAAGCTAACCCTACTAAAGGTTACAATACACACTATTAAATGTGACCTAGTTAGAAGATTTAATCACCCTTTCAGGAGTGGCCTTGTCAAAGGACTTTAAAACATTCCCCTATAATTTCATCATGTTAAAGGATTTACATAGACTATCAAGTCCTTAATAATTTTTAGGTCAACCTTTGATTAAAAGGATTTCAATATAAATGTTTACAATGATTATAAAGAAAACAATAGGGTTTGATATATATGATTACAACTCACTTTCGCAATTCATATCTTTGTTCAATTCATGTGTCAGTTCTCTAATAAACCTTCCTTTTCACCTCTATCCTTGATTTTCTTGGAATCCTTCAAGCATTCACCCTTTTCTTCACAATAATCTTAAGCCTTCTTCTTAGATTAACTTATCAACCTCAGCAGCTTTGTTCCAACTCATTGGAATTCTCTTAGATGTATAGAGCCTCTCTGGTTTGTTCTCTTTTTTACATCATCTCATTCATGCATGCCTCTCGCTCCTTTAAATTCCATCTATTTTCCTACTTAAATAGGTAATTCTGGTCCTTTTCCATTTTTCACAATCATTGTAGATCTTAGGGTTTACGATCTAATCCAACATATCCATTGTATCCAATTACCATTTTGTTCATCTCTTTCTTTTCTAGAAACTTCTCATCAAATTCTTTCATTAGGTATCTTACCTAATCCTTTCCTTGAATTAAATGATCAAACTCATCAATCTTATCTTCAACATGCTTTCCATATCCCAAGAAATCAACCAAGTCAGCTACAAATCACAATTTCTTATTAGTACTCAAAATATTGTTGCTTGGCCATCACTAGATTCTGGCGCTTAGTCATCAGTGATTTACTCATCCACTATAGAGCTTATATCTTAGCATCAATACAATTTTCTCGGTTGATATAGATGCTCAGTCAACACTAAAATTTCTTGGCACTTACTATGGCTCGGTTGACACGAAAATCATTAGGTATAAACTTCAAGCTCTATAATCTTCTATTGTATTCCTTGATCAAGATTATATAGTCTTTTCTCATGTCTTCATAATGTAAACAATCAAATTATCTTGTCAAAGTATAACTAATCCAACATCCATTGTAGCTTCCTTTTCGTAACTCAACCTTTCCTTTAGGTGCTTTCATTATGAGCAACTTCTCAAAACCTCTTCATTAATCAAATAGATAAGACATTTAGATTAAATAGCAACATGTATCATTAGTATATTTGACATCAATGACAACATAACAATTTTTTTAGTTGTATTTTCCAACAACTCACACATAATAGAATGTAAGAATCTAACACCAAAAATCAAAAGTGGAAATATCGCTAGTCGGGTTCACCAAAATGTGCAAGGTGAAATGTGAAGTGAATGAAATAAATGCTCAACTACTTTAAATTTTTGGACCTTTTACCTCAAAGGGGAGTTAAGGAGATTTATCCTTCAAATTTCAACTCTAAGGAGACTGGATATAAGAATATTAGTGTCAACCAAGTGATAAAAGAGGACTAATACAAACAAAGATCCGATGATGACAGAATTAGAGAAAGAATGCAAGGTCTTAAAAACCCTATCATCGCAAGAGCTATAAAGTGAAATTAAGACTATAAATAAAGAAAGTGGATGTACTAAAATAAATAAAGCAATTAATTACTTTCCTTTAAAATGAAGAGGAATAATGGCTCTGATTTTCTAATGTTTGCACAACTCTAATCAGCAAGAAAAACTAGTTTTACACCTACAACAATGAGATCTCTGCAACCCAAAAATGTTTTGGTTGTCTAGCAAAGTCAACCTAAGGAAATAGGGTTGACCTAAGGTAGTAGGGTTCATTTGGCAGGGGTGTAGTGTGTCCTACTCAACTATATATGATCACAAAACAATTTTTGAATCTCCAAAGTTATGTAAAAAGGGAATCCAAATTTGTACTATATTTTTCCTTATGATATCCATAACCCACAAGAAAAAGGTTTTTTTTTGTTTATGGGGGTTTTTCCTTGGTCAAACCCTAGTTTAGGAATTAACCTTTAAATTGAAATTGAAATAGAGAATTAGAGTAAATCAAAACCTTCATGAGTAAATGTGCTTTATATTCACCTTAGGAATGAATGTAGATCTTTGAGAAAGAGATGTAGAAAAGGCAAAAAGGGTTCTTGAATGTATGAAGGGAGGCCTTGAATGTTGACAATGCTAGATATTGCATAAACTCCTTCAATTTCTTGAATTCTTTAATCTATGATCTTTAAAAGAGGACTTGTTTGAATGCTTGAAGAATATTAGGGTCCTTGCATGTGTATGCATGTGAATTCTTGGTTTATTATATAATGTGGAAAATGAGGCAAATGGATGGGCTTATATAGAACTCAGAATGAACTTTCTCCTGCTAGCTGGTTAAGCATTAAAATTAACACCTCAAATTAACACTAGAATAGGGCCCAAGAAGGGGCCTCAAACATGGATGCACTACATACCTGAATATCCATGAAGGGATGCACTGTATCCTTTATTGAGAAGGAATGCACTACATCCCTACTAACTAGATCCATAAATCCTCAAGATGCCTTTGAGGTCCCAAAATAGGGCTTGATTTCTTGAAATTAGGTTTAGATTCTTAGGAAACCTAGTTTTAATGTGGAAATGAGATTTTGAGTGATAAGAAAGAGGAAAGGGACAACCCAAATGGATACATCTTAACTTGAGCTTTGCATCATGGAATAAGAATATCAAGAAGGATCTATTAGGTCCTACCTTGATTCTATTTAGAAGGAATAAAGAATAAGAAGAAGAAAGAGGGAAATCCAAATGAATGGTGAATTCACATTAAATGGGTTCTAAACCATAATAAAATTGAAATGCTTCCAATTCAATATGGTACAACTACAAAATAAACTAAAATTACTTATAAAATTCATATAGAAACTACCTAACCCATGAAATGATCTTTCTTTCCCAACACTCTCTAGTGCAGGTCACTCAAAGATTGATTTTACCTTCTCAAAATATCATAAATCCCAAGTACATTGTTTCTTCCTTCATGAAAGAATACTTCTTGAAATTGAAGATAAATTTTTGTCTATTAATCTCTACAACAATTTTCTTAAATGCAACAAATTATTCTCTCTTACCTTACTAAAAATCAAAATATCATCCAAGTACATAATGGTAAACTTTTTGAACAACTCCTTCAATTATTCATTCATTAACCTCACAGAAGTAAAAGGTAAATTATTTAAACAAAATTCCACTCATGCAAACCTTCATTTGACTTTAACGTAGTTTTACCTTTATCACCTTCTCAAATTTTGATCTAATGATATCCTAATGTAGGAGCATCCTTGGTTGGCTACCAATGTTACGTGTTGGTGTGGTTTGACCTTGGAGTTGGAGGACTTGGTCAAAAAGTGAAGGGTGACTCAGTCGATACAAGGTTGATTTGGTTGTATTTTTAACCAAGTGAATTGGTTAATGAAGATGGTTGGTGATGCTTGGGGCACTCGACAGATTCTAGGAGCTTAGTTTTTACTAGGTGCTCAGCAGTAGTGTTTCTTGAGAAGCTCGATCAGTGAAGGAACTCGATTAGGTTTGGTGGAATGCTAACACTTGGCATTGTTCAAATTTTGATAATGAAGATATGTAATTGTTATAATTTATGGCAACACATGATTTACATGCTCACAAGAGACCTTGGAAATAAAGATACTTAGCTTTTGGTACTCAAAAAATTGTCTGAGTATGAATTTGGTATACAACAGTGTATTATTTTGTTTAGAACTTGTTGTTGATGTCATATTATGACTAGAAAAGTTAGATGGAGATTTTATACATGTTGATGATGATGTGTATAATGTCAAAAGTTAGTACAGATTGTACGGAACAAAGATATTCGTGTTGTAAGTGAAACAGGACAGCAGAATTAAAGGATTTTTTTTTAATAAAATAATTACTTGTCCAATTAGGGCTGACATCCTAGATGTTTACTCTAAGTTGGAAAATTGTATTATGGTCTTATCTGACCTAGTATAAATTTTTGAAAATGCATGGTATTTATGCAAAGGACATTTTGCAATGAAGAAGTGTGAAGGAATTGTGTAATTGTTATGTTGAGCAATTATATGCAAACTTTTGTGAAAGCAATATATGCAAAGTTTTGTGAAAGCTATTTTGTGATCTGAGATTTCGTTGAAGATTAGAGATCAATCAAGGAAGAAGTTACAGTACTTATATTCCAAAAGTTTGATTACTTGTTTGGGAAGTGAGCTCTTCTTGTAATTAGAAGTGCATGTTTGGGCAGTGGGCTCATCTTGCATCTACTGTACTACAACTCCTAATAGGGTTGGCACAACTCCTAATAGGGTTGGAATCTCCTAATAGGGATTCAAATCCTCCTCATAGGGACTCCTTATATTGAATTTTCTCATTGACTCCTAATAGGGTCCATCCTCTAACAAGGAACTTATATATCAGTATATTATCTAGTGGGTATCATCCCCACTGCAATTTTCCCTTGGCCAAGGTTTCCCTAGTTAACAAAATATGGTGTTATAAGTTATCTTTGTGCTTGGTTACTATTACTATTCAAAATTACTTTATTACTTTGTTATGTATGGTTTAAAGTAAGAAATAATACCCAGTTGGCAACTAAAGTTTATAGATTACTGATTCAACCCCACACCCCCCCCCCCCCCCCCCCCTAGTAATCCCTATTTCTAACAATTGGTATCAGAGCATAGTTACTTTGAAGAGGCTTAACAGCTTGAGGAAGATCCCTATGGATATGGAACAGTTAATGAAGAACCTTGAAGAGGCACTTGAACAACTTGATCTCTGTACTGAAGAAAGAGATAAGCTGAAAGACAAATATGAAGACTTCAAAGTATACATTGGACAATTGAAAAAAAAGATTGAACATCTCAAATCCAAGCCTAAATCTACTAAATCTAAAACTATCAATGATGACTATTCAAACCCAAAGATAGAATACAAGATCTTGAAGCATGAATTGAAGATTAAGAACCTAAAGTTGACTTTGAGAAATGATCCTAGCAAAGTTGAGTTTGATTTGAAAATAGAGAATGCAGACCTAAGAGAAAGTTTGGCAAAGAAGACATCTGAATTTGAAACATTGAAAGAAGATCATGGAAAACTTCATAAAAACAATACTATTGTGAAAGGTGAATTAACTTATTCCAAGCAACAACTTGAGAAACTTTATTCTAGCATGTGACACTGGAACATCAAAGTCAATTATTGAGTTTGATTCAATTAAGTTGAATTAAGCTTGTTCGCAGCACTAGAATATGAAATTTTCATTCAAAAATCAAATTAAAGCTTGCGAAGTTAGATAAAGGTGTATCAAGATAAGTTTAGATGATACCTAAGCTCTCTTGTAATTTGGAGCTTATTTAAACAAGTTACAAAGGAATTAAGAGTTACTAGTATTATAGAGAAAGTTAATTCTATAATAAAAGATGAAAACTATGTTTTTGCAAAAAAAATTGTGACGAGAATTTTTGTGGAGCTTTTTTATGATGAAAGGAGGCTATAGTAAACCTTGGGTAGCATCTAAAGATCAGATAGATGATCTTGAGCAGTTATTTGATTACAGAATGTAATTGACATCTTTTTCATGTTTGCAAAGTGTGCAATTAATGAAAGTTCAAGTTGATGGAATAAATGGAGTAAAAACTTGATTTTCACTTCATTGCAAATACATATGAAGCAGAAAGCACTCAGAAGTGACTTGTTTAGGGGATTTTGAAGCAAACCCTAATTTCAAAAAGAGGTATTTTATCATTTTTTCACAAATTTATTCAATAAAATCTCATATTTGATAGAATCATGGATATGTCAGTAGTGCACAATGTTGAGAATGAGGATAGACCTAAGTTAAAAGTTATTTCTATGAAACCTATAGAAGGAAACCCTAACTCAGCATTATCCATTACTCCAAACAATGTAGTATATCTAGAAGACATGGGAAGTTATCTTAACAATAAATTTGAATATATTGGGAGTGAATACATGAACAAGGATATTGAATTAGTTTTCAATCATGATATGACTATGAAACTCATATTTGAACACTTGAAGGAACTAGACCTATTCAAATATCATTTCTATAGATAATTGGACACAAATGAGCAGACATAAATCATATTAAGTAGAATACATGACGAGAAACTGTGGATGCAAGATAGTGTAATAGATATCTCACTCGATTTTATTCATGAGGTAACTAGTCTTAGTAAACAAGGAAATGTACCTATAGGTGAGAAAATGGTTAAGAAGAAAGTTGAAAGTTATACCATAGTGTACAATGGAAAGGCCATGGTGATCAGCACCATTAAGAAAGATGATGTAAGATTTTTGAGTAGAATTATCAAGTTCAAAAATTGATGAAATGCTAGCTGGATTCATCTATGTAGCATATAAGATATGCATTGAGAAGGAATAAGTAAACCTTAGTGAAATTTTGAGAATGTAACTTCTAGAGAACCTAGAAAAAATCAAGAGGACTAAGAATAGTGTGTTTAGATTTTAGTCACTAATAAATCACATATTCTTTCATGTTCTTAAAAGATTTCCATATTTATCAGTCATAGAGATAATGAGAAGTGATAGATGTACAATGGAGAAGATTATAGAAGTATGTAGAAGACATCCTACAGATAAGATATTGGATAGTGGAAACCTGATAATGAGAACATTTCAGAATGAAATGAGAGAGATTTAGAATTGCACCTATAATTGTAGATAGAATTAAAGATGACATTTGTGTTATGGTTGATATAGATTTTACTTTTATACAAGCAGTAGAACCTCAAGAGACATTTCTTGATCCCTCGGGTTATGAATTGAGTGATGATATTATAGTTGGATATATTGATTTATTGTTGAAATCAAAGAAGGATAAATTAGAATATAGATTTGGAACATATGATGAGATTACCTGGTTAGCTCATTAGACATCCTTGGAGAAGGCTTCTCATAAGAAGATAGAAATTATTATGAAGAAAGCTTTATCAGAGGTCGGTATGATTGAGAGTGAGTCGGAGCTAGTCAAGAAAACCATGAAACAAGGCATACTGAATATACAACCCTTGTCAGTATCTGTTGCAAAGACATCTTTAGAATAGAGAATTCCGTATGTAGCAGTATCAAATGTGCAACCAAGTGAACCAAAGAGAAAATCTGAGAGATTAAGGGAAGCAGTGATCAGAAAGACTAAAAGGGTCAAGCATCAAGCCATAGACTAGGCAAAAGATGAAAGACATTATTGACAATTGTCGAGTCTAGTAATGAAGAAGAAGAAGAACAAGAAGTCAAACAAGCAGAGAAAGTAACAAAGCAATAAGCATGAAAATTTCAACAACCCTAGAAGTCAAAGATAGAAAAGATAAACTCATCTATTTCTATTGAGGGTAACTTTGTTTAGATGAATAAATTTTATGATTTGTATAATAATTTTGAAAAAGATCATATTGATATCTCTACTATAAGATACATTATAGAAAATAATCTAAAATTGAAGGATATTGATGGCATAGTAAACCAAAAAGTCTATGATAGACTTATTGAGAAGAAGGCACTAGCAAGAAAAGAAGATTTAGAACTTTGAAAGTCTATGCTAAGAACTATTTGCAAAACTGATGACGAAGAAGAGATTAAGAGATTATTGAATAATCGTGCACCTTATCTGAGAAATAAAATGAGACCATTTTTTTTTATGGTGGGTGAGAAAGAAAAATTAAGAAGTGATACTATATTAGTAATAAGTTAGATGTTGATAGAATCTAAGGCAGCATCTCCACCAGCACCCAAAACCTCAAAAGTATCAGTGAGCAGTAACACTATGCAAATAGAACAAACCAATGTTACCATTAACATTGATGATACTAATCCATTTGAAGGTTCTAAACTTAATGAACCTAATAAAAAGGATACTAAATAAAAACTAAGGCAAATTGAAGAGGAGAAGAGATTACTTGAAGAAGAAGAGAGGAAAGTAGAAGAGGCCAAGTAGAAATCACTTGAGGATAACAAGAAGAAGAAATTGGAAGAGGAAGAGAAGAGAAAAAATGAAAGAAAGGAAAGAGAAAAGAAAGAAGAAGAAGAGAGGAGTAAAAAAGGTAGCCAAGAAGCAAAGGGAGGATGACACTAAACCTTCTAGTTCATCTACTCCACTTTCACTTGCCAACCTAGCAACTAATGATGATGATCAAACTGATTTGATCTCATCCTTATCAAAACTTATTCAGAAGAATAGAATAGTGAAGAGCCTATAGAAAACCCTAATGGAGGTTACTAATAGATTACATAGTACTCTAGCAGTACATCACAAAAAAGTAGATCCAGAATAGAGGGAACAGATAGTGCTAAAGTCATTTTATGAAGAATTTACCAATTTGTTAAATGTTGCAGAAGAAAAGACACAAATTTCACATGATGCTAACTTGTTTAGCACCAATTTCCAAAATATTAAGAATGATTTAATAAGTCCAAATACTTGTATCAAGGAACTTAGGACATGTCAACAAGATGGGAAGATATTGTACATTAAGTTTACTCTATCATATAAATTGACTAAGGACATTGACAATTGGATTGGAGGAAAGATGAGTGAGCTAGAGGCTCTATCCAGCCAAATATAGCATCCATCTTGTACGATTGATGATTTTGAAGGACAAGTGGCCAGTATTCACAATGATATTAGAAAATTGGAACCTTGAAAGGAAAAAATTTTGAAGAGAATATTGGATTTTAGAAATTCTATTGCTTTGAAAGTATCTCTTGTTGAGAAACAATTGGGGGAATGTGTCAAGGCCAAGGACACTTCTTCTAACTTTTTGTCATCAAACCTTAATGCAGTTGAGATTGCATCATATGCCTTATGTGCAATTCTCACCTCTTTTGAATCCACCAAGGAGACATGGACTAAAGGTATGGATAGTATGAAAGAAAATTTTGATGATTGCATAAAGATCCTATCAACTTAAGACAAAAGGACAGTATTTTTTTGATAGCAATTGGACAGTTTTTGAATAGTTTTTGACATTTTGATCTTTATCATTGATGTCCAAGGGGGAGAGATACAATGGAAAATTAAAAATTAGGTAAAAGAGGAGAAAATAATATTGTAAAGTATATTGTAAGGGGGAGAATATGTAAAGATGGACAAATTGTAATAGATGTAATGTGAATGTGTTGTTTATTTTAAGTTTTTGATACTTAGCCAATTTTTCCTATTTTGTTGCCATCAATGCCAAAGGGGGGGATTGTTGACAATTGGATAATAAAGATATGAAATTTTTGTCATTTATGACAACACATGATGCACATGCTCATAGGAAACCTTGAAAATAAAGATACTTGGTTTTGGTACTTAGAAAGTTGTCTAAGTATGAATTTGGTATACAATAGTGTATTGTTTTGTTTATAATTTGTTGCTGATGTCATATTATGACTAGAAAAGTTAGATGGAGATTGTATACATGTTGATGATGACATGTATAACCTTGGAAGTCAATACAAACTATACAAAACAAAGATATTTGTATTGTAAGTGAAACTGGACAATGGAATTAAAGGAAAGTATTATTTTGTTTACAAAATAATTACTTGTCAAATTAGGGTTGACATCTTAGAAGTTTACTCTAAGTTGGAAAAGTGTATTATGGTCTTAGCCGACCTAGCAAAAATTTGTGAAAATGCATGGTATTTATGCAAAGGACATTTTACAATGAAGAAGTGTGAAGGAATTGTGTGATTGTTTTGTTTAGCAATTATATGCGAACTTTTATGAAAGTGATGTATGCAAAGTTTTATGAAATCTATTTTGTGATTCGAGATCGAGCTAAAGATCAAAGACCAATCAAGAAAGAAGTTACAGTACTTATATTCCAGAAGTCTAATTACTTGTTTGGGCAGTGAGCTCTTTTTGTAATTGGAATTGCATGTTTTGGCAGTGAGCTCATCTTGCATCTATTGTACTACAACTCCTAACAAGGTTGGCACAACTCCTAATGGGGTTGGAATCTCCTAATAGGGATTCAAATTCTCCTAATAGGGACTCCTTATACTAAATTTTCTTATTGACTCCTAATAGGGTCCATCCTCTAACAAGGAACTTATATATGAGTATATTATCTAGCAGGTATCATCCCCATCGGGGTTTTGCCTTGGCTAGGGTTTCCCTAGTTAACAAAATATGGTGTTATGAGTTATCTATGTGCTTGGTTACTATTACTTTTCAGCATTACTTTATTTCTTTTTAATGTATGATTTAAAGTAAGAAATAAAATCTAGTTGGCGACTAATATTTATAGATTATTGATTCACCCCCACCCCTTCCTCAGTAATCCCTATTTCTAACAGGCATGGTTTTCTCTAGTACTCGGTTTGGTCTTGGTTCTTGTGGAGCCCAATTTTTTAGTGAGCTGACTTTTGGCATTTAATTTATGTATGGGTATTTAATTTGTGTAACAGTTGACTTGTGGCTTATGCAAACATTTAATGTAAGGGTTTATTTTAATTTTTAATGAGTTAGGCTGACCTATGGCTTAGTTGGGTATAATTAGGGGTGTTTTTTGAAGTGTTAAGTTGTTCTTGAGTGTGTAAACCTAAGCACTAAAGTTCAGGTAGTTTGCACTAGGACTTGAGTGAAGGTTGGAAGTGAAGTTTAATCTTGTGAAACTGATTGATCTTCTGAATTTTTTGTAGAGGGTTTGCAAAAATCTTGGAAGATACCTCCAAGAAGATTGGACCCTAGGACAATTGATGATCTTAGTGATATTATAGAGGAAAGGATCTTAGAGAAGATTAAAGTAGAATTTAAATCTTAGCATTGATGAAGAGTAACATGATTGCTGAAATTGTGAGTTCTCTAGGTGGTGTACCTAGGCATGTGGGTATTGAATATGGTTATGAGGAGTTTGTTGAAGACTTTAAAGCTTTTGGATCAAGTGGTGAGGACATAACTAATTATGTGGAGAGACCTATTAGAACTAGGGTTGGTAAGTTTGCTAGACCTAGATCATAGTTGAAGTTGAAGCATAAGATGGAGGTTTCTAATTTCTTATGTACTTTGACTCCTGGGCACCTGATTGATTGGATTGGTGAATTGGAAGACTACTTTGAGCTTTAGGATATTGAAGATCCACTCAGAGTAAGGTTGGTATAAACTAAGTTGAAATGACATGCTACTCTTTGGTGGAAATAATTACAAAGAGATAGAGAGGAGGAAGGTGAAATGAAGATCACTGCATGGAGGTTAATGGTGACTAAGTTGAAGGCAAAGTTCATTCCTATTGATTATTAACTTGAGTTGTTCAAAATGTTGTTGAATTTGAAACAAAAATATATGACTATGAAAGATTATACCAAGGAGTTCTACAAGTTGAATATTGAGTTTGGGCATAGAGAATTGTCAAAGGAGAAGGTAGCTCAGTACATTAATAATTTGAGATACAATATCCAAGATGAAGTTGGCATGTTGAAGATTGATTCGGTTGAGGATGCTTAGCAATATGCCCTAAAGGTAGAAGATAAGTTGAAAATGAAAATTCAAGGTAATTCTAGAGGGAAGGATAAGTAGGATAGCTCAACAAAAGCTAAATTGAGTAATGAAGATGAACCAAAACCTATTGATTAGAAGAGAAGGATAGATAGAGGTGAGTTTTAGGGTACTTGCTACAAATGTGAAGTAGGGCATATATTTTATGAATGTCCTAAGGCTAGTGATAGAAGAGTTATTATTGTGAAGGAGGTTGAAGAAAATGGTAGTCAACCTAAGCAAGGAGAAAGCTTACTAGCTTAGCAAATATTGATTGGTCAAAGGACAATGGAACCTTGTTAGAGGACTAAATTTTTCAAGACTTTTTGTAAGGTTCATGGTAAATTCTACGAGGTGATTGTGGATGGTGGTAGTACTGATAACCTTGTTGCTAAGGAGATGGTTCAGAAACTTGGTTTGAGAAGAATAAGACATCCTTATCCTTATAGAATTGGTTTGTTGCAAGGTGAGCATGCTTTGGAAGTAAGGGAGAAATGCCTTGTTGATTTCTAGATTAGGTAGTATAAGGATCAAGTGTTGTGTGATATTGTGGACATGAATAGTTGTCATGTGTTTCTTGGTAGAACTTGGTAGTATGATTGTAGGGTTGTGCATGATTGTGTCAAGAATGTGTTTTTCCATTATGAAAGGTAGCAGGAAGCATTCCTTGATTCCTTTGTAGAATGAAGAGCTCGATAGGAGGAACTTGAGATTGGTAGTCGAGATGAGTTGAAGGATTAGGAGGGTTGGAGATCAGCATGGAAAATAGACCTATAGCACTGAGGATGGATGTGAAGAAGAAGAAGGAGATCAAGGAAAAGAGTGTACAAATTGAATACTTGGAGGATATGTATGTGAAGAACCAATTTGGGATTTATGTGCTAAATCTCAAAATATGTTCTTCCAGCTATTGAGAACATCTTTTTGAACCTAAGGTGTCTAATGCAAGAGTATCCTTGGTTGGCTAGAAATCCTACATGTTGGTGTGGTTTGACCTTGGACTTGGAGGACTCGATCAAAGAATGAAGGGTGAATCGATCTATACTAAGTTGGTTTGGTTGTTGTGTTAACTAAGTGACTTAGTTAATGAAGATGTTTGGTGATGCTTGGGGGATATTGGGAGCTCAGTTTGCACTGGCAGCTTCATAGCAATGTTTTCCCAAGTAGCTTCATTAGTAAAGGAACTTGGTTAGGTCTAATGGAATGCTAACACTTGGAATGGTTTTCTCTAACACTTAGTTTGGTCTTGGTTCTTGTGTGGCTCGAATTGATAGTGAGCCAACTTTTGGTATTTAATTTGCGTATGGGTATTTAATTTGTGTTGTAGCTGACTTGTGGCTTATGAAAACATTTAATATAAGGGTTTATTTTAATTTTTAATGTGTTAGGTTGACTTGTAGCTTAGTTAGGTATAAGTAGGGGTATTATGTGGAGTCTTAAGGAGATGGTAGATCATCCAGCTTGGAGAAGAGGATGAATTATAGGAGCAAACTTTGAACAGATAGTAGATGAAGCTTGGTAAACTAGGAGATTTATTGGTGGTCTTACGAGCACAAGTTGAGATTTTCTTGGTGTTTTCTACCAGAGTGTGGATCTAGACTAGCTAGAGATTAAGTTGGATCTTTGATGAGAGCGATTTACAACCTACTTTATTTCATATTTTAATATATTTCATTTAGTTTCATACTCACTTTCTATTCCATTTCTATTATGTTTCATCCCATTTTACTATTTTATGTTGCTTACAATCTAATATGTTCAAGTAATATTTAATCTAGTTAGCAGATGGAATATGTGAATAAATAGATGAGATTGTATTTATGTAACATGTTGATTATGTGTTATGGCTCTTCATGTCATCTAATATGCATCTTCATGTAGCTATTTCACTAATACAAAGCTCCATCAACTTCAAAATTTATTGTACTTACTTCCAAGGCAATATTAGTTGGCGATGATTATGATATTAAAGAGGAAGGCCGCAAGCCTTACTTTGTGTTGCCTATTGTTTCTTGTTGGCATAGAGACACATTCTATGTAGATATCATCCATAATGCATAAAAACATGGAGAGGATGTCAAGGAGGTCTACATGTCATAATATGGAAATCAAATTGGTCCGAAATCAACCATTTTTGTTGCTGAGAATTTGGCTTGTAATGGGTAAATATTTGGTAGTTGGGATGCATTTCCAAATATCATATGGATAGGAGACTCAGAGATTAGATTTTTCCTATCTTTAACTTATGTTATAACCAAAACCATGGCTCCAAAACTATGAATGAAGACAATATTGTTTTGTTTTAACAATATCAATAAGTTGCCTATTCTTGGCATGAAACCAATTTTTGTTGTATTGTTACATATTAGTTATTGTTTGTATGGTGCATATTATCAAAATAGTTGTAAAAACTATTATAGTTGTTCATATAAAAGCAGTGCAAGATACAGGAAAAAGGGAGATATATACATTTCTATAGAGGAGACTATTGCACACAATTCTGGACTGTATTATTCCATGATTAATAAAAACAATATTTTTTCATGATCACAACAACATAGAACTCGTCTATTCTTTATTCATCATGCAAGTCAGGGAGTAAGGGCCCACTTTTTGTCAAGGCACAGTGGTACTTTTATTTAGTGTGTTTTTGTAATGTATTATTTAAGAGTTTGATTTCTTAATTAGTCTATTTGGTAAATTAGATGTTCATGTTCTTGTCTATTTACTGATGTCTAGATTAGTTAATTTAGATTTTCAAATTAGTTAATTTAGAGTTAGATTTAGCATTTGTATAAATATTTATGTTATTGATATTTATTTCATAAATTTTTGTTTTTATTATTTTGATGTTTATTTATGTTTCTAATGTTCGTGTCACCAGGAAGTGATAGTTCATATCACTGGGTTTTATTTGGTTTTCCATAGGTTCAATTTTGCCTATTCTAGTTGCATTCATAATCCCTTGATGGCATATTTCCTAGACACATTTCAAAAGCTTACGCCCCTGGATTGACATGAATAGACCAAGTTGCAATTCATTCTAATTTATGTTAATTCTTTCTAATTATTTTCCATAGTGTTGACCTATCAATCTTGAGGGGTCTAGAGGAACTATTTTTGTTGTAGTTTCTTATGTATTTGGCTATAACCCAGAAGGCCTTATAGCTGGGCACATTGCATGTAAATATTTGTTTTATGAATAAAGAGTTGCATTTGGTATCAGATCTTGCATTTTTATTGTGTTTATGTTGTGCGGTTATTTGCAAGGATCTAGATTACCTCCAATTGGGGTACCCTCAAATTCTCCTACATCATATCCACTCTTCAAATCAATCTTATTAGTAAAATACTCAACTCCACTCAAATAATCCATAATGTTATCCATCATTGGTAAAGAAATCTATACTTCACCATGATCTTGTTTTTTTCTCTAGAATCTATACACATTCTTTATTCCCCTTTTTTTCTTATATGCTAACACTAAGATACTACATAGGGACTCAAACTCTCTATGACTCTACCATTCTTCAATAATTATTGTACTTTCTAATTAAATTTTTCATTCTCTTTTACTTTCATACAATGTGCTCCTTTGTTTGGTAAACTTGATCTAGGAATTAGATCCATGCAATGACTAATACTCCTTACATGTGATATGTCATTCCCCTATCCAAGAATCCTTAGAAATAAGGATATAACATACACAAACATTTTTTTATTAAAACATAAATAAATGCACATATTAAACATAATGATCCCAAGAGAAAGACTTAGCCAACTAACCAACTAGCAAAGAGTCCCAGTTGTTCCATTACTTTACAAAATGAATACATTTCCATCTAGGTGATTAACATGAAAGGTTCATTTTACTATTACATTTGGATACATAACATGGTCTATTTTAAACCTAAATTACAAGTTCCTAGATGGTTAACCAAGCAAGTTGATTTATTGATTTAAAAAATAAAAGGATGAGACAAAAATTCAAACTAACCCAAAAATAACTAATAAGTAATTTTCAAAAATGGGTACTTGAAACATCAACTTGCAAACTCCAAAAAAGTTGGACAATGCTCATTGTTTGAGGTACAATGTTTCTCTGATGGCACTGTATAATAAAACCTCGAAAGGCATACAATAAGATGGAGGTACTACATGCGATAAAACTTGTATTTTCATGCAATACAAATTTGAATAGTGTGAAATTAACTCCAATATCATACAAAACAATCATAAAATGCATACTATGAAACTTGCAATTGGGTGCAATGAAACACTATCCAATATTTCATTGTTTGATATGATGCACTAAAGGGGTATTTATAAAGTACCTTTCTTAATGGTAAGACACTAATCAAAACCAAAATATAATGAAAACCTCCACATAAGGGAGTAATAGATTTTGAAAATAATTATTCAATTTTATGTTGTCTTTGATGTTACACAAAATGTCAAGCCTTTACCAAGCAGTAAATGATAGCCGAGATCACTTAGGTGTCAAAGACAATTTCCTATATATGTTGAGCATTCAGTTTTAACCAAGTTTAGAGATAGTATTGAATGAGCTTAGTCGATTAATGAAGTGAAGTATGTATTGAGCAAGCTTAGTTAGTTATCAAAGGAAAGTCGGCATGAAGTCAACATTGACCAAGTTGGGTCGGTTAAATAAGAATTTTTGTATTACCTAAGTACTCAATTCTGTATTAGCTGATTGTTAGCATATTAAGTTTGATAAATTTATTGGTCAATACAAGTTGACTTAAGGGATGATAATAGTTTTATTAAAATATTATTCAAGCTGAATTGACAAGGTGAATCATATAAATGAACGGTCAAGTTGAGGATTGAAATGTGGAGTTGAAGAAGATGAATTAAGGAAGTGAATTTGGAAGGATATTTGTAAGAGGATAGAGTATCCAAGTTCACAGAGCTACAAAGAACATTCTAATCAATGAGGATCAAGTAATCAAGCTAGAATAGATATTTGAATCAACAAAGTTAGATGCATTAGAAATCAGATCAAGTCATTGTTACTCTTTAATAAATTTAGTAGTGAATCAAATCTTGTAACAGAGTTGGCCTAACAGCTATTTAGCAAATCCTCTAACAAAGTGGCATTTCTAGATTGAAGTATCTAAAGACCTCTAAAAAAGCCACTCCTAATAGGGTGAATTAAATCCTCTAATAGGGTCACACCTCATAGTGTTTTTTGTAACCATTAATAAGGTTGGCTCCTAATAGGGCTCACTTTAGAAGAGTGAAAAATAGTAACTAGAGGAAATTGGTGGTTTTCCCAAGTTAGGTTTCCACATTAAATCTTGGTGTCTCTTGTGTTCATGTTATTTCTTTTATGCTTCTACTACTAGGTTATTTATGGTTAAAACACATTAAATATCTTAAGATCTAATTATCTCTATGATAACTGAGTGACAGTATTAAATTCAATGTTAACCAAGTATTAGTAAGGATTTGGTTTAAACTTTTGTTGACATTTTAAGGGACTTGGATTTATTTTTGTAGGAACTGATTCACCCCTCCCCTCTCAATTACTCCTTCTCATTTTCAAAAATTGTTATCATAGTATTTGGTTCTTGTGGATAAGGTTTCAAGGACCTAAGCTAAAGATCAAGATGTCTTACAAAAGGGAAATTCCTAAGTTGAACAGAGATAACTTCCAAACATGACAGGAACTCATGAAGCTGCATTTGGAAACCATTGGAGACACAAGCCTAAAATATCTAGAGAACAAGTATGTGGCACCTATTGGAACTTTGACTATGAAGAAAATTTTGGAAAAGAAGAATCACAACATAATGATGATTGACATTTCCTTTACTGTCAATTATGTTTAATTTGATGAAGTCAAAGATTGTCCTACTACTCATGAAATGTAGATCAAACTGAGAATATATGTAGAGAAGATGACAATGTGAGGAGAGCTAAGGCAAAAATTCTAAGAGGTCATTTTGATCAAATGAAGATGAAAGAAGATGAAAACATTGCAGAATACAGTGAAAGAATCAAATCAAGTATGAGTGTAATTAGAGCTTTAGGAGGGAAAATTGATGATGTGATAGTGGTCAACAAGGTACTCAAAACTCTTTTTCCTATTTATGCAATTAGAGTTTCAGCTATTCAAGAAATGAGAAGTGATCCCAAAAATGATATAACTTTGGATGCATTAGTAAGAGGGTTGATATCCTTTGAGTCAAACAAATCTGATAACTATTTTCCTAACTCTAGTAGCATTAAGTCTGCATTTCAAGCTAAACTATCACTCAAAAATAAAGGTGGAAAATCTAAAAGCAAAAAATATAACAGTGAAGATGAAGATGTATCTAATGATGACCTTGAAGTTATTGAAGCTCTGCTTACAAGAAGATTCCCTAAAGGAAAAGTAAAGTCCAAAGGTACAATACCTCTAGTCTATTTTTCTTGCGAAGAAGTTGGTCACATTGTTGCAAGGTGTCCAAACAAAGAAGACAAAGAAGAAAACAAGTATGACAAGTATAAAGGCAAGAAAGATTTCAAAATCTACAAAGACTACAAGGATAAAAGTAAGAAATCTTGTTACAAGGCTTAAAGACTTTGATAGTAGTGATGAAGATGAAATGGGTTACATTACTATTAAAGATGAATCAAATGATGAAAATGATAAGATGCCGCACATGGATCATAGATAGTGGTTGTTCTCACCAAATGACTAGTGATAAAACAAAATTTGAGCACTCAGAACACTATGATGGTGTGAGTGTCATATTTAAGTGATGAACCTTGTTGTGTAAAAGCAAAAGGTTGCATTTCATTAACTAATGAACTCAGATGTGACAATGCTTATTGGGTTGAAGGACTGAAACACAATCTACATAGTGTGGCATAGTTGAATGAAATTGGATTCAAGGTAGAATTCATGAATAGAAAGGCCAAGCTATTGGATGGGAAAGGAAATCTAGTTGGGGCTGGCAATCAAACAAAATGTAATCTATTCTATCTAGATCTAACTAAAAGTTCATGTTTCCTAGCTCAAGTAAAGGAAAGTTGGTTATGACATAAAAGATTACGTCATGTGAATTTTGATAACCTAGTCAACATAAGCAAGAATAAAAAAGTGAGAGGCATTCCAATTCTAAGGAAACCTAATATGGGCATTTACAAAAATTATCAAATTGGGAAGATGGGAAAGACAAGCTTCAAAAGCAATAATTATCATTCTGAGGAAGTTTTGGAGTTGGTTCATGCATATCATTGTGGACCTATTGGCATAGAAAGCTACTATGGAGATAAGTATTTCATTTTATTTGTTGATGTATATGAAAGATAAATTTGAATCTTTTCAAAAATTCAAGTGGTATATGGCTGAAGTGGAGAAAGAAATGGGAAAGAAACTAAAATTTCTAAGGTTAGACAAAGGAGGAGAATTTATCTCAAATGAATTCAATCAATTTTGTAATGAAAGAGGAATCAAAAGATAGGTATCTACACCTAGTACACCTCAGCAGAATGGCATAGCAGAAAGAAGAAATAGATCCATCATGGATTGTGCAAGAATATTGATGATAGAGAAAAATGTTGTAATCAAATACTAGAAGGAAGCAACTAGTACAATAGTTCATACCTTAAACCAAGTTGAGTTGAAGAAAGATACAACTCAAACACCTTATGAATTATGGTAAAACTATAAACCTAATGTGTTTTATTTCAAAGCATTTAGAAGCAAATGATATATCTTAAAAGAAACAAGAAAAGAAAAATTTGATGTGAAAAGTGATGAAGGCATATTCCTAGGATACTCCAACAAAAGTAAAGCATGCAAATGTTTGAATCTTACTACTCACAAGGTTATAGAAAATGTATATGTAAAAATTGATGAGTTTGTAGAAAAGAGTGAAGAACAAAGCTTAAAAGAACTTGAAAACTATAGAAACTTTGTCTACTTTGAACCTAATACTTTACCTAAAATTCAAGCAAATGCAATTGAAAATCAGAATTCTTCACCACCTAAGTCCCCTAAATCTCCAGTTCAACCTGAGTTGCAGCTAATGCAACCTGAATCATAGTTTGAAGGACCTGAATCTTAGTCTGAAGGACCTGAGTCTTAGTCTGAAGGACCCAAGTCACAGATAGTGGGACCCGAGCATGATTAAGAAGATCATTTTGAGCATGGTGAACCGAGTGAATCAAGTCTAAAATCCAAAAATAAGGAACTTGTACTTGCTAGATATGTCAGAAGGCATCATGCACCTGAGAAAATCATTAGAGATCAATCAAAAGGCACAATGACAAGGAATAAACTAAAAGGTACATGTTTTCTTACTAAGTTTGAACCTAGAACTATTAAAGATGCATTAGACAATGAAAGTTGGATTGAGGCAATGAATGAAGAGATTGAACAAATTGAAAGAAACAAAACTTGGACTCTTGTTCCCAAAACCAAGGACAAAAATATAATTTGCACAAAATGTGTATTCAAAAATAAGCCAAATGAAAATAGAGAAGTATCAAGGAACAAGGTAAGGTTAGTAAGAAAATGTTATGCTCAAGAAGAAGGTGTTGATTGTGGAGAAACATTTGCTCCTATTTCAAGACTAGAAGGTGTTAGAAAAATACTTGATTATGCTACACATAAAGGATTTGAAGTATATTAGATGGAAGTAAAGTCATCTTTCTTGAATGGAATCCTAGAAGAAGAAGTCTACATTGAGCAACTTGAAGGTTTCATAGATCCTAAATAAATGGATATGATTTGTGAATTACATAAAGCTTTATATGGTCTCAAACAAGCCCCTAGATATGGTAAGAATAGGTCTTCAAAAGACAAATGACAATAGCAATCTATACATCAAGGAAGGACCAGAAAAGAAGATATTGCTAGCAGAATTTTTTGTAGATGGTATACTATTCACTAAACATGATGACTATGCAAATATTTTTTTGAAGAAATGAGTAAAAAATTTGAAATGTCAATTTTTTGAGAGATTAAATTCTTTGTTGGTCTGTAAATTCAACAAAAGAAGGATGACATCTCATTACTCAATTAAAGTACATGAAGGAGATATTGAAGAATTTTGGAATGGAGGATTCCAAACCAATTGGAATATCTATGTCTACTAGACAAAATCTTCCCAAAAATGATGATTCCAAAGAGGTAGATCGGACTACATATAGATCAATGATTGGAAATAATTTAGTATGTAGTACACAGAAGACTTGATATTGCATTAGTAGTTGGTATGGTGGTAAGATTTTATGCTAATATAAAAGAAAATCATATGATGACAATAAAAAAAAATTGAGGTATCTAAAAGGTACTGAAGATTATGGTTTGTGGTATAAGAAAGGAGGCAACTTTGAATTAAAAGCCTTCACTAATGTTGATTGGGTAGGAAGTATTGATGATGAGAAAAGCATTAGTGGTGGAGCATTCTTTCTTGAAAAGAGGGTAGTGTCTTGGACAAGAGAGAAATATATTGCATCTCTTAGTCTATAGCAGAAGCAGAATATGTTACAATAGTAGTCAATTTTTACAACATCATTTGGTTCAAACAAACTTTGTCAAGTATGAAGGAAGAAATCAAGGATCCAGTAGTTATCTTTTGTGATAACACCAGTGCATTAACATATCCAAAAATCTAGTGATGCATACCAAGGCAAAGCACATTGCAATAAAGTATCATTTTCTACAAGAATTGGCGCAAGACAAAGACGTGAGATTAGAATATGTCAACATAAAAGAACAAATTACAGACATATTCATCACGCATACATATTCATCAAGCCATTACATAAGGATGCATTTTTGTATCTAAGAGGTAGGGTTCATCCCCCTATCTCAAGCTCACTAAACAAAGATTAGTGATGCATCAACCGAGCATTGTAAGATCAGTCAAATTGATGCAATATTGTTAGAGTAGATTGCATATGAATCGGTATATCAAGTACATGGAAAATCCATTGAGTGTTTTCTTTGGCATGAGATGTTAAAGAGGGAGAGTTTGATGTTATATCAAAGAAATTTTGTATCATCAAGTGCATATCATAGATCAGTAAGTTAGAGGGAGAGATTGCAGTTAGAGAAATTAGAGAAGTCACAATAAATCACTTTAGAAGGAGGCATTGATGTCAAAGGGAGTTCTCACTGATAGAGGGAGTTCTCATGGATGAGATTCAAAATAAAACTAAGGATATTATCCTTACTTATATTTTTCTCTAAAGTTTCTTTATATTATGACATGTTGTGTTTCCATCAATGTCAAAGAGGGAGATTATTGAAAATAATAATTCAATTGTATGTTGTCTTTGATGTTACAAAAAATGTGAATCCTTTACCGAGCAGTTAGTGATAGTTGAGCTTACTCAGGTGTCAAAGATAATTTCCTTTATATGTCAAGTATTTAGTTTTAACCAAATTTAGAGCTCAATCGGTTAATGAAGGGAAGTTTGTATTGACCAAGCTTAGTTGGTTATCAAAGGAAAGTTAGCATGAAGTCAGTATTAACTAAGCTGGTTGGTTAACATTAGAACTTCTATATTAACCAAGTACTCAATTTTCTATTAGCCAACTGTTAATAGATTAAGTCTGATAAATTTATTGGTTAATACAAGATGACTTAAGGGATGATAATTTTTTGATTAAAAGAGTATTCAATCCAACTTGACAAGGTGAGTCATATAAATGAAAGGTCAAGTTGAGGATTGAATATGGAATTGAAGAAGATCAATTAAGGAAGTGAATTTGGAAGGATATATGTAAGAGGATAGAGTATCCGAGTTGATAGAGCTATAAAGTGTTGAAATCTGATTGAAAAGATCATTGATTAGAAAAATTGTTATAAGGGAGATTGTTATGTGTTTCAATCATTGTTTTGTCACTAATGTCAAACCTACTATTTTATTGTAAGATAATTTCTTATATGTTTCAACTACTATCACTTAGTTTATTGATGAGGACAATTTGATCAACAAGATGTAACAAAAGCACGTAGAGGAAAGGTTGAGTTATCATTATGTAATGAAGTACAAGGATCAGTTAAGATAGTGATGGCATGATGTATTAATGGTCTACTTAAGGTTACAAAATGGTTGGCTACACTTAGAAAGTTTAGAAGAATAAGTTAAACAATGTTTATCTACCAAGATTGACTGAGTGGATTGTACGTACCGAGAAAAGTTAGTACAAGCCAAGCAAAAAGTCAGTTGGAGCCGAGTGAAAGAAAATTCTAGTGGATGCAGAGCAAGACAGTAGATGCCAAGTGAATTTTAGTTGATGTTGAGTACCAGTAAAATCCAATTGATGCCGAGTGATTTTACAGTTGATGTTGAGTGATGCAGTATGTATGAAGCATCAAAAGATTGATAATGCTGAGCTGATGCATTATGACAAAGATCAAAGATTCGCTAAATAAAAGCTAACAAGTTTATTTTCTTGAAACTTGTGAACCAAGAGGAAGATAAGATTGATGAGTCGGTGTCACAAAATTTTATGTAAACCATTTTGGAGGCAAATTCAAGTAGATTCTAAGAGAAGTTTCTAGAGAAGACAAGATATGGGGTAGATACATTGTATCCTACCTAATCCATCCAAAACCATAATTTAGATGATGGATAATGAGTAGGAAAATATTATAATTTTCTTTATATAGGAATTTCTAGTCATGAAGCAAAAGAGTTAGAGAGATTGGTGTCATGTGTGTGAACCTAAGGAGGAGAAGGAATTAAGGGTTTTGCTTCATCAAGTGACCCAAGAGAAGTGTTTGCAATGGTGTATTAAGCAAGAAGGCTTAAGGAGATGAATGCTTGAAGGGTGAACAAGTTGTCAGAGCTATAAATTATGAAAGTCAAGTAGAATTGAGGACTAAACAGAGATCTATAATCTACAAGTGAAGTCATAAATTGTATCAAATCAAAGCTCTACTATTACTCTCTAACAATTGTATTAGTCTAGGGTAAATCCTTTGGAGTAAGGTTGACTTAACATTCATTGGAAAATCCTTTAACAAGGTAGCATTCTAAGTGAATGGGCTAAAGTCCTCTAACAAGGCTCACTTTTAATAGGGTGATTGAAATCCCTTAACTGGGTCACATTTAACAGTGTGTATTGTAACCTTTAACAGGTTGGCCTTTCACATGGCATCACTTTAGAAGAGTGAAAAGGAGTAGCATGTTACTAGTGGTTTTTCCCAAATTGGGTTTCCATGTTAAATGATTGTGTCAAATGTGTTGATGAATGTTTCGTGTTTCATGATTTACATTTTTGCAAGTTGATTTGATAGTAACATATAAGTCTTAGTATGGATTCGATCGAGAGGTGACCAAAAGTATGGTGGGGTCCTGGAAGGATGGCAAGGTGAAGGTGAATGGGGTCTACTTCCAAATAACGGAGGAGGTGATTGCGACTATCACCGAAATCCCTATTGAGGGTTTTAAATTCTTTAGGGATAAGAAGCTCTCGGCCAATGCAGTTAGGGACTTTGTGGAGAGTGAGAAGGAACTGAAAGCGCTGAGAAAGATTGACACCTACTATGTCCTCGACTCCATAAAGAAGTAGTGTAGGTATGTTCTAAGAGCTGTTATCAAGTACATCATGTTGGACCCTAGGTTTGATAGAGCTCATACCCATCACTTTGTTATATTGAATCATTTATGGCATAATGTTAATATTTCATTTCCATATTATCTGTTAACCTCTATGAGCAAGGTGGTGGATAGCTTCAAAAAGAAGCCCAGCTCAAATTTGGCTCTGCACAAGGGGTTGCTGCTACTTATCCATGAGCACTTCAAGGCTCAAACTATAAGCATTGCTCCCCTTAGGCAAAAAATGTGGAGTCTGGTAGTTCTAGTTACTCCTCTAATTCGAAAGATATATAGAGCCTCAGCTCTAAGGAAGGAGGGATCTCTTCTTTGGAGAAATTAGCGACCCACAAAGCTAATAAATCACCCTCCCCCATAACCCCCAGCAGAAAAATCCCTAGGGATCATGGGAAAAAGCCTCCTGAGAAGGATGAGGAGGGAGACAGTGATGATGAGGAGGAGCTAGAGTTTGAGGAGGTGGTTAAGGAGATGCAAGAGGAAATTAAGGATGAAAGTGGAAGGAAGAAACGCAAGAGGGAGAATTTGGAGGAAGTGCGCTCTCAGTTTGAGGAGGAGTCAGTGTTGCCCCTATCTCATGTCCACCTCTAAGCCCAACCTGAGGAGTAGAAAGAGGAGAATGCAGGGAATGTAGAAGGGGAAGTGCAGGTCAATGATAGGAGTAAAGCTTGGAAAAACTTTAATGTCAAGACTTTGAAGATGGGCATCTTCAAGGCGAAGATGGGCATCTTTAGGGAGGCCATGAATCCCCAAATCCTCATGGAAAATCAAGATGAACCATGGCTGGAAGAACTCATTGACCCGACGATAGTGGCTATTTCAGACAAAGCCAGGGAGACAGGGATGAACCTCTTGAATAATGCTCATAATAGTATGATTGACAATTTTAGATCAATCAAATGGCTTTTCCATAAGTAGGAGGAGGTCAAAGAATAGGTGAGACATATTGAGGCAATAAGGAATGGTATGGATGCTAACAAGAAGATGAATTCGGCTGACAGGCTCAATCTGGTGGAAAGAAGGATACACAACCTAGAGAACTACAATCACAACCTTGTGAATCAGATATTCTCTTTGTTAAGCTTCATTAACAACAACATCATCTCTCTTACAGGTTGGATCAAATACAAAGAAATGTAGGATGATGAGGAAGGAAAAGATAGGGAAGAAGCCAGAATGGAGGATGACTCTACAAAGGACAACACCATTCCTGATCAGGACTAGGGGGACCAAAGGGTGCAACAACTAGAAGTGGAGAAGAATCAACTAGCCTTCAAGGCTACTCAGGTTATGCAAGAGCTGGAGTGAAAGAAGGAGGAATAACTCTCACCTGTTCTTTTGTTTTTCTATGTCTTTTGGCTTTTGTTCTAGCTTTAGGCCATGGTAATACTTGTCTTTTTTCTTGGTCTTTTCTCATAACTTTAGTTTTTGGCTAGGCTTTATGCTTATTATCAGTCTCTAAACTTGTAACTTTTTGGCTAGGCTTTCATGCTTATTATCAACCTTATATGTTTCAACCATTGGGTTTCAGGACCCCTGTAATACCTATTTATCTAATCAAAACCATATAAGTCTTAGTAGATATACAATGAATGCATGCATGGGCATGAATATTTTATGGGTTCACTAAATTATGAAAAAGATTTTATTTTGTACATCTAGACCTTGAATAACTAATTCACACCCCGCCCCCCCCCCCCCACCCCCCTCAATTATTTTAAAAGAGTTCCAACAATTGGTATCAAAGCCATCTCCTTAAGAGGACTAGTTTTAAGGTACTAGAAGCACAAAGATCAAGATGTCTAAAAGAGAAGTACCCAAGCTCAATAGAGATAAATTTCCTACATGGAAAAGTTTGATGAAGCTACACCTTGGAGGACTTGAAGATCATGCACAATCTTCCATTACAATGGAACATACTGATCTAGGAGGAGCCCTAACTACTAAAGATATGAAGAAAAAGAAAGAACACAATTAGGTAATGTTGGAGATTGCCTCTACCTTAAGCTATGTCAAATTCGATGATATCAAAGGATGTGACATTATAAAGAAAATGTGGGATGCCTTGACCACCATATATGGAAGAGACAAAAATGTTCAAAGAGTCAAGTCTAAGAGCCTCAGAGGTAAGTTTGATGACATGAGAATGGGAGAAGGTGAGAATATTGCTCAATATGTTGCTAGGATAAAAGAAGTTGTTAGTGTAATAAAAGGTGCTACTAGTCAAATATATTATGATACTATGCTAAGTAAAGTCTTGAGGACATTACTACCTGCTTATGCTATTAGAGTTTTTGCAATCCAAGAGTTAAGATGTATGCCAGGAAATAATCTAACCCTTGAAGTTTTGTTAGGTAGACTCATTTCTTTTGAGCTATCTAATTTTGAAAATTACAAACCAAAAAGTCTTGAATCTGCTTTCAAAGCTAAATTATTATTGAAGGATTCTGAGGAGGTAAATCAGAAGAAGAAAAAGAAAAGAAAGATAAAGTATGCATCCAATGACAGTAGTACATATGAGGAAGACATTGAACAATTGGAAGCACTACTAGCAAGAAGATTTCATAGAAGAAAAGGCAAGTTCAAAGGAAAGTTACCCATCATTTGTTTCAACTGCAATGAAGTTGGTCATATCATTGCAAGATGTACACAGAAGAAGAACTACAAAGAAGGAAACAAGTACAAAAATAGAAGAGAAGATGATGGCAGAGACTACAAAGACAAAGGCAAGAAGTCATGCTACATTGTTGATGAACATGACTCTAATGAACATGATGATGAAGTGGTATATATTGTAATGAAGGATGAATCTGATGAGGATGAGGCAATTGCACTTGTGACTTGTGTGAACAAGAATGATAAGTGGATCATTGATAGTGGATGCTCACATCACATGACTAGAGACAAAAGTAAGTTCATTACCTTAACTTGTTATGATGGAAATAGTATAAGGTTTGGTAATGATGCACCATGTTTGATAAAAGGAAAAGGGTCTATCAAACTCACAGAGAAGATTTCATGTGACAATGCTTACTATGTTGAAGGATTAAATTATAACTTGTTAAGTGTGTCACAATTGAATAATTTGGGATGCAAAAGTGAATTTGAAAATTAAACTGCCAAGATATATGACACAAATGGGAAGCTGATTGGAAAAGGTGATCAAACTAGAAGTAATCTATTTTATCTAGATATAGAGGATGCTACTTGTCTTATTGCAAAATTTGATGGTGTATGGCTTTGGCACAAGAGATTATGTCATGTTAATTTTGATAATTTGGTTAGTATTAGTAACATGAAAAGAGTCAGAGGCTTTCCTAAGTTGAAGAAATTAAATAATATAGTATGCAAACAATGTCAACTAGACAAAATGTCAAAGTCAAGCTTTAAAAGTAAAGCTTATACCTCTAAGGAAATACTAGAAATTGTTCATACTAATTTGTGTAGACCTATTGAAGTAAAAAGCTATAGAGGAGATAAGTACATAATGCTATTTTTTGATGATTACTCTAGGATGATGATAGTCATGTTTCTAAAACAAAAATATGATGTTTTTCAAATGTTTAAGTGGTACTTGACAAGAGTTGAAAAAGAAACAGGTAAAAGTCTTAAATGCTTGAGATCAGATAGAGGAGGAGAATTCACTTCAAATGAGCTTGAGATGTTCTGTAATGATAGAGGAATCAAAAGATAGACATCTACACCTAGGACCCCTCCACAAAATGGAATTTTTGAAAGAAGAAACAAGTCTATAATGGATTGTGCTAGAACACTTTTGATGGAGAAGAATATTGCTCTAAAACATTGGAGAGAAGCTATAAGTACTACTGTATATACCTTGACCCATGTGCAAGTCAAGAAAGGTACTCATTCAACACCTTTTAAGTTATGGTATGAATATCCACCTAATGTGAAATACTTTAAGGTATTTGGAAACAAATCTTATATTCTCAAAGATGATAGGAATGGAAAGCTTGATGCAAAAAATGAAGAAGGAACGTTTCTTGGTTACTCCACAAGAAGTAAAGTTTACATGTGTTTAAATACTAACACTAAAAAAATTGTGGGAAGTGAAAATGTGAATTTTGATGAATTTATAGAAGTATATGAGGCTGAACTTATGAAAGAATTAGCAGAATAAAAATCATGTGTATACTTCTATGAAGGAATGCCTACTGAAGAAGATGCTACAAATCAAGTTGCAAACTAATAGCAAGTCTCAGTAACTATCGAGTCACAACCTGTGAATGCCTAGTTGCATTTAGGAACCGATTTGCATTCAAATTCCAAATTGTAAAAGGAAGAAAATGCACATTCTAATTTTGAGGTCACCACACATGCAAGAGATGTTGAAATACCTGACAGAGATGTACTCAGTGACACTGAAGCTGAGAGACAAAATGTAGTTACAAGAACTAAGCCAAGACTATCCAAATATGTTAAAAGACATCATCCTATAGATCAAATCATTGGAAACAAAGATGCAAGGCCAATTACAAGAAATAGATTGAGAAGTGAATCATGTTTGTTAAGTATGAAGGAGCCCAAAATAGTGCAAGATACATTAGAAGATGATGACTAGTACAAGGCCATGGAAGAAGAAATTCAATAGATAGAGAAGAACAAAACATGGAGTCTGGTTCCTAGACCAAAAGACAAGAATGTGATTGGCACCAAATGGGTATTCAGAAACAAGCTAGATGAGAATGGTGAAGTGAAAAGGAATAAAGCAAGATTAGTTTGCAAAGGATATGCACAAGAAGAAGGTATTGACTATGGTGAGACATTTTCCCCCATTGCAAGAATGGAAGGAGTGAGAATTCTACTTGCTTATGCTACATACAAAGGTTTCAACGTTTATCAAATGGATGTTAAATCTGCATTTCTAAATGGCATACAAGAAGAGGAGGTCTACATAGAATAGCTAGAAGGATGTGTTAATAAAAATAATAAGAACATGGTATTAGACTGCACAAAGCCCTATATGGATTCAAGCAAGCACTAAGAGCATGGTATGAGAGACTTCATAATTATCTTGTGAAGATTAGATTTGAAAGAACTAATGATAATAGCAATTTGTACATGAAGATATATCTGAAATATGTGTTGATGATAGCATATTTGGAGGATATGATGCTTTGTGTAAGGACTTTGCAAATCAGATGAAGCAAGAATTTGAAATGTCCATGTTTGGAGAGATCAATTTTTTTGTGGGATCACAAGTATATCAGATGAAGTATGGTATTTATATCACTCAATCAAAGTACATCAAAAAGATATTGAAAACATTTGGATTAGAGGATTCCAAACCAATAAGTACACCTATGGTGACATGACTCAACCTATCAAAGAATGATGATTCAACTGAGGTAAATCAAACATTATACAAATCCATGATTGTTAAATTGCAATATGTAGTACATAACAGACTTGATATTGCATTGTCTATAGGGATAGTTGCAAGATTCTTTGCAAATCTCAAAGAGAATCACTTGATGGTTGTGAAGAGAATAATGAGATACTTCAAAGGAATCAAAGAGTTTGGTTTATACTATAAGAAGAATGAAAAGTTTGAATTGAGAGCCTACACTGATGTTGATTGGGCTAGAAACATTGATGACAGAAAGAGCACTAGTGGAGGAGCATTCTTCTTAGGAAAAATACTAGTTACATGGACTAGTAAGAAGTAGAGTTGTACTTCTCAATGTACTTCTGAAGCAGAACATTACTGGTATCAACTGCACAAACATTTTATGGATCAAATAGTTACTTAAGAGAATGAAGGAAGAAATCAAGGAACCAATGATACTTTATTGTGATAATACAAGTGCTATCAATATATCAAAGAATCTAGTAATGCATACAAAGACAAAGCACATTGCAATCAAGTATCATTATGTAAGAGAGTTGGTTCAAGATAAAGAGGTGAAGATGGAATATGTTAACACAAAGGAGAAAATTGTTGATATCTTCACAAAAGCATTACCTAAGGATGTTTATGAGTATCTAAGAGGTAAACTAGGGTTGATACCCCTATCAAAAGTTACATAAGAGATAGAGGGAATGTCCTACATCAAAAAAGCTGATGTTCACATAATACAAATTGATGCAGTGAATCTTACTTTAGGAATTGCCTAAAGTAATCACAGACCTGAAAACTTCAAATCAGTCAAAAGAAAGGTGACAAATGGAGGAATTGAAGAACCTACAAAATCTTATATATGAATATATTAAAGATGTCAAGTGTTTGGTATATGTCTTATGCATTGTTGTCAAAGATCAAAAGATCAGAGAGGGAGAAAGCAATTAGAGAAAGGATCTGAACAAAGAGGGAGACATTAACTAAAGAGTTAGAAGGATCATTATCAGAAGGAGATATTCTGGTGATCAATTCAATATAAAAGAGAGGCATAAGAAGGAACTCAGAGGGAGTTATATTTTGTAACCTAATCAGAAGATGGAAGTTGCTGATAAAGGGAGAAACTTCAATACAAGTTTTCTTTTTGGTATTATCTTACTATTTTAACCTAGTTAGTTTGGTTGAACAAGATATTCATCATTTGATTGACTTGGTTGATCAGCTTGGTTTGTCATCAATCCCAAAGAGGGAGATTGTTGAAATCTAATTGAAAAGATCATTGATTAGAAATATTGTTATAAGGGAGATTGTTATGTGATCATTATTTTGTCACTAATGTCAAACCTACTATTTTTTGGTAAGAAAATTGCTTATATCTTTCAAGTATTACCACTTAGTTGATTGATGAGGAGGATTTGATCAACAAGATGTAACAAAAGCACATAGAGGAAAGGTTGATTTATCATTATGTAATGAAGTACAAGGATCAGTTAAGATAGTGAAGATATGATGTATTGATGATCTACTTAAGGTTACAAAATGGTTGGCTACACTTAGAAAGTTTAGAAGAATAAGTTAAACAAATTTTATCTACCAAGCTTGATCAAGTGGATAGTAGGTGTCGAGAAAAGTTAGTACAAGCCAGGCAGAAAGTCAGTTGGAGCCAAGTGAAAGCAAATTCTAGTGGATGCTAAGTAAGATAGTAGATGCCAAGTGAATTTTAGTTGATTCTAAGCACCAGTAAAATCCAATTGATACCGAGTGATTTTACAATTGATGTTGAGTGATGCAGTATGTGTTGAGCATCAGAAGATTGATAATGTTGAGTTGTTGCATTATGATAAAGATCAAAGATTTTCCAAATAAAAGCTGACAAGTTTATTTTCTTGGAACTTGTGAACCATGAGGAAGATAAGATTGATGAGTTGGTGGAACAAAATTTTATGTAAACCATTTTGGAGGTGAATTCAAATAGATTCTAAGAGAAGTTTCTAGAGAAGACAAGATATGGGGTAGATACATTGTATCCTACCTAATCTATCCAAAACCCTAATTTAGATGATGGATAATGAGCAGGAAAATATTCTAATTTCCTTTATATAGGAATGTCTAGTCATGAAGAAAAAGTATTAGAGAGATTGGTGCCATGTGCATGAACCTAAGGAGGAGAAGGAATTCAGAGTTTTACTTCATCAAGTGACCCAAGCGAAGTGTCTGCAATCGTGTACTAAGCAAGAAGGCTCAAGAAGATGAATGCTTGAAGGGTGAACAAGCTTTCAGAGCTATAAATCCAAGCAGAATTAAGGACTAAATAGAGATTTGTAATTTTCAAGTGAAGTTGTAAGTTGTATCAAATCAAAGCTCTATTGTTACTCTCTAACAATTGTATCAGTCTTGGAGTAAGGTTGACTTAACAGTCATTGGAAAATCCTTTAACAAGGTGGCATTCTAACTGAATGGCCTAAAGTCCTCTACTAAGGCTCACTTTAAACAAGGTGATTGAAATCCTTTAACCAAGTCACATTTAACAGTGTGTATTGTAACCTTTAACAGGGTTGGCCTTTCACAAGGAATCACTTCAAAAGAGTGAAAAGGAGTAGCATGTTACTGGTGGTTTTTCCCAAATTGGATTTCCACATTAAATAATTGTGTCAAATATGTTGATGAATGTGTTGTGTTTCATGATTTACATTTCTGCAAGTTGATTTGACAGTAACATATAAGTCTTAGTAGATACACAATGAATGCATGGATGGGTATGAATATTTTATGGGTTCACTGAATTATGAAAAAGGTTTTTTTTTTTTCATTTGGACCTTGAATAACTAATTCACACCCCCCCCCCTCTCAAATCTCTTAATAGAGTTAGCCTAACGGCTATTTAGAAAATCCACTATCAAGGTGGCATTTCTAGATTGAAGTGTTTGAATACCTCTAACAAGGCCACTCCAAATAGGGTGAATTAAATCCTCTAATAGGGTCACACCTAATAATGTGTTTTGTAACCTTTAACAAGGTTAGCTCCTAATAGGGCTCACTTTAGAAGAGTGAAAAATAGTAACTAGTTGTAATTGTTGGTTTTCCCAAATTGGGTTTCCACATTAAATCTTGATGTCTCTTGTGTTCACGTTATTTCCTTTATGCTTTTGAAACTAAATTATTTATGGTTAAAACACATTAAATATCCTAATATCTAATTATATTTGTGCTAACCAAGTGAAATTATTAAATTTACTATTAACTAAGTATCAATAAGGATTTGGTTTAAATTTTTGTTGACATCTTAAGGGACTTGTATTTTCTATTGTATTAACTGATTTACCCCTCCCCTCTCAATTACTTCTTCTCATTTCCAACACTAGAAACATGTATATCAAGAAGATAGGCACTCAATAGTATCAATACATCTAGATACAACAAATACTATCACCTAACACATTATCTTCTCAAATACAATTCTAATTGATCATAATAAGAATAAAAAATTAGGTTCATAACATGAGCATCGAGTAATTGCATAAATAATAAGTAAAACATATATCAAGACACTACATAATTTGGTTTCAAATTGTGACGACAATTTGCAACAACAGTGTAATTTGTGGTGATTTTCATTTTTTTTTACAATTGTTCATGACATTGTTGCAATATTAATGTTGGTGTCATAATTGTGATGCCCTCATGAGTATAAACAAAAAAAAATGATATAAACCATTCCCCATTTTTTTTGATTGTGAGAGATGAGCATGGAAAGCTCTAAATGAGGGTGGAGAGCTCTAAAGATTGTCATGCCCTTTTGATTGGTGCATTTCATTGTTGTGCCCTTGCTCTATGATTTTTTTGTTGTGTTATGCCCTGTGATCTATGTGCCCTTGCTCTATGATTTTCTTCAATGGGCTATGCAAATATTCTTTTTATTTTCTTCTAAAAATGTCTGTTTATATTTCCTACTAAACATGTATATCTTTATATATACAAAGAGATCTCTTTTAAGGTGCTTATTACATCTTAGCGTAATAGAAAATTTGATCCAACTGCATACATACTCCAGAATCCAAATAATAAAACAATAAAACTCCATACATTGGCCCAACAATGGTAGCCAAGAATATGAAGGCTCCATATGTTGGCCTAAAAAGGGTAGCCAATAATGTAACCATGCACGTAGTGGTGCACTCTCCCTATAGAGGATCCCACATATCTACTGCTATTGTTAATTTGGGCATCACTATATGATCAAAAATGTTATGAAATACTGAAGTCGGTAGTAACTTATCCCATGTCTCCAGAAAACATAGCATAGATTCAAGATCCCTTGGCTCCCAGGAATTTTTAGTAGCTATTCTCACTGCTAGAAGAATAACTTCAGTGAAGAGTTGAGTGTCAGGAGTTGAAGAAGGAAGTTTTGCTTTCGTGTATATGTCATAATCATGAGGCTCATTCCCTTGCAGAAGCCTTTGCCACAATGACATTACCTTTAAACCATGTAAAGGATGTTGAAGTGGCTCCCAAATTTGAAACACTCTTATAAGCAATGAATACTTGGGATCATTGCATGGAGATTATGCCAATACTTGAAACACTCTTATAAGTAAATGCAGATGCAATACATGAAAAATTGCACAACTTGTAGTCCTCCTGATATTTGGACCGTAAATTCTCAAAAACACTTGCAAGTGATCCCAATGTCATAGTACCTACCACAACACTTTCCTAGATTCTATCGAGTAGCTCCCGTAATATGTTCTATGTTGTCTAGTTGTTGTTTCTGACATGCAGTCTCTTTCTAAAGTCACTCCTTCTCCTTCTGGTATATTTCCACAGAGTCTCTCTCTCGTTCATTCAATTTTTATTATCAAACTTCTGAATATCTACCTCTACCATATCTAAAATCAACTTCGCATTATGTTGTAACTCTAGAATAGGTGTTTGATCATCTATAGCTTTCATTTTAGCATTCAAGTTTTCAAGGAATTGGTCAACACCCTCACTTGAAAACCTCTCATGTCAAACATTTTTTGTACTATTTCAACACCATGTTCTTACTTCTAAGCTAATAGTTCTTCAAGTGTATTTTCTTGTAAAACATTAATTTTTTTGAACAATTGTAAACTCTTGGAAAGTGCAATTGATGCAGGAGCATCTAGTGGTGTAAGGGCAATCTTGTATCACCCAAAAAAAAAAAAGCTTAGTGTTAGTTTCTTTTAATGTTTTTTCATTTTTGGATACCCATTTGGGTCAAATAGAGATTCCAACTCTCATAGTTCCACTATTGGTTTTTTGGGTTAGAGTTTTTGAGCACCTTGGGATATATGCCAGTGTAGATAGTAGGTTATTTTTTAATTGAGCCATAATTATGATTATTTATAGGATGTAAGCTATAAGGATGATTATACTTGTAATTTAAAGCACTCTAGAAAAAGAATCAGGCCAAAAAGCTTTACAGTTTGAAAGTTATTACAGTTTTAAGTTTCTTGGAGACCCCCTAAGAGCACTTTAAAGTCAAATTTGAGGCACTAAATGGCCTCATAATGGCTTGAAAAATGGGGGACAAGAAACTCTTGTCTACAAGGATTTAGAACACTTGGAGAGCTTTCTAAAAATATAAATGGTTCATTAATCAGAGTCCTGGATCAAAAGTTATGCCTGCCAGAAGTTGGACTACCATTTTTGGATTCTTCTAACTTTACACTGACTTCTAATGAGTTTTCTAGAACCTTTTTTTTTTGTGGTGGATGCAAAATGGCATATTCTAAAATTTATTCCTAACCCTAAACCTAATTCAGGTTACTTAAGAACATTTCTAGCATTGTAAATGTAGTTTTAGGTGGAGTTTAGGAGAAGGTATTGGAGGAGGGTTTTTCTCTAGAATCAAACAACATTTTAAGCTCTATGGCACATCATTCAGTCTATTTTCATTGTACTGATGTAATAGTATATCACTTCTAATAATAATATTTCTCTTTTCTTTTTGTGTTCATTTTGGTCTTAGATTGTGCCCTCATCAAGTGGTATCAAAGCAGGTTTTTCTAAGTGTAGATAGAGCGCTAACTATAAGGCAATTTGCACTAGACTATGTGGTTATGGGTTTTGATATAACAAGAAGATGACTCTAGGAAGAGAACATGGTGGAAGGGCCATAGTTGTTCTTCTTGAGGTTAGAGCCCTCCAAAGACAAGTTTAAGCATTGCAAGAGGAGATCCGTAGAGGGATGAATATTATCATAGGTGACAAAAGTGAGGAGGAAAATGAAGAAGAAGGAAATATTGAGCAAGAAGGGGAAGGAGATGAAGAAATCCTAAGACAGGCAGAGGAGAAGCTTTTTAGGGCCATTTCCAAGCTTTGAAAAAGACCTAAAATTGATGTCAGCATGTTTTCAGGAAATCTAAACCCGGATGAGTTGATTGACTAGATCAATGAGCTAGAGGAATATTTTGAGTATGAGGATATTGGGGACCCTAATAGGGTTAAGTTTATGAAGGCCAAAATGAAAGGCCATGCTAAAATCTAGTGGTAAGAGATTCAGTTGGAAAGAAATAGAAGAGGAAAGGAGAAAATCACAAGATGGGATCGCATGGTGGACAAACTAAAGAAGCAGTTCATTCTTGTTGAATATGAGCTTGATTAGTTCAAGAAGATGCAAGGGTTAAAACAAGTGGTAAAATATATGGAGGAATACACAAAGGAGTTTTACCAAGTGCTTGTTAGGGTGGGGCATGCAAAAGCAAACAAGGAGAAGGTTGTATGTTACCTTAATGGGTTAAGACCTAGCATTCAGGAGGAGTTAAGTCTGGTTAGAATGATTAGCATTGAAGACACATACCAATTTTCCTTGCAAGTTGAGAAGAAGCTAAAAAAAAAATTTGATGGAAGGCAAAGAGGGTGCAGTCAAGGAGGAAGGGGTGGTGGTAGGTCATTTGGAGGCCAAAATGAGAACTAGAAGAAAAATGACGATGTGGGTGCTAGCCAAAACTAGAGGAATGAGGGTTTCAACCGCCCCCATGATCAAAAATTTGGATATCAAAGAGGAAGAGGTAGAGGATGTGTACAAGGTCCAAGAAGAGGAGACTTCTATGGTACTTATTTTCATTGTAATGAAGAAGGTCATCATGCCTATGAATGCCCTCAATGCCAAGAAAGGATAGATAGGAGAGCTTATGGTCAAGAAAGGTTTTTTCATGTGGATGATGATGCACATTAATTACATTCAAAGGATGCAAAAAGAGGAAAGGTTTTAGTAAATGAAAGGGTCTTACTGAGTAGTGAGACTAAACTTGGACAAAGGAGGAGTTTTTTTCATACCAGGTGCAAGTGTGAAGGTAAATGTTGTGATGTGATTGTTGATGGTGGAAGCACTAATAACTTGGTGTAAGAGGAGATGGTCTCAAAACTAAAGCTCAAGAGGGAGAAACACCCCAAACCCTATTGAATTTCTTGTGTGTAGGATGATCATAAGGTCCTAGTTAGTGAGCAATGTTTGGTAAAGTTCAAGATTGGGAGTTACCATGATGAGGCTCTCTGTGACATCATCCCACTAGATGTCTACCATTTATTGTTAGGAAGGTTGTGGAAATTTGATAGGCATGCTATACATGATGGTCATGCAAATACATACTCTTTGAAAAAGCATGGAGTTCGCCACAAATTAAAGCCTTTGATAAAGGAGGGTGAAAAGGTATGCAGTAGTGCTAGGGTATGTCTTGTTGATGGAAGAAAATTTTTGGATGGCATGAAGCATCAGCATATGTGCTATGCTTCAATTCCTAGAAAGGATAAGGAAGGTAGTAGTGAAGTTACACTTGAAGTTTTACATCTATTAAGTGAGTAAGGAGATGTCATCTATGATAATGTGCTAGAAGGGTTGCCACCAATAAGGCAAATCAGTCATCAAATAGATTTAGTCCCTAAAGTTAGTTTGCCTAACAAGGTTGCTCATATGATGACCCCTACTGAGACTGAGGAGCTAAACAGACAAGTTCAAGAGCTGTTGAGGAAAGGTTTAATTTGAGAGAGCCTAAGTCTATGTGCAGTACCTGTAGTTTTGGCACCAAAGAAGCATGGAGAGTGGAGAATGTGTACAGACTCTTGAAATATAAATAAAATAACCATCAAGTACTGATTTCCTTTGCCAAGGATGGATGATCTTATGGACTACTTGAGTGGAGCTTAGTACTTCACAAAGATAGATTTCAAGAGTGGTTATCACCATATATAGATACAAGAGGGAGATGAGTGGAAGACTACATTCAAGACTAAGGATGGTCTATATGAGTGGTTAGTCATGCCCTTTGCACTAACCAATGTGCCAAGCACCTTTATTCAGCTTATGAATGAGGTACTAAAGAATTTTTTGGGAAAATTTTTTATTGTCTATCTGGATGATATTTTGATTCTCAGTAAATCTTTGGATGAACATTTATTTCACATTCATAGTGTCCTTGAAAGGTTGAGGGAAGAGAAATTGTTGATTAATTTGAAGAAGTGTAGCTTTTTCAAAAGGGAGTTAGTCTATTTGGGGTGTGTTGTATCAACTGAGGGTCTCAAAATGGACCCAGAGAAGGTGAAGGTCATCTTGGAATGGCCTACTCCAAGGTCTACCACTGAGGTGAGGTCATTCCATGGTCTAGCTAGTTTTTATAGGAAGTTCATTAGAAATTTCAGTAATATATGTGCACCCCTAACTGAAACAATGAGGGGGATATAAAAGAGTTCAAGTGGACTATAGGAGCTGCAAGAAATTTTGAATTGTTGAAGAAGAAGGTGATAGAGCAACCTATGTTGGCACTTCCTAATTTCAACAAAGTGTTCCAAGTGGATTATGATGCTAGTGGGACCATGTTGAGCAAAGAAGGTAAATTTATTGCCTATTTTAGTGAAAATTTGAATGATGCAAAGAAGAAGTATTTTGTTTATGATTAGGAGTTCTATGCAATAGTTCATGCCTTAAAGAAATGGATGCATTATTTGTTTCCAAAAGAATTTGTTTTGTATACCGATCTCTAGGCATTGCAATACCTAAATAGCTAAGGTAAATTGAATTAGAGACATTTGAAATGGGTAGAGTTCATACAAAGCTATACATTTTTATTGAAACATAGAAGCAGAAGGTCTAATAGGAATGTAGATGCATTGAGTAGGAGACAGTTTTTGCTAACACTAATGCAGGTTGAAGTGGTTGGGTTTGATGAACTCAAGAATTTGTAACATGAGGATCTTGACTTTGTAGAGGCTTGGAAGGCTTGTAAAGAACCTGTTACTCTAGACAAGACCAAGTGGCTAGATTACATGATTCAAGATGGTATGTTGTTCAAGGGAAGTCAATTGTGTATTCCAAGAAGTTTCATGAGGGAGAACTTGATCACTTAGAGAAGCATAGTGGAGGATGGCAGGATACTTTGGTCAAGATAAGACCATTTCCATTATTAGAGAACATTATTTTTGGCCTTAATTGTCATAAGATGTGAAGAATTTTGTGCAGTGTTGTCAAGAATGTCAAATAACTAAAGGATTTAGTCACGATACTAGACCCTATCAGTCATTGTTTGTTCCATCAAAGCCTTGGGAGGACATAATTATGGATTTTTTTCTTGGATTTCCAAGGACACAAAGGGATAATAACTCAGTAGTTGTGGTGTTTGATAGGTTCTCCAAGATGTTACATTTCATTCCATGCCACAAGACTCATGATGTAGTGCATATTGTAGATTTGTTTTTGAAAGAGGTGATGAGGCTACATGGTCTCCCAAAAAGTATTGTTTCTGATAGAGATACTAAATTTTTTGGGTATTTCTAGAGGACTTTGCAGAAGAAGTTGAAGATAGAATTGGAATTCAGTTCTACACATCATCCATAGACTAATGGAAAAATAATATTAGTAAAACAGAAGTCTGGGAAATTTTTTGAGGTGTTTAGTAGGAGATAAGCCCAAGGAATGGGATTTGATTCTACCACAAACATAATTCACTTACAATAATTCTATGAATAGGAGTATTGGAAGATCACCATTCCAAATTGTGTATGGGAGTAGTCCAAGGACTGCACTAGAGCTGAGGAAGATTGAGCAAGGAGAGAGGACAAGTGTTGAGGTAGAAGACTTTGATGAACATGTCAAGAACCTACATTAGGAGACACATGCACATATTACCAAAATGAACCTACAATATAAGGATAGAGAAGATCAAAAGAAGAGACATATGGAGTTACAAGTTGGGGATCTGGTTATGGTATACTTGAGGAAGGAATGATTTTCAGTGGGTACCTACAACAAGTTGAAGATGAAGAAATTTGGTCCCTGCAAAATTTTGAAGAAACATGATTCAGGAAATGCATATGAGGTGGAGTTTCTAGATGGGATTCACATTTCTCATATTTTTAATATTGAAAACTTAACAGAATATCATGATGATGGTGCAGAGGAGGAGTTAATGCTAGAGCCATGTCAAATTCCATCTTCTGAAAAGGAAGAGATTGAAGAAATTATGGATAGTCGTGTGGGCTAGAGTACCAAAAATAGGCAGTATGGAGAATACCTAGTGCAGTGGAAAGGATGACTAGTAGAAGATTCAACTTGGATATCCATAGCAGAGGTTTCCCATTTGGGTTTTCCTCTACCAGCTATAAAGTGATAGGGTCACTTTTCTATTTACCCTAGGTGTTTGATGCAGAAGTATCCAGTGCTGTAAGGGAAATCCTATATCACCCAAAAATATATATGCTTAATATTAGTTTCTTTTAATGTGTTTTGATTTATGGATCCCATTTGGGTCAAACAAAGATTCCAACTCTCATAGTTCCACTATTGGTTTTCTGGTTTAGAGTTTTTGAGCACCTTAGGATACATGCCAATGCAAAAAGTAGGTTATTTTGTAATTGAGCCATAATTATGATGAGCTAGAGGGTGTAAGTTGGAGTGATTATTATACTTGTAATTTGAAGCACTCCATAAAAAGAATCAGGCCAAAAGGCTTTATGGTTTGAAATTTATTGCAATTTTAAGTTTCCTAGAGACCCCCTAAGAGCACTTCAAAATCAGATTTGAGACACTAAATGACCTTGTACGGGCCCAAAAAATGAGGGATGAACAAATATGGTCCATATGGCTATAGAGCACTTGGAGAGCTTTCTAAAAATGTAAACAGTTCATCAATCAGAGTCCCGGATCAAAAGTTATGCCTCATGAAAGTTGGACTACCATTTTTGGATTCTTCTAATTTTACACTGACTTCTAATGAGTTTTCTAGAACCTTCTATTTTGGCAGTCGATGTCAAATGGAATATTTGAAAATCTATTCCTAACCCTATACCTAATTCAAGTTACTTAAGAACATTTCTAGCATTGTAAATGCAATTTTTGGTGGAGCTTGGGAGAAGGTACTGGAGGAGGGTTTTTCTCCAAGATCAAACAACATTGTAAGCCCTAGGGCACGTCATTGGGTTTGTTTCATTGTATTGAATGTAATAGCATATCACTTTTGATAATAATATTCCCCTTTTCCTATTGTGTTCATTTTGGTCTTGGATTGTGCCCTCATCAGCATTATTGTTTTCATGTATGTATGTGTATATGTATGTATGTGTATATATATGATTTATATATATGTATGTATGTATGTATGCATGTATGTATGTGTATATGTATATATATATATATATATGTGTGTGTGTGTATATGTATGTATGTATGTATGTATATGTATATGTATGTATGTATGTATGTATGTATATACATATGTATATGTATATATGTGTTTGTGTATACATACATACACACACATATATGTGTGTCTATGTATGTATGTATGTATATATACAGAGAGATCTTGTGGATTTTTTCATATGGATTATAAACAAAAAAAATTTAAAAAACATGACATTAATCATTCCCCATTTGTTTTGATCAATTGTGGAGAGTTGCATGCAAAAGAGGGTGGAGAGCTTCGAATGAGGGTGGAGAGCTCTGAATGTTGGTGGAGATCAATGGAGATCTAGGATTCATTTTTGTTCCCTTGTGATCACTACATTTCATTATCATGCCCTTGTGATCTCTGCATTTTGTTGTTGTACCCTTGCTTTACAATTTCGTTGTTATTTCGTGCCCTTGTGATCTATGTGCCCTTGCTCTGTAATTTCATTGTTGTGCCATGCCCTTGTGATCTTTGTGCCCTTTCTCTATGATTTTCTTTAAGGAGAGAAGATGTACCTATGTAAATTTTTTTTTTTTTTTACTATACATGTATCTCTTTATATTTCCCTTAGCGGGTGAATAGAGAAGCTTCTCTTTATGTATCTGTATGTGTGTGTATACACACACACACACACACACACACACACACACACACACACACATGTGTGTGTCTATATATGTATGTATGTACAAATAGAGAAGCTTCTCTCTATGTATATGTATGTATGTATACATAGACACACATGTGTGTCTGTCTACATACATACATACATACATACATACATACATACATACATACATACATATATATATACAAAGTGATCCTTTTTAAGGTGCTTATTTTGTTTCCACTATGTTAACTCTACAAGTTTGGTTGACTAGTAGGTGTGCCTTTGGGCCCTAGTTCTTTCATCTCCTTGTGTAAATGTATGTTTATGCTCAAATTAATTGAAAGTGAACATCAAATAAGATATTAAATACAAATAAAAAGGAATTAGTTAAAAGAAACAATTAAAAGTAAAATAAAAACCTTAATCAAAATTCTAGCCTAGTTTATAGGGGATTCAAACCCACGGTCTCATAAGGACAAGGTTCATAGATATTGATTATGCCACTTGAATTAAACTTACATGATATTTGATTAGGGAGGTTATTGCCTTAACCTTGTATCTCATAAGAAGATGAATGGACAATGAAATGAGTAATCAATAGATTATGGAAAGAAAATAGGTTATGAATGATCTTAGTAGAGATCAACATGGTTGTCTTCATTGCATAGTTTGTACATGGGTTTATTAATAATACTAAGTGGAATTTTAAAGAAATAACTATTCATAGGGAATATGTAGAGATGTAGTATAAAATTAAACAATAGAATTTTAAGAAGAGTATTTATTTGTATTCGACATTACATTGTGAAAGGTATGTAGTGATTTTAAGTTTTCTATTGGATTTCAAAACAAAGAATTTTTTTAATATGACAATAAATTTTATTTTTAGATTCTTCCAAGTTTACTCTCACATTCCTTATTTATTATAATTGATTTTTTAAAATTTTGGTTAAGTTAGGGTTTTAAATTTTGCAAATGAATGTATCTGTGTTGTCTATGAAACTTGGACAGTACCTTTAGCTTTCTATTCTACATATTAATCTTGTTTCGGATTTGAAAATTATTTTTATCTAATCTTACTATTAAAGGCTTTTATTAGAATATGGGATGGTTAAGTAGAGCTTGATGTTATCTTGACTCAAAACTTAGAAAATATCTTTCTTGGTAATTGTCTTAGACTCTCAAGAGTAATCTAGAGCATTCGTAGTTCTTCAAATGTCCTAATTTTGGTTTTATTATGATTCTATAATTTTTCATTATTGAATTAAGTAATGGTCTACTTTTATCTATCATAATCTTCTATTCTTTTACATCCATTCAATCGTCATTTTTTCTCCTTGCATTTTGAATGCGTTATTAACTAGTGCATTTCATTAAGGAATTTTATCAAATAGTAAATATGAAGGGTTCATAGGCATTTACCAAATGATTTCACACTTCTTTTATATGTGTACATGACTGATTCCAACTACATTTTCATATTCTCATTTGTTTATTAGAGATTCTGATGACCAGTGGGAGGCTTTTGCCAATGTTTTTAGACTTTATCCTCCACATGATATTAGCTATTTGCAACAAAGCCATTTTAGGTTTATCAGGTACAAACATAACTCATCAAGGATCTATGCATGTACAATTTTTTGTTACTTTAAAAAAACTATTGAAATGGTTCAAATTATAAAGTGATGTTCCTTTCAACCATTTTTTTAGATAATCTAACTCCCTTGGCTATGATTCTACATGCCTATAAGAGCTCTATCATCTAAAAATACACCCTCAATGCATTTACACTACTAGTAGTTAGGGTATGATAGATGTTGACAAGGTCTCTTTTCCTATTGACTGTATCTATTTGAAGTTTCTAAGCCTCTTCAAAATGCAAACTCAGGTAAAAACCTTTCTTGTGCCACAATTCATGGATTGATTTCAAGTGCACTCTTATAATGCACATCCACCTCCAAATTTCCTCACAAACACTAAAAAAAAAACACACGATATTAGAAAAAAAGTCCAGGTGTTATCACCAAACCTATAAGTCCAACACTAATAATTCACATGCCTGATTATGGAAAAACATGAAAATGCAGACTCTTCACCAGGTAACTCAAGATTGGCACGGGTTGTATAATTTCTCCTTCTCAATTTGTTATATTTTAATTTTAAGAATTATTTATTATTCCTTCACTTTTCTAATTTTTTAAAATAGTATTTTTCAATTTACAATTATGCACTTTAATTCTAAACTTTAATTTTAACATTAATTTTAGACAGGGTTTGTAATATTTCTTCACTTCAATTCATCTTTTTTCCTTTGTAGGTTACAATTTTGAGACAAGACTTAAATATTTTATAAGTATTTATTCAAAGAGTATTTTTTTTGTAGTTTTTTGTCACTATTATTGAATCCCCTACATAGATCTTTTATCTCTACTCTATTTATTTATTTAATTTAAAATTCAAATATAAGTTTTTTTCATAGTGTTCTTGAAAGTTGCATTGGTTATTTAGGTTCTATTCATATGGGTATACTTGGCAAGTTGGGTGCTCATTGATCCTATAATTAGTGAGGCTAAAAACCACTTTCTTTTCTTGGCCTGGTTTTGCATTCTTCAAATCCATTCCAGTGCCTTCCACTCCAAACCACTTTCTTGTCTTAGGCCTAGTGTGTTATTCTTCACCTCCATTCTCAACTTCTTCCACTCAATATCTTGCAATTGATCCTTCTAAAATTTCCAACATACATTTTATTTCTCATGTCATTCCTCCTTATTTTATGTAGAACTCAAAATCAATAATGGTCAACATGGTTGTTTCTAGTGGCATCTTCATTCATAATCAGGCAGAAAGAAGAGAAAGGGAAATGGATAGAATGCCATATCTCTCTTTCAAGAGCAAGTTTCAATTTAAGATCAATGCCATGTCATTCTCTACACTCATGATCTAATGTTGAACTTCTATAGCATGAAGGAAATGCACACCTTGGAAATGACGGACATGATTTAAGATGAATGTTACTATAACTATTTGATATGCCATATGCATAACTCCCTTAAACAAATCAAAATAAGCCCATCACTTTTTGAGGGTTGATCTTGTATAGGACCTAACATGTAATCTTCTTATGGTATAGTTGATAGTTCTTAATCTTAATAATGTAACAACAAGTGATGTACATAAAAATTACATATTGAGAGTGACACTGCATGAGGGGAAAAGAACAAAAATAAAGTCAAGACCATAGTCACATTAGTGCTTACATCTACTGTATATTCTCATCTCATTTTGATTCATCTGCTTGGGAGAGTGGACCATAATGGTTTCATATGGTTGGGTGGTAAAATATTTTTGAGGTATTTCTTATGGTTTATGGATGAGTTTATTTATATTCTTGTTGGATAACTATTGAAGAATATCTCTTAAAATCTTATACTCCAAGTTTTGCGTTACTATGAAAATAAATATATCCTTATAATTTTAAATGTGATATATGATGTAAGACCAATTTAACCAATCCTGAACCTTTCTAAGACTCCTAAGGACCCAATTAACTCCATTATGCCATTATGCCCATATTTCACTATCAAATATCCTAAGGTCCTTAACAGGTCCTTTAGGATTCATTACTTTTTTATCATCTTTAAAGCCTTCTAAGGCCATGATTGGCATCAACACATGCCAATTGATTGATTTAAACTCCTCCTTGCCTCTAATCTATCTTATTTTTTCTTCTTCAGGGATCCTTTCATGTCTTGATGCTCCTGCATCACATACACTAGCCCAACAATGGAAGCCAAGGATGTAATGATGTGTGTATTGGCATAGTCTCCCTACAAGGATCCCAAGTATCGATTGTTACTATTAATTTAGGCATCACTATATGATCTAGAATATTATTAAGTACTAAAGTTGGTAGTAACTTCTCCCATGTCTCCAAAAAATGTAGCATAGGTTCAAGGTCCCTTGCTCCCACAAATTTGTAGTAGTTATTCTCACCGCTGGAAGAATAACTTCAGTGAAGAAATGAGTGTAAGGAGTTGAAGAAGCAAGCTCTACTTCTATGTAAATGCCATAATCGTGAGGCTCTTTCCCTTGCAAAATCCTCTGCCATGATCACATTACCTTGAAACCATGCAAAGGATGTTGAAGTGGTTCCCAACCTTGAAACACTCTTATAAGCAATGACAAAGAAAATGCAGATACAATACATATATTACTATTATTTATGTATATGTATGTATGTATGTATGTATGTATGTATGTATGTACATATGTATATGTATATGTATATATGTGTGTGTGTGTGTATACATACATACATATAGACATCTGTGTGTGCCTATGTATGTATGTATGTATGTATGTATACAGAGAGATCTTGGCACAATAGAAAAATTGATCTAGTTGCATACATATTCCAAAATCCAAATAATAAAACAATAAAACTCAACTCATGCTAAGTGACTTACCTCAAGATCCTACACAAAAATAATGCAGACTAGGAAAAATGGGCAAAGTTTGCAAGAAAAACATATCATAGCATATATTTTTAGAAAGAAAAAAGCCATAACCCAGTTAAATGGATCTAGTTGTTGATTAGATAGGTTGATTGCAAATTCCTATAAAATTATCATCAGATTAGATACAATAAATTAAATAATTAGTTTTTCCTAGCTAGTAGGATCAAATATAGTTTTTCAAGGTGATAAAATTGCATATGCAAATGCATCACTTACATCTTAGGCATGAAGCACATTCCCCAATTTATAATGAATGGTTAGATATAAAGGCTCCATACACTAGCCCAACAAAGGAAGCCATGTTGATCTTAGATTTATTTGACAAGTGAGTGTTTATACACTTAAGTCACTTACTTAGTTCATGTCAAACAAGTAGTATATGCTGAGCACAACATGTATAAGATAGAGCATGTTGAGTCCATAGTGAGTGTCAAGTCACTCATATATCGAGTCACTCAAGTGTTGAGCAGACAATGTATGCCAAGTGATTTAGAAGTTGAGTAAGTAGTACATGTCAAGTCATTCAAATGTCAAGTCATAGTATAGAAATCAATATATGTTGAGCATCAGAGACTTCAGATGTTGAGTAACACATTTTTCACATAGTTGTTTATATTGGCACAAATTGCCATGTAAACCATTTTTTAGCTAACTTACAGATTGAATTATGATATTTTAGTGATAGGGATGAATCTTAAGTTGGAATCCCTATGATGTACATGCATCCAATTAGGTAAAGGGAAGGTTTAAGCAAAAAAATGAATGAATCACAGTCGTTGATTCATACCTAACCCTAAGTTACCTAGGACTTCTTAAGGAGGACAAACCCTAAATTCCATATGTGTATGGAAGGACTAAAGAGAGAAGTTTGCATGTGAAAATAGAGTATTCATGGTGGCTAAGGATTTTTGAATTGAAATTGCATTGCAGAATTAGTTAAAGGAGAATAGAAGAAGGAAATAGTATATAGTAGAGAGACATTTGATCAAGAAGGATCAAAAATACATCAGTTTAGAGGTGATCTATCATCAAGAAACAAAGTTCTAACCATAGGATCAATGCTAAGTCATTCTAACAAGTGAACTAGTTAAATCTCTTAATAGAGTAGTCCTAACAGTCTATACTAAAATCCTTTAACCAGGTGCTTACTTAATTATGAGTTAAAGTCCTTTAACAAGGAAAACTTCTAATAGGGTGTTGATATCCTTTAACAAGGTAAGACCTAATAATCTTTGTAAGCCTTTAACAGGGTAGACCTTTCATTGGGTAGATCATGTCTCATGATCAAACATTGTAACCTTCATTAGATACACTTTATTATTGCGGTAGTGAAGATTTGTGGGTGTCATCCCCACCCCAATTTTATCTTCTCATTGGAGGGTTTCTTGGTAATCATATTTGGTGTCATATATGTGTGAATGTTTACGTGTTTGCATGATTTAGATGTACATCCTTTACATGGTTTTTTAGTTTACTTATTAAATGTATAAGATGCATATGTGGTAAATGTTTTATGGGTCAAAGCTTAAACTATTGATTCAACCCCCCCCCCCCCCCCCCCAACCCCGCCTTCTCAGAAGTTTACATTTCCTATTGTAATTCCAACAATTGGTATCAAAATCTTGTTCTTAAAAAGAGAAACTTTGCAGCTTTGAGGAAATATCTTGAAAATGGAAGTCTACAAGTTGGGAAAGATCATTGAGAATCAGGGAATTGAAATACAACTCATTCTACATCAACTTAAGGAAGCAAGAGAAGACTTAAGGATATCTTTGAAGAGAAGGAAGGAAATTGCTATTAAGGAGAATGACACACAATATGAAGATATGGACACTACTAAGCTATTTTCTAATGGAGACTCCAATGAATCTGATGTAGCAATTATAGATCTAATGGAAAAGAACAAAGCCCAAGTTGACGAAATTAGAAATCTTGAGTTAGAGCAGGAATCACAAGCCATACTACTATGTGAGGTGACTGAACAAAAAGAGAAAGCTATGGAAGACAAAGCCATGATTGAAGATGACAAAAGAGTTTTGACCAATAGAGTGGAAGAGAAATCATCAAAGCTAACTAAGATTGCTAACATGCAATTGGATACTCTGAGTCAAATGATGAACGCCAACTATGAATTAAATGTAAAGGACATTGAGATAACAGCATTGAAGTTGTAGAATGAGCAATTGAATAATGACTTAAAAAGGGAAAAGGAATTTGCTGAAAGATTCAGTATACTAAGTCAAGCCATCAAATACTTTGAGCAATTATTGAGATCCCCTAGATCCAAAAATGATACATTTGATTTGGGATACATAAGTACTAAAGGAGAGTTATCCAAAAGTGTTGAAGAAAGGAGAAACAAAGGTAAAAATTCCAAATGTACTTGTCATAATTGTGGTAATAAAGGACATACTACTAATATGTGCATAAGTAAGACTACAAATCATAATGTTAAGCACAAGAGCATGGTTTACTGCCATAAGTACAACAAAAAAGGTCATCAAACACATGAATAGAAAACTAAGACCATGCACACACAAAGATTTGAAGGATACTATTACAACTATCAAATGTATGGACATAGAGCTTTTGAGTGCAGATCCAAACCCATGTGGTCATCAGATAGGCAAACAATGGTAAAGAACAATGGCAACTCTTACAACTGGGATTATAATACAAGATATAGCTATCATTATTGTCAAGAGTATGGACATGTTCTTGAGAATTGTATTAGGACTCACTTCAAAAGTGACTACAAAATTTGGTTGAGTCAAACCACATGTTTTAGTTATTTAAAGATTGGTCACATTAGTCGATATTGTCCAACAAGGTCAAAGGCACCAAGTTGTGAGTTTAATAAAGGTAAAGGCAAGGACAAGGTAGATATTGAAAATGTCAAAAATGAAATGAACAAGACATGGAAGAAAAAGGAGGATTGTAGCACATAGTGGAGAAGGGATCACTTCACCCAATGGGTCAAGTGATCACACCTCATCAAACTAAGTAATCAAGAGGTATGTGGGACTAATACTCAAAAGTTATATCATACATTAGTTCCAAAGGATTTAATATTGAAAAGTCTACATAAGCATGAATAAAGATGCAAGATCTTATTAGGAATCAAAGAAAAAAAATTTAAGGTTTTCATGTTAGTGCTGAGCATGAAAATTTTTCTATGATTGCCAAGTGAAATGCTAGAGGATGTTGAGCTAACAGACTGACTAGTTATTGTCAAGCTCATAATGGTTGTTGAACGAATGAGAAGACTAATGGATGTCGAGTAAGCCAATAATTAGTTGATGTTGAGCTTACAACTGTATAAGAACTTACATTAATTACAATATTTCAAAGGCGTATTTGATCAATTTCTATTCATTTAACATCATTCAAACTTGTGAAAGAATAAGAAGAGCTAGAGGCAATCTAGAAATTCATCTAAAGTGATCACTGGAGATTTGAATAGCAATTCGACACCATTTCATCAAATTTTGTAAGAAATTTATCATGTGTTGAGCTACGTTGTTTCCTATTTTGCAAACCCTAGTTTTGTAAAATGGCATCTAGTTTGAAGGGTGCAGAGGGTAAAGAAGTTTTGAATGTTTAGTTGGTTAGTAATGAAGTAAAACAACCTATTTTCAAAGCTATACTGAACATTGCATACAAACAAGATCCCTCTGGTGTGTTATCCATGATACCATTGAAAGTTTTAATGATTCAAGGTATTAGAAAGTGTTACAATTATAAAATTGGGAGTATTGGTGACATGTAAATAAGAGAAGCATATGGAAAACTTTGTGAAAATGGTGTGCAAGGGATTGTAGAAAAGAAAGGGTTAACTCATGCCCTAGATTTCCCTAATGTTTACAAAACTGAATGGATCAAGATTGTATTCAGTAGAATTCATGATAGTTCACTATGGTTAGACAATTGGCCAATCAAAATCACCAAAAGAATAATCCATAGGGTAATAGGGTATCCAACCCTAGATCAGCCAAAGACTATGAGGAGTGAGTCAAAAGAGGTTATTGAAAAGAAAACAAGGGCTATGTGGAATAAGAGGGGAATGATAATTAACACCATCATAGATCCTCTGATAGATTTTGTAGTAAGGGTACTTGCACAATAAGTTTTACCAATCAAGAAGATTGAATAGTGTACCCTATATTGTAGTAGATATGGTTACAAGATTGTGAAGAAGGATCATACATATGATCTTGCCAAGCTACAGCTACAACAATTGATTAAAAACCTAGGAGCAATAAGAAAAACAAAGAGTGCTCAGTGCAAATTTGGATATATTTTGATATGTGTCTTCTTTTATGTTTAGAACACATTTTCTACATTTGGTATTGTGGCATGAAAGACAAACAGGTCTATGGCAGTTCAAATAGGAGAGTTAATTGAATAATTAGGTGAAAATTTTGAGTCAGTAATGACCAGTTAGTTTGAGGACTTCAAGTAATATATGAAGAAAAGATTAAGGATTCCAGTATCATTAGTTGAAAAACATTATGATGATGTTTGTTTCCTAGTTTATGTTGATTTTACATTTGTTCAAGTAGCAACTCCAAGAGTAAGATGGATAAGGCCATTAGACTATGAAATTAATGTATATGAGGCCTCTGTAGCAATAATAGCATTACCTACAAAAGATATAAATAAAAATGCCAAAGCATTTGGTAATTATGAGATGGCCAAATCTAAGATTACCATGGAATTAAAGATTGCCTCTATCATCAAGAAGGAGGAGAAGTTGGAAAAGAAATTGAAAGCTAAATTTGGTAAAGGTGTTGAGCAGGAAGAAGATGAAGAGGAAGAAGACATTCAAACCCAAGCACCACTTGAATTTACATAAGGAAAGGGTGAAGATTAGCAAGAGGAAGAAATAGATATTATAGAAGGTGTCGAGGAAGAAGAAACTAAGGAAGCACCTACTCCTACTGATAAGAAGAAGAGAAAGACTAAGGCACAAGTAGTGACAAGACTCAAGAAGGTTGCTAAACCAAGTGAGCCCAAACCTGTAGCACCTACCACAAGGGCTAGCACATGTGTCATTGCACAAAAGGCTAAAGAGAAGGTGAAACCTACAGAATAGGAAGGAGGAGCACAAAAAAGAACAAGGAGAAAGTACATTGCTCAAGTTGAATCTAATGGGGAAAGAACATAATCTGATGACAATAGCCAATTCCAAGTGGTGAGTCATAATCCATCTTCAGATCTAGACAACTTATGTGAGAATGTTAAAAATAATACAAATTTATCAGGATTTTCTCACATTGATTTTGATAATCTTGGAAAAGTTGAAAAGAATCAAGTGGAGGAGGCAATATATGCCACGATGGAAAATTTAAAGAAAGCACCTCTAGAGATTGCCAACTCTATGCCTAAAAGCCTATATGAAAGAGTTGAGCAAAAATGGAATTATTGTTTGAATGTAGAAAGGAAAATTATGGAGACGTCACTTGCTCAAGTTACGCCTAAACTCAGTAAGGCACAAATTGCTAAAGACATAAAGAAATATGATATTAGATTTGTTCCTAAATATAGAGCCTTCAGCATATTGTAGAATAACATAGAAGATGTTGTAAAGAAGACCACACAAATGTGGAAAATCGCATATGGACTAGCTACAGTAAAAGATGGAGAACAGGATCCTATTGAGGTTAAATATGATGAAGAAGATGACAACAATGAAGGCACAGTTGAGGGAGATATAGAAATGAATGTAAATGATCAAGCAACAGTTGAGGTAGAGTAGCAACAAGAATAGAATGTATAAGATACACAATTGTCAAATGTTAGCCCTCAAATAACAAGTGTGAATATTGAAATAGTTATAGTAAAGGATGTTTTTGATCTCACTACTCAGAACATCAACCCCTTAATAGAGGAAGACTTTAAAAAGATACTTGATCAAACTACACTACGGGCTAAATTATGTGACAACCCTATATATTAGTGAGTGTAGATGAAATTCAGAAATAAATGACTGAAACTACAAGGGAAGAGGTGAAAACACAAGAACCACCTACCATCACCCCTCAAGTCACTAGTATACAATCTTTAGATAAAATACTAGAAGTTACATAAGAAAAGGTTGATACAGTTGGAGAGGATAAAATGGAAACTCAAGGCACTATTGAAACACAAAGTCAAGTAGGTCTGATAGATTTATCTACACCTCTAGCACAAGTTCAAGGTGAAATTCAAGGCATTATGGTAAAAATAGACAAGCCTGAAGAGACTGAGTTGGCACCCAAGCTGAAGGAGCAAGCAGTAATTCAAGCCTTGGTAACTTTACTAGAATCTGGCACTCCTTCCAGTCATACTCTTGAATCTGGCACTCCTTCTAATCATACTCTTTAGAGGCCGAGCATAGATGTAACACCCTTGCAATTCTTAGTGTCAAGTCCAAGTTCATCAAAGGTAGAAGAGGTAATAACATATGGAAATGTAAGCCTAGATGAAGAAATTGTTTTTCCAAAATATGGTTATGCCACAATAACAATAGAGTAGATGGGTATACTACAATAAGCCCTGGCCAAAAAGAAACATCAAGAATTGTTCAAAAGGGAGCATATGTAGAAGCAAGCTTTTCTTGATATTAACGACATATTCTTAGATGCATTCAATATGCCTACTCTAGATGAAACCAAGCCACTTATTGAACAATTGACAAATCTAGTCGAAAAGGTAAGTGATGTCAACCTTGACACTAATGAAAAATTATTAGAATGGTCTAAAAAGAAATTTCAAAGTAAAGTGAATGAGAAAATATCTGATGATATAGCACTTACACAAGTTGCATTGGCAACTAAGGTAGAAAGTGTGAAGAAGATACTTGAGAACATTTTCTCAGTGTACACCAAACTATGCAATCCCACACTCTTCAAACAAGAAACAAGGAACCACATCCTGAGCTTGGAGAATAGCATACAGTCATCAGGAGCTAAATTTCCTGTGACTCTAATTCAAAGTGAGAAGCATTTTAGGACTTTATTGTAAACCTAGAGTTATTTGGTAGCATTATCTATAAAAGAAGCCAACATAAGGGCCAAACTGATCAGCATCCAAACTATATTGACTCCTCATATGGAGATTTTGCACAAGAAGTTAGGCTATGTAGAAACTCTTATGAAGAAATACCCCAATCTTTCTACATTAGATGGCCTACTTCACCTTGTTGCCAAGCTAGACATCCAAATTAAGTCTTTGGATGTAGCTTTAGACAATTGGGATGTCACTCTTAAAAATATCCTTGAGGTCCATAAATATTTCTTGGACAAACACACTACTAGTGTATAACCCATTGACATCAGTGTCAAAAAGGGGGAGAAAGTAAAAGCTTAAGAAAAGGGGGAGAAAGAGAGTTAAGCTAAGAGTGAGTAAGAGCATGGGGGAGCAAGTATGAAATGAAAGAGTATCAGTTAGCAAAGAACAGCAAGGAAGTGAGAGAGTATCAAAAAGATTATCAGTTGAGGCATATCTACTCAGTAGGAGTAAAATTTTGAGTATAGAACTAGATCTAACAACTCAGGGGGAGTTATTAGATTTTGAAGTATAAGTTGTTGCAAAATTTTGATATTTTGATATTTTGTACTATAGCTAAATAAGAGATATGTTATGCTCATAAGAATAAGGATATCAATGCATGGCCATGTTTTTGACACTCATGTCAAAGGGGGAGATTGTTGATCTCAGATTGGTTTTGACAAGTGAGTGTCTATACACTTAAGTCATTTACTTAGTTCATGTTGAACAAGTAGTATATGTTGAGCACAACATGTATAAGGTAGAGCATGTCAAGTCCATAGTGAGTGTCAAGTCACTCATATGCTATCACTCAAGTGTCAAGCAAAAAGTGTATGTTGAGTGATTTAGGAGTTGAGTAAGTAGTGCATGCCAAGTCATTTAGATGTCAAGTCACAGTACATAAATCAATATATGCCAAGCATTAGAGACTTCAGATGCAGAGTAACATAGTTTTGTAATAGTTGTTTGTATTGGCACAAACTACTATGTAAACCATTTTTTAGCCAACTTACAAATTGAATTATGATATTTTGGTGATAAGGATGAATCTTAATTTAGAATCCCTATGAAGTACATGTATCCAATTAGGTAAAGAGAAGGTTTAAGGGGGAAAATGGATGAATCACAGCCATTGATTCATACCTAACCCTAAGTCACCTAGGTCTTCTTTAGGAGGATAAACCCTAAACTTCATATGTGTGTGTAAGGAGAAAAGAGAGAATTTTTCATGCACAAATAGAGTATTCATGGTGGCTAAGGAGTTATGAATTGAAATTGCATTGTAAAATCAGTTAAAGGAGAACAGAGGAAAAAAATAGTATACAACAGAGAGACATCTAATCAAGAAGGATCAAGAATACATCAGTTTAGAGGTGATATGTCACCCAGCAACAAAGTGCTAACCCTAGGATCAATGCTAAGTCATTCTAATAGGTGAATCGTTTAAATCTCTTAATAGAGTAGTCCTAATAGACTGTATTGAAATCCTCTAACCAAGTGCTTATTTAATTGTGAGTTAAAATCCTTTAACAAGGCACACTTCTAACAGGATGATGAAATCCTTTAACAGGGTAAGACCTAACAATCTTTGCAAGCCTTTCATAGGGTAGATCATGTCTCATGATCAAACATTGTAACCTTCATTGGATACACTTTATTACTACAATAGTGAAGATTTGTGGGTGTCATCCCCACCCTAGTTTTACCTTCTCATTAGAGGGTTTATGGGTAATCATATCTGGTGTCATATATGTGTGAATGCTTACTTGTTTGCATGATTTAGATGTACATGCTTCACATGGTATTTTAGTTTACTTATTGAATGTGTGAGATGGATGTGTGGTGAATGTTTTATGGGTCAAAGTTTAAACTACTAATTCACCCCTGCCCCCTCTCAGAAGTTTACCTTTCCTAGTGTAATTCCAACAAGCCAAGGATGTAACCATGCAAGTATTGGCACAGTCTCCCTACAAGGATCCCAAGTATCTATTGATGTTGTTAATTTGGGCATCACTATATGATCTAGAATGTTATTAAATATTGAAGCCAATAGTAACTTCTCTCATGTCTACAAAAATGTAAAATAGGTTGTTTTCATGTGTGTGTGTGTGTGTGTGTGTGTGTGTGTGTGTGTGTGTGTGTGTGTGTGTTTATGTGTATGTGTATATGCATGTGTATGTGTGTATATATGTGTGTATGTATGAATGTATGTATATATGTATGGGTGTGTGTGTGTGTATGTATGTATATACACATATTCACACATATATGTGTGTCTATGTATGTATTTATATATATACAGAGAAATCTTGTGGATTGTGGATTATGGATTATAAATAAATAAAATAACAAAATATGATATTAATCATTTCCCATTTGTTTTGATTGATTGTGGAGAGTTTTGAGCAAAAGAGGGTGGAGAGCTATGAACATTGGTGAAGATCAATGGAGATCTATGATTTCCTTGTCATGCCCTTGTGATCATTGCATTTCATTTTCGTGCCCTTGTGATCTTTGCATCTCATTGTCATGTCCTTGTGATCTCTATGTATGTATGTATGTATGCATGCATGCATGCATGTATGTGTGTATGTATATAGAGAGATCTTGTGGATTATGGATTATGGATTATAATCAAACAAACAAAAAACCTTGACATTAATCATTCCACATTTGATTTGATTGATTGTGGAGAGCTACATGTGAAAGAGGGTGGAGAGCTCTAAATGTTGGTGGAGATCTGTGGAGATCTGGGATTGCATTGTCGTTCTCTTGTGATCGCTACATTTCATTATCATTCCCTTGTGATCTTGACATCTCGTTAGCATGCCCTTGTGATCTCTGTATATGTATGTGTGTATGTATGTATGTATGCATACATACACATACATATGTTTGGTTTTATGTATGTATGTATGTATATAAATAGAGAGATCTTCTTACAATAGAAAAATAATAAAACTCACTCAATGTGTAGCATGGCCACAGATGAGATGGAAACACCTATTTGTAAGTAGATTCCTCTTTTTCTCTCTCATTTTTCATGTGTTTATTTCACTTGAACTATTATTTCTTAGGGGGAACTTTGTAATAGTGGATTCATTTTGTGTAGGAGGTGATGAGGACATTCCTAGATGTACCCATGTTAGATGTATAGGAAAACTAAAGAATTGTGATGAATTTCTCATGAACAATGAAGATGGACTTCCCGTGATAATAGCCTAACTTCCAGGTACTTTAAAGATTGATCCTTTCTCAAAGATGTTAGATGTTAATGGGAATTATAGATGTTTGGGGGGGGGGAATGAGCTTCCACCTTCACATGGTTGGCCCTAAGAATATTAAACTAGTCTTGAAACCAAATGAAGCTCAACATTAACCTATGATTGCATGACAACTAACTCTATGGCAATATAGAAGGAGGCCATAATTCAATATGCAATCTCAATTTATATGCATACGACATCACGTGGATCTAAAAAATGTAATAGGTTTTCATTTTGTTAGAGGTATTTAATTAGGTATTTTAAGTTATAGACCATCACGGACATTCTAACTTTAACTCTTGCAACTGGAGTTCTAATGCTCATGATGGTCTATAATTTTAAAAACTTAATAGACCTATTAAATAAATATAATCATGCTACATTTTTTTAGCTCCACCTATTTCCATGCATATAGAATGTAACTATACATGTATTCTCTATTCAAAGTGGAAGAATCTTATTTTGGATGGGATGAAAAATGACATGCACCAGAAGATGGGAAAATGATGTCACTTTTGTAGGTCTGAAACCTTTTTTTGTACTTTAAATATTGATCCTTTCTTAAATATTTTTGATGTTAACAAGTAATTTATATGTTTGGGGGGGAATGAGCTTCTACCTTCATGTGGTTGGCCCTAATTATTAGAGAATATTAAACAATTATTGAAACCAAGTGAAGCTCAACATTAACCTATGATTGCATGACAACTAACTGTGTGAATCTCTTGGTTCCAAGCAATGCAAAATGAGGCCATAGTTCAATATGCAATATCAATTCATATGCATGTGACATTATGTGGAGCTGGAAAAATGTAACAGGTTTGCATTTTTGTTAGAGGTCTTTAATTAGGTATTTTAAGTTACATACAATCATGAACATTGTAACTTTGACTCTTGCAGCTAGAGTTCTAATGTTCATGATGGTCTATAATTTTAAAAACTTAATAGACCTATTAAATAAATGTAAGCATGCTACATTTTTCAGCTCTACCTGCATATAGAACATAGTTGCATGTGCAATTGATTCAAAGTGATAGAATCTTATTTTGGATGCAATGGAAAAATGAAGCACAAGAAGATGGGAAAATGATGTCACTTTTGTAGGTTTGGAACCTTTTTTTTTACTTTAAATATTGATCCATTCTTAAATATTTCAGATGTTAACAGGGAATTTTGATGTTGGGGGGGGGGGGGGAGCAAATGAGCTTCCACCTTCACGTGGTTGGCCTTGATTAGTAGAGAACACTAAACCATTCTCAAAACCAAGTGAATCTCAACATGAACCTATGATTTCATGACAACTAACTGTGTGAATCTAGAAAATAAAAATGGTTTTAAAATGTAGCACCCATTTCAAGTGTAATACCCATCACTAAAATTATAGGTCAGAATAGTTGAAATGCATGTTAGGATTAGCCTATGGTAGCTTCCCAAGAAGAAAATCCCAAAAAAAAAAATTCTCTCCCCTATTGTTTTCCACACACTTCACAACCCCCTTCAAAATAGACACAATGGGACACACTACCTTCAAATAAATATTTCATTCTATGCTTTTGATTTGTCTTTCTATGAATCCAGATGGGGATAACATCTTACTCAAAGGGAAATTATTGTGGATCACATGGGTTCTTTGTATATAGTAATTCACTTTGCACCCACACCAGTGAAAAAAGTGTTTTGGGTCTATGATTTTTGTACACTAGCTTGGAAGGTGGTAGTTCTTTGAGATAATTGTGTTCCTTTTAATGGTCTGGATCAAATTATGTCAAGAAATGTTTTGGATGTGGTGGTTAGTTTCCAATGAAAAGGTAAAGGAAATACAAGGGCATAAGATGTTTGACAGGCATATGTGGCTCTCGGATAGCAAGAGGACAATAGAGGGCTTGAACATGTAGCCATCTCATCACAACTATCCATTCTATTCATTGGTGCTTTGATATAATTGGTCACTTCTATAACTTCTTATTGTTTAACATGAATTTAACTTCTTTGTCACATCTAGTAATCAAATTGAGAAGTAAAACCTGAATTTATGAAATTTTTTTAAATAATTCAGCTATCTTCCGCAATTGTGATGACACATTCCAATGGCTTGTCGTCACTTGGATGGCAAAACTATAGCAATTACTATGGCTAGTTCTTACAGTTCAACATCACTTTGATGGCACAGTTATCATACAAACATCACAATTGTAATAGTGTCAACATGACCTCTTGCCCCTTCCTTCTTCCAAGTTATGTTTGACAGGCACATGTGGCTCTTTGATAGCAAGAGGACAACAGAGGTCTAGAACATGTAGCCATCTCATCACAACTATCCATTCTATTCATCGGTGCCTTAATATAATTGGTCACTTCTATAACTTCTTATTGTTTGACATGAATTTAACTTCTTGGTCACATCTAGTAATCAAATTGATCAGTAAAACATGAATTTATGATTTTTTTAAATAATTCAACTATCTATCGCAATTATGACGAAACATTCTAATGGCTAGTCGTCACTTGGACAGCACAGTTGTCGCAATTATAGTGGCTAGTTCTGACAGTTCAATGTCACTTCCATGGCACATTCATCACATGGATGTCATAATTGCAATAGCATAAGCATGACCTATTGCCCCTTCCTTCTTCCAAGTTACGATAGTTTTATCCATCTCACTTGCGACAGATGCCCTTTCCCTTTTAATTTGTGATAACAAAAGTCTAATGTTCATCTGACAGGAACCAATTTGTGGTTATATCACTTGGGCAATGGGTGTGACAGGTGGTCATCACAATTGTGATGTCCTGGCATTGAAATTCAAGTCCAAATGTAGTAGTGAGAGAAGATTAATGAACCAAGTGAGAACCAAACTCTAATCTTAAAGTTGGAGAAAGATTGTCTATGTACTTCAATCCCTAGTAGTAGAATAGGTAGCAACACCTCCCAACCACGTATAACCTATAAGCCCACCCCATCATGCTCATGGAGATAGAATCCTGATCACAATCACATTAGACAAAAGCATCCAAGGCTTACACACATGCTAAAAAATGCATGACTCAAGAAGTCTGTATGAAACATATATTCATAAATACAATGAAATACATCAAACCACTAGACAAACATACTATAGAATAACTACATAGGGGAGCTATAGTATTTTCATTACTTGTCTCAAGTAGAACAAGTAGTATTGAGACTTTGTTATGACTCCCATAGGAGGCTATGCTTAGAATGTATTTTTGTTCTAATTCCCTCAAGAGGCTAGATACCATGTCTTCTTCCCAACACCCATAGGAGGTCAAAAATCATGTCTTTGTTCCAACTCCCATAGGAGTCTAGGCACAACACCTTTGTTCCAACTCCCTCAAGTGGTTAGGTGTTTAATAATCTTATCTTTCACCAATTTTTATTATCCCTTATATTTATTTTGTTATCACCTATTCAAATTCTCCACATTACCTTATCGGTCATTTTTGTGTTAGGATAAGTATGAGAAGCCACTCCAAATTTCTACCCTATATACCCATGCTTATACCATGATGACATTAGAATAATTTATTAATGCTAATGATTAGAAGATTCAAATGATGAGGATAATGTTGACAAAGGGTTAATGAAGGCCAGAACATGATTTGATAATAGGACAATCAATTATTACTATCATTGATGTCAATTATTTGACTAAGTGTTTTAACATGTTACCATAAATTTATTAGGGAAAAGTGTGAGTTACAGAATGAATTAAGTGTTGCCATCACACAAGAAAGTCAAGTAGTGTATTATGATGTTGATTTTATGATACAACAAATTTATATGATGAATTGAGTAAGTTACAATGAAACGAATCAAACTGGGTAATTGTTGAGCCATCAATGATGAAAAATTGAATGATTTGAATGTTTCTTCAAATATGTATAGAATTACTTGAATCTATAGTTATATTTTATTCATGATGATGTTTAGATGATACGATTTAGATAACACCATATGATATTTGTAAGTAAATATGATTTGGTTAATTGGAAGTGATATTAACAGGAAAAGATAAATAGGTGTACTAGATAGTTGAATAGGTAAATGAGGTGTTATTGCTAAACTAAAGCTTATCAGTAAATAGGAAACTAAAAAAGTAAACTAGATGAACATATACAAAGGAATAAATGATAAAATAGATAAACAAAAAAGGCTTATCAGTGAACAAAGAAAAGTTAGTAAAGATTCAATGTCTTCATAAAGATTCAATGCATAATCATAAGATTAAAATTCCCATTGGGGTTGATGATTTGAATTGGATAGATGGATGGGTAATGTGTCATTTATGGAAGGAAATGACAACACAAAGATCGAGTTAAAATATTTGAGGAAGATTCTTCAAGAAATTTCTACAAGGTCAAAATGGCTTATGGAGTTGGAACATTTCCAAGGTGAAGATCTTATGTGAGGTGACACATTTAGGAGAAAACATAGAATGAATGGTTAGATTCATTATAATAAATTTGGATCATTAGATTTAGGCTTAGGGTTTATGATTGAGGAAATTCTACTTAAGGGAAAGGAAAGAATGGAATGATGACTGGTTGAAAGTGAAATGCAAAGTTGGAGAAGGTTAAAATCACAAAGGAAGTTATAATGGGTAAGTGCACCAAGATGGTGTACAAAAAGGGGGGTATAAGTGGACACTTTTTTTCTGAAATCATGTAAACCTAAACTTGGACGCGAAATTTGAAGGTTGTCCACTAAAAATGACAAGATGACTAAAACATATAAATTGTAGTACTCTAAATCTACTTTCTGAACTACTAGATTTTTTACAAAATGGATAAGGTTAGGTGGGTCAAACCCCATGCACACAAAAAATAGTTCTTGATTTTTCTTTAAAACATAACATAGTTGTTTTTGTGTACAACACAAAAGACATAGTTACATTTAGTATTTTGCATATCCCTTTGGTAGGATGATAGTTAAGAGTCATATCTAGAAGTTGTGTATTTTTTTTTAATTTTATGATGAGTATATTTTTTGTTATGAATTATTGAATAGACTACATCCTGAAATTTTGGTATCTATTCATGTGTTGAGCATAACTTGCATCAAAATAATTGAAAATGGATTTTTTTTAAATGTGTATAAAATCAAGTGTAGAATAGTAATATGTAATTTATTTTGAATTTGGTTAAGTATATCAAAAGTTATTAAAAAATGGTAGACATATGTTTGTGAGGAATGTTAAGGCATTGGTAAAAGTAATTAAAGTTTAAAATGTTAATGTTGTCCAAAAAAAGAAAAAAATTATATGGTTAGAAAGCTAAGAAGACATATAAGATTATGGTGGTGATTTTAGAGATACCCACTTCACCATTAGCATACCTAATGAAGACAAAGATGATAATTTATCTTAGAAGAAGAAAACATGTCTAGAGGAAAAAAAAATGGAGGGAAAATAGTCTCCCAAGCCGTTGGGTCATTTTCCTAGGCTATCACCCCATAACCCGATCAAGTTTTTTAGATTCAAATAACCTAATTGTGTTATGAAAATAAAAATGCACTCATAACTCAATCGAGATCTACAAAATCCAATCGATTTTTGTATTAGTACTTCACAAGTTTAGATTGAGAGAGAGAGAGAGAGAGAGAGATCGGGTTATGTATTATACTAAACAAGTGTCTATCAATATCCCCCAATCCTTGTCTCCATCCCATCCTCTCTCTCTCTCTCCCTCTCTCCCATTTTCACTCTTTATCATATCCCCATCTCTCTTTCTCCTATCCCCTTCTCTCTCACTCTTTATATCATCTCCACTAATCTCTCTCTTCATCCTCTCTCTCTCCTATCCCCTCCCTCTTTCTCTTATCCCCTTCTCTATCTCACACTTTTTCTATCCTTTCCCCAAATCTCTCTCTCTCTCTCTCTCTCTCTCTCTCTCTCTCTCTCTCTCTCTCTCTCTCTCTCTCTCTCTCTCTCTCTCTCTCCCCCTCTCTCTCTCCCCTTCTCTCTCACTCATTCTCTCCATCTCTCTCACTCTTTCTATCATATCCTCTCTTATCCCATAATCAATCTCTCTCTCTCTCTCTCATCCCCTTCTCTCTCTCACTCTTTCTATAATATCCTCTAATTATTCTCTTCATCTTATCCTCTCTCTCTCATTCTCTCTTTGTCCTATACCCTACCTTTCTTTCTCCTATCCCCTTCTCTCTCTCTCATTCTCTCCATTTCTCTCTCATGCTTTCTATCATATCCCCTAATCTATCTCTCTCATTCTCTCTTTGTCTTATACCCTTCCTCTCTTTCTCCTATCCCCTTCTCTCTCTATCATTCTCTCCATCTCTCTCTCACTCTTTCTATCATATCCCCTAATATCCCTCTCTCTCTATTTCTATCATATCCCCTAATCTCTCTCTCTCTCACTCTCATATCCCATCTCTATCTTTCTCCTATCCCCTCTCTCTCTTTCTCCTATCCCCTAATCCTTTCTCCATCCTACGTCTCTCTCTCTAATTATTTTGTTTTATCCTATCCCCTCTCTCTCTTTCTCCTATCCCCTAATCCTTTCTCCATCCTACATCTCTCTCTCATTATTTCTCTTTATCCTATCCCCTAATCTCTCTCTCTCTCTCTCTCTCTCTCTCTCTCTCTCTCTCTCTCTCTCTCTCTCTCTCTCTCTCTCACACACACACACACACACACACACACACATTCCCTCTCCCTCTTCATATCCCTTTTTATCTCTTTATCCTAACTTCACCCTCTCTCTCTCTCATTCACTCCATCACTCCCTCCCTCCTTCAATCTACCTTTATGTACTAGTAATATAGAACCTAATTGGGTTATACAAAACTTGATCGAGTTATTTTTCCATATGGATAATGCAGTTAGAACTCAATAAACTGATCAAGTTACCAAAAACCATAAATAAAATAGCATGTCAATGGTTATTATGTTGTTTTAGTATGGTCCACCATATTCTACTACTATTTCACATGTATTTCTATACTAGGTATGCAAGTGTCAGGTTTTTTGTGCTTGGAAATGCTAAATTTTATATTTTTCATGTGCCAACATCTTATATTATGTTAGTATCTTAGAGCATAAAATAATCACACAAATTTGTTTAGCTTTGTATTTTATTGTTTATTTTATTCATTTTATTGTTTGTAGGGTAATTTGCATCTACAATCATGGGAAAGAACAAGAGAGGAACAATTGAAAAATGAGAGACAGCAAAGGCAAAAACAAGGGAGATTGTGAGGAGATTAGGTGAAGGTACATCATCAAATTCCTCCAATGTAAGTGATGTATATCTACCTATTGATATTGATGTTGCAAACACACCTAATTTGACAAACAAAAATGTTCAACATACCCCAATTGAAATGATTATAACAAATACACTACATCACTTGATGCCCCTAATGTGACATCTCAAGTTGAAATGATGAATGCACATGATGTAAGTAATGAAAATATAAATTATGCGCATACATCAACATATCCTAGAATAATTTGTAGAAAACCAAAGTTTCTAATTGACATTGATCAAAATATTTTGAAGCCAATGCGTGATAAAATGTTAGAAAGAAATTGCAAGAGAATTTTTCAAAAGATTTGGAATAACTATTTTGAAAATTTAAATCAAAGTGGAAGATTCCAACTTGTTGTTTAAATGGTTAAAAAATGAAATTTAGAGAGACAATGAGAATTTTGAGGTCAAGAACATCTGAAAAATGGTAGTGAAAAAAGCATTGTTAGAAATCTCTTTGATGCATACCAATCTATTGATTCAAAAGTACATACTAAAGATTCTAATACAAGTCAACAGGTCCTCCCATCAACCATAATGGGAAAGGAAATAGAAAAAACTCATATGGTAAGCAAAACAAGTAAATCATTAAGGATAAGTAGAACAATGTTACTTAAAGCCTTTGTGAGGCAAGAGAAAATTGAGAATTCTGAGACTTCTTTTTGGTTATTCTAGGGTAGACTCCCATGTAAGGATAAAGTTATTGCTGATGCACAAAGAACATTAATATAAAACTTTTGGCATGAGAACAAAAGGGCTTCACCAAACCAAATCGATGTTGTTAAAAGATGAATTGGAAAAACAAACCGTGAGCCACATGCAAAACATTTTTTAGATATGACTCAAAACACAATTTTATGAAATGTTTCTTCAAAGATTTCCTCAAATTCAAATCAGCCAAAGGTTTTTTGAGATGACAAAACCATTATATGTTAACATAAATCATAAACACACTACATGTTGTAGGGTTCATGTTGAGTTTTCTATGCATTATGATGTTTATCATTATATATGTTGTACTTTACATACTAGCGAAATATTGTAGGAATGTGGTAAAAATTTACCTCCTAAGTCACTGAGAGAATTAATTGCAATTGTACTATGTAAATAATATGATGGGTGCATTTATTATAAAACCATGTATTTGAAAGGTTTTTTCCCTCAATGTGGTAGTTTGAAAGAGTTGCATAGATGCCTACATCTTGATAGCACACATGAAATTGGTAAGACACTAGTTTCTCTTGGAAAGTAAAAGTCAGTCATAAATGGTGTTAAAGATGGAAAAGAATTAAAGAGGTGTGAATTAGTGAAAAGTGATGTATGTGTAGCTGATTTTATGAAAAATTTTCAAGAGAAAATAGTTTATGACTACATAGGTCATACACATAGAGCTAGATGGTTGGATGAGAAATTCAAGTTGTGTAAGGACACTTTTCCCTTGGGTACGATTGTGTCAATTGTTGACTTCACTAAAAACTATACACTAAAACTTGAAAATGAAGTACAACCAATGTATTACAACTCTATACAAGTATTAATTTTTGTACACATAGCATTTATTCATGCACATGATAGAAGACAGGGTGACATAAAAGTATTAAGAGAGTATCACTTCTATATCAATGATGATCAAACTCATTAATCAGAGTTTGTGCAAGGATTTTTTAGAGTTTTATATGACAATGTGAGGGAAAGAGATGAAATATACAATCAACACAATATATGGTCAGACAATTGCACAACACAATTCAAGAATGCAAGGATGTTCTATTAATTGAGTAGGATGCATATGACAAGTGGAGTGAAACATTTTTGGAATTTCATTGAGGTGGGACATGGAAAGGGAGAGCATGATGGTGCTAGAGCATGTGTGAAAAGATCCCTTAGTAGAAAGGAATTAAAGTATGAAGGTGGCACAATATTACAAAATTTTGAAAAAATTGTCCAATGGTGAAATTCTATGATGGGACCAAGTAATATAGGTAATTCTATGGTTTCTAGATATTTTTTATTGATATGTGAAGCTAACATTGAAAATTTTCAAGATTCTTGTACACTTACATGATCAAGTGAGATGCATTCATTTCAAAGTTCAAATGCAGAGTCACTAGCTATTCATACTAGAAAGCTTGCATGCTTTTTCTCTTCGTGTATGCATCATTTATAAGATGAATGTGAATCAAAAGAGTGGGTTGACCAATGGTCTTTTAGACCTTTGCATCCGATTGACTCATATCAACTTCCTACAGCACTACAACTCAATCAGGTTGAAGCATCAATACAGTTTGAGCATGTTCCTGACCTAGTTGAACTAGGTACTAAGTTATCAATTTAATACTTAGTTAAAATAGATTACTTTCAGTTTTACCATTAACTTATCCTTCTATATAATGCAAGTCATGTATATGCAGTTATTGCATATGAGAATAATGATGAAGGAACAAATTATTTTCTATGTTAGTGTATTGATCCCAAAAAGAAATTGATAGCTGCATTCATTGATGATAAGGATATTTAGTACCTAATAGGATCCATCATTGTGACAGGCACATGGCTTAGAAGGTAGTGTATTTTTTTCCCCTGCCATGAAGATCTCTTTAAGTCAATTTGTCATGTATAATGTATCAATTTTGACTTTAAATTTTCTTTACAAGTAAATGTAGGTAACCTATCAAGAATTTTTCCACATGGTTATTTGAGAATTTTGAGACACATAGACATATTCTTCATTACTCTAACCTTATTGTTGCAATAACTATTCAATTGATATCATATCATGGTAGGCCTCTTAACAAGAAGTTGTGGAAAGTATGTGAATCATGAGGCAATACTTGATACAATAAAGGTTAGATCTGATCCAAAAGGTTCCCTTGATTGATTGTGTGCTATATAGTTGAATCATTCTACATATGGTAGAATAATTTTGAAAACTTTGTATATATTTTATGTGAAATATTGCAACTTCGCAGTGATGTGCATATGTAGATGCCAAATTTTGTATATAAATCCGATAAGAGATGTCACATGTGCATATTTAGATGCCAAATTTGTTAGATTGTGGTGACTGGTCAAGAAAGTACTATACATACTTCATAATTAGTGGGGTTCGGGGCATCGCCTCAAAAAAAAATTGGTACTATTCATAGATTCGCCATTTGTAGATTCACCGCTAAAGTTATGGCTAATTTATGGCCGACATGTTATAATCCTAAAGTGATTTAATACTTGTATAAAAGGGCTTAGGGTTAGGGATTGTAATATAGTATGATGTGAAATTGCTTCTTGCAGCGGTATTGAGCTGTAAGGGATTACAAATTGTAATCAGGCTGTAATTACTGGATTGTAATAAGATCATGCTTGCTGTTTGGTGGACGTAGCCCAGGGATTGGGTGAGCCACATTAAATCTTGGTGCTTTGTGTTCATCTCTATGTGATTTATTATTTTTCTATTATTGGTTATATTTGCATGTAGTTTTTTATTTATGTTTGTGGTTTTATCCTAACAAGTGGTATCAGAGTGAGGTTGTCCTTCAGTTATCCTCTGCATGAAAGTCTCATAGTTAAGTGGGAGTCTCACGGTTGAGTGGGAGCGATGGCAGATGAGGGTAAGCTGAGGGTTAACAAGTTTAATGGGTAGAACTTCCAGTTATGGAAGATGCAAATGGAAGACTATCTATATTAGAAGGATTTATGGAAGCCGTTGGAAGGCAAAGCCAAGAATCAGGGAACTATGTCAGATGTTGAATGGGATCTTTTGGATAGAAAGGCACTCAAAAGAATTCAGTTATGCTTGGCACCATCGGTGGCATTTAATATTACAAAAGCAAAGATGACAGAAGAGTTGATGAAAACCCTAGCGACACTGTATGAAAAGCCCTCCACTTCAAACAAGGTATTTCTCATGAAGCGTTTATTTAATATGAAAATGGCAGAAGGTGGATCTATTGCAGATCATTTAAATGAGTTTAATAATATTACTAGTTATTTATCTTCTATGGGTATAAATTTTGATGAAAAAATTAGGGCTCTCTTGATTTTGTGCTCTTTTCCTGAAAGCTGGAATGGCTCGGTAATGGCGGTGAGTAATTCTATTCTTGGATCTAGTACCCTAAAATGTGAAGATGTGATCGATGTTGTTTTGAGTGAGGAAACTCGTAGGAAATCCTCAGGTGGATCTACATTAAGAAGTGCTTTGAATGCACAAAGCAGGGGCAGAATGATTGAGAGAGGAAGTAACTCTGGAAATTGTGGGAAATCAAGAGGAAAGTCAAAGGGGAATAGGTCTCAATCGAGAGGACCAAACGATTGCTAGTACTATGGGAAACTAGGGCACAAAAAGAAAGATTGCTAGAATCAAAAGAAAAATGGAGATAAATCAAATGGAGACAAGGAGGCAAATGTGGTAAGTAACAAATCCGAAGAGGATGCTTTGCTTCTATCTTTAGAAAGTGTTGATGATTCATGGGTTTTAGATTCTGGTGCTTCATTTCATGCTACACCTTATAAAGGTTATTTCATTGATTATGTCCAAGGGGATTTTGGGCTTGTTTATTTGGGGGATAATGAACCCTGTCAAAATTGTTGGAAAGGGAAAAATTAAGATTAAGTTGTAGAATGGGAATTATTGGCTACTACATGAGGTAAGACATGTTCCAAGGCTGACTAAGAATTTAATTTCAGTGGGGCAACTCGGTGATGAGGGTTGTGTAGTTACTTTTAATGATAAAAATTGGAAGGTTTCAAAAAGTTCCCTTGTAGTAGCAAAAGGTGTGAAAGTAGACACCTTATATCTTTGTATAGGTCATATTGTTCCTTCTACTTTGATTGTTTCATAGAAAAATGAATGTTCAGGAACAATTGTTGCAGTTGAGCAAGGAGAACAAATAGCTACTATAGATTCTGATACAGCGTTATGGCACAACAGACTTGGGCACATGAGTGAGAAAGGTATGAAATTACTTCATTCAAAGAAAGTTTTACCAAGTTTGAAATGTGTTAATATGGCTGTGAAAGTTGTGTGTATGGAAAACAAAAGAAAGTGAGTTTTGTAAAGACTGGGAAGGAAAATAAAAAGGAGAAATTAGAGCTTGTGTATATAGATGTATGGGGACCAACTCAGGTATCTTCCCTTGGTGGCTCCCATTATTATGTTACATTTATTGATGATGCAACTAGAAAAGTATGGGTTTATTTCCTTAAACAGAAATTTGATGTATTTCAAACTTTTAAGAAATGGAAATGCTTGGTTGAAAATGAGACTGGTAAGAAATTAAAATGTCTTAGATCTAATAATGGTGGTGAGTATTGCAGTCATGAATTTTAAGATTATTGCTCCACTAATGGTATTCATAGATAGAAAACTGTTCCAAGGACTCCACAAGAAAATGGAGTGGCTAAACGCATGAACAGGACTATAATGGAGTGTGCAAGGAGCATGAAGTTTCATGTTGAGTTGCCCTTACACATGTGGGTGGAGGCTATCAATACTACAGTATATTTGATTAATAGAGGTCCCTCTACTCCTTTGGGTTGTGGTATTCCAGAGGATGCATGGACTGGTAAGAAGGTGAGTTATTCTTTTCTCAAGACCTTCAGTTGTGAAGCTTTTGCTCATATAGACTTTGAAAATAGAACCAAGCTAGAAGCTAAATCAAAGAAATGTGTCTTTTTTGGATATGGCATTAATGAATTTGGTTATAGACTTTGGGATTTTGAAAATCTTAAAATTGTTAGAAGTCAGGATGTCATATTCAATGAGAAAGTGTTGTACAAAGATCTGTTGCAGCAACATGAGAAGAAAGAAGATGATTGTGTAGTGGTGGATGATACTCCAAAAGTTGATGTTCCAGCCATTCCTCATGATGTGCAACAACTGAAACAACAAATACCACACACACCAGTGAATGTTAGATGGTCAACGAGGCAAATTAGACCTCTACAAAGATTTTCTCCCTCTTTGTATTCTATTTTACTTATTGATGCTGGTGAACCTGAAAGTTATGATGAAGCTGAGCAGGTGGATACTAAGATTCAGTGGGAATATGCAATGAAAGATGAAATGGAATCTTTGCTAAAGAATAAGACATGGGATTTGTGCAAGTTGCCTATAGGTAAAAAGGCTTTACAGAATAAGTGGGTTTACAGGTTGAAAGAAGAGGAAGGAGGTAAGCAAAGATTTAAGGCCAGGTTAGTTGTCAAAGGATTTGCACAGAAAAAGGGAGTTGATTTTGATGAGATATTTTCTTATGTTGTTAAAATGACTTCTATCCGTACTGTTTTAAGTCTTGTGGCTACTGAAGATTTGCATTTAGAGCAGCTGGATGTTAAAAAAGCCTTCCTTCATGGTGATTTGGATGAAGAAATATATATGGCTCAACCACAGGGATTTGAGGTCAAAGGTAAGGAGAACTTAGTGTGCAAATTGAAGAAAAGTTTATATGGCTTGAAGCAAGCACCTCAGCAATGGTATCTGAAATTTGACAGGTTTATGCATGAGCATGGCTATAATAGGTGTCATTCAGATTATTGTGTTTATTTTAAGAAGTTGGATGATGATAGCTACATTAATTTATGTTTATATGTTGATGATATGCTTGTAGCTAGGTCTAACATGGATCATATTAAGGGGCTAAAACACTAGTTAGCACATGCATTTTCTATGAAGGATTTAGGGGCAGCAAAACAAATCCTTGGTATGAAGATTTGCAGAGATAGGAAGAACAGAATATTAACACTATCTCAGGCTAATTATGTTGAGAAGGTGTTGCAACGTTTCTCTATGGAGAATGCTAAAGCTGTCAGCACACCTTTACCTGGTCATTTGAAGTTGACTAAGGAGATGTGTCCTAAGACACAGGAAGAGGAGGATAAGATGTCTAAGGTACCCTATGCTTCAGATGTAGGAAGCTTGATGTATGCTATGGTATGCACTAGGCCAGATATTGTACATGCAATGGGAGTCGTTAGTAGGTATATGAGTCATCTAGGATTTGAGCATTGGAATGTTGTCAAGTGGATTCTCAGATATTTGAGAGGAACATCCAATAAGTGTTTACACTTTGGGGGCTCTACTACTAATTTGCAGGGCTATGTTGACTTAAATTTGGTAGAGGATATTGATACCAGGCAGAGTACTATAGGTTATGTCTTTACTGTTGGTGGGGCAGCCGTGAGCTGTGTTTCTAGGTTACAAAAGATTAATGCTCTATCCACTACAAAGGTAGAGTATGTTACTGCTATAGAGGTAGCCAAGGAGATGATATGGCTTTAGTTCTTCTTGGAAGAATTGGGACATCCTCAGAAGGATAATTATTTGTTCACAGATAGTTAGAGCATCATTCATCTTGCCAAGAATTCAGCTCTACATTCTAAGACCAAACACATACAGTTGTGGTAACATTTCATTCGGTCAATTTTGGAGGATGGAAAGTTAAAGCTAGAGAAGATACATAAAAATGAAAATTCAACAGATATGTTGACAAAGGTTGTAACAAGGGAGAAGTTGAACTCCTCGTTAGCTTCGGTTGGTCTTTTAGACTGAACATGAATAAAAGAACAGCAGAGTCCAGAGTGGTTTGATCCAGTGGGAGCCCCATGTTGTAGTGGTATTGCTACAAGATCAGTCTCCAAGTGGGAGATTGTTGTTTAGTGTGGAGCCTGATCAGTCCCCAAGTGGGAGATTGTTAGATTGTGGTGACTGATTAGGAAAGTATTGTACATACTTCATAATTAGTATATTCCTAGATTCGCCAATCGTAGATTCACCACTAAAGTTATGGCTAATTTATGGCTGACATGTTATAACCCTAAAGTGATTTAATACTTGTATAAAAGGGCTTAGGGTTAGGGATTGTAATATAGTATGATGCAAAATTGCTTCTTGCGGCGGTATTGAGTTGTAAGGGATTATAGATTGTAATCAGGTTGTAATTACTGGATTGTAATAAGATCAGACTTGCTATTTGGTGGACATAACCCAGGGATTGGGTGAACCACATTAAATCTTGGTGAATTGTGTTCATCGCTATGTGATCTATTATTTTTCTGTTATTGGTTATATTTGCATGTAATTTTTTATTTCTGTTTGTGGTTTTATCCTAACAAAATTTTGTATATAAAATTGATAAGACATGTAACATGTGCATATTTATATGCCATATTTTGTATGAAATTATGATAAGAGATGTCACATGTGCATATTTAGATGCTAAATTTTGTATATAAAAAAGAGAAGACATGTAACATGTGCATATTTAGATGTCATATTTTGTATAAAATCTGATAAGAGATGTCGAACATGTGCAAATTTAGATGCTAGATTTTGTATATAAAATCAATAAGAGATGTAAATATTGTGCATTATTGTTAAAAATTTATCTCTTGAACTCTTTTTTGTGGGTTTGATGATATCCTTAAAAAAATATTCAATTATCTTCAACTTATATCGATTTAGATGGTTGTCCTCTTGCATTTTCTCCCAAATTTCCCAAAACATTAGGAAAATAAATCATAGATTTGGATAATAATTTGGCTTCTCTACAACATATGAAAATCTTTGATAGTGTTGTTTTGGACCGTGTCATTGTTGTCACACCATGTCACCCATTTTTAGGCTTAAAATAGCCCTCTGATTGGCACAAGGCATGATGGTGATGTCATCATGAGGTCAATAGGGTCTACAAAGAGTTAGGGTTAGGTTTTTACCATAGGTAAATTATGTGGTTAAGTTTGATATGATAGGAAGATCATTTGACTAAATTGGTGAAAAATTACAAAAAAAAATGTAAAAGTTGCATTGTGCAACTTTGCAACTTTTGGCAAGAAAATTTGAAAAGTGTTGAAGAGGAGTTAAAAGATATGTTCCCCATGATCATATACCTGAGCATGGGTAGTTACAACTTCCCAAACCTCCATTTAAGTTTCTCAAGCAACTTTTTGAGCAACTTTGTAACTTTTGAACAATTTTTGCTTTTAACATATTTTGGTCAAATGGGTCCATCTAGGACTATTCTAGGACCCTAGTTAAGATTCCTATGACCTATTAAGAAACATAATACCTTATTTTCCCATCCCTAACAACTTTTAAGCTATTGAGCAACTTTTGACCAACTTAGGACCTAATGAGCAATTTTGGGTTTTCCTAGCAATCCATGACTACTCCATTAGCTCTGGTTGGTTAGGTTTAGGCTAGTACCAACCTCATTTCAGTCACAACATCCCTCATATGGTATTTACCACACTGAATGGAAGCGTCTCTAAGGGTCTATAAGCACCATCAGGTTGCGATCTTTGATCAGGCATTTCTGTAAGCTTGTGCAAGGTATTGACAAACTATTAGGTGTTACAAGATCATGTTATCTAGGCCTACATCAACCTATCTCATTTTTTAGAGATGTGAATTTATTTGGATTTGGCATCTTTATCTCACTTAGAGCCAAAAGTTGTAATGTTTCTCAATTAAAATGAGCAAGGTTGTGCATATTTCAAGTCGTTGGTCATAGGATTGAATCATCTTCTCCATTAGATTCATTTGGTTGGGTTTAGGCTATGACCATCCTCATTTAAGCCACAACGTCCTGCTAACAGTATCGACCACAGTGGATGGAAGCATCCTTAAGGGTCTCTAAGCACCATTGGGTTGCGATATTTGATCAGGCATTTCTAAGCTCATTTGAGGTATTGACGAACTATTAGGTGCTACAAGATTGTGTTATCTAGGCCTACAAAAACCTATCTCAATTTTCAGATATTCTACTTTGTTTGTATTTGGCATATGTATCTCACCTATTACCAAAAGTTGCAATGTTGCTCAGTTAAAATGAGCAAGGTTGTGTATGTTTCAAATTGTTGGTCCTAGGATCAAATCGTCTACTTTGTTAGCTCCAGTTGGTTGGGTTTAGCCTAGGACCAACCTTGTTTCAGCCACAACATCCCTCCAACTCTATCGACCACACTAAATGGAAGTGTCCCTAAGGGTTTCTAAGCACTATTGGGCTGCGATCTTTGACACAAATACAAAAATCATGACATATTTTTTCTTTTCATGTCTTATTACATTAGAATAAGTGACATATGATTATATGTTATAATGAATTTGATAAACGTGTTACATTTTCTATATAAAATAATGAAATGTGTTCAATTAATTGCAAGGAAGTAAGCTGAAATACAAGTTTTTATGTACATATTGAATAAGTTGGATGGAAATCCAAGTTTAATGTATATCAAAATGAACAATATATTATGTTATATAAATCAATAGTTACAAAAAGATGTTATGTCTCATCAGTACAATACAAAATTTGAATAGTCGACAAATGTTGAATGTGCACAATAGAAATGTTGAATATGCATAGTATAAATCTTGAATATATACAATACAAAAGTCGAATACCCAACAATGTTGGATGTGTACAACAGAAATGTTGAATGTGCACAATACAAATCTTGAATATATTTAATACAAAAGTCGAATATATGTCAATTTCATTTGATGACCACAACTACATATGTATATCGCTATCAATATCTATGATTGTGTAGGATCATCAAAATTGAGCCTCTTTGATGCTGTTTGTGGCTTGCTAGGTGTCTGCAGAAGAAAAAATAAAATACACTATCAAATATCTTATTTATAAGTAATATGAAAATAACTATAAATTGGGTTCTAAACTATGGATAGTTGAGTTGTTCATTACCTCATCCCTTTGTCCCACAGTTGGAGTGAATGATAATGGTAATGGTCTCCTTAGTCAATGGGTGAGAATCCTAAAAAAATGAAGAGGTAGAGTGACAATGCGAGACACAACTACTGATGAATCAATGCTCATGGGAGGCACAACCACCAATGAATTAGTGCTACTATGAGGCACAACCTATATGGTAAGAAATAAAATGTTAGCATTATAGAGTGGTATTAGGGATTCCAAATAGAGTAAAAAAACAAAAAAACATATTGCATCTTGAGCTAGATTTCTCGTGCTAGTAGGAGGTACAACCACTGATGAAGCATTCCTAGTATGAGTCATAACCTATATGATAAGCAATAAAATGTTAGCATTATAGAGTGGCATTACGGATTCCAAATAGAGTAAAAAATTAACAAAAAAATGTACTATAACCTGAGCTAGATCTCCCATGCTAGCAAGAGGTACAACCATTGATGAATCAATATTGATATGAGACACAACCTATATGGTAAGCAATAAAATGTTAGAATTATAGAGTAGGCATTAGGGATTCAAAATAGAGTAAAAACCAAAAAAAAATACTATAGCCTGAGCTAGATCTCCTGTGCTAGCAGAAAGTACAACCACTGATGAATCAATATTGGTATGAGGCATAACCTATTTGGTAAGTGATAAAATCTCAGCATTATAGAGTGGAATTAGGGATTCAAATAGAGTAAAAAAATAAAAAAACATATTACAACCTGAGCTAGATCTCCCATGCTAGCAAGAGGCACAACCACTAATGAATCAATGTTGGTATGAGGCACAACTTGTATGGTAAGCAATAAAATGTTAGAATTGTAGAGTAGGCATTAGGGATTTTTATCACACACACAAGTAATCCAAATTAAGATCACAAGAGGGTTCAACTAAGACTCTACATACATACCTCTGGTCTCTGTTGTCTTTGACCCTGTCTTTGACACTTGGGACTCCTAACAAAATGAAATGGGAAAGTATTTGCATGGAGTCTTAAAGAAAGTTGTAATAGGTAAAATATAAATAACACATGTTAATAAGAAAAATTATTGATTGGGGCGGGGGCCCTAGCTCAGTTAGCTAAATCTTCCCTATTGCAGGGGGTTGGTCATGGGTTCTAGTCTCCCCCGTCCTCGTGGTACCGGTGGGCGTGTCGCGCTGGCGCTACCGGTCACGTTAAAAAGTTTACCAGGCGCACTATAGTTTATAGGGGGGCCGTGTTGCACCGATTCCTGTAGTTTTTTTTTTTTTTTTTTTAAAAATTATTGATAATTACTATAAACCTAAAGGAAAAAAAGAGGAAAATAAGGGGGGGGGGGGGGGGGAAAAACATGTACTCATTTGTAAATATAACAATTTAATATGTATATAGAAAAAATGCATACTATAACCTAAAATTTATGAGAAGGAAAAAATGAAATTTAACCTCTTTCATTACCTCAACATCGGCAGTCTCAGGTGCATTTATTAACTCAAAAAAACTAAATTATTTCTACATATATACAACAAACAAGTCAACACATATTAAAAATGGTCGAACAGTGAAGAGCAAGGTTTACATGCAGGTTTAAGGATGGTTATAGTAAGCATGACCAAAACTTTCAGCAACTTGGAAGGTTTGAACCATTCATAAGGCTTGAAAGTTTGAGGTTTTGGGATAATAGTAATGGGAGATGGTAAGGGGAGAGAAAAATCTTTCAAAAAAGGACTCAGTGGAGAAAAGAGGATCAATATCTAGAGTGGGAGATCATGGCAAAATGAGAGGGAAAGAAACAATTTTAATGGACAAATAAATCATCCAATTCAAAGGTCCACATCAATCAATTTGGGGGGTAGGGTGGATTTTAAAGAGATTGCAAAGAGTTTAAGGAAACCACAAGCAATGGTGAACTAGGAGAAGTAGATGATACAGGAACAATAAATAGTAAGGTGCATAGTAGAAAGGGTGGTGCCAAATATGGGTTCAATGAAGGAGAAGAGAGCTCAGTTGGAAAAAAATGCCTTCTTCTTGAAATGGGGAGGACCATGGCCAGAAATATGGAAGATAAAGACTTGGTGTGATGAGAAGTGAGGTAAGGTGAAAGATTTCAAAACTCTAGAGAATGGGTTTTGTATGGTTACGGTGGAATTGGCCCATGATAGAGACTGGATTTTAAATGGAGGACCATATTTTCTAGATAGGTTCAGTTTTTACATGAAAGCTTGGGTCCCAAAATTTTACCCTACAAAGGAAATAATAAAACAATTTCCTATTTGGGTTGGCCTAAGAACCTCCCTCGAGAATATTAGACTAAAAACTACTATAGAAAGATTGGAAATAAATTGGGAACATTTATAAAGGTTGTGGAAATGGTTGATAAGGAAACTTTAAAAATGTTTCCAAGAATATGCATAATGTGGAACAATTTCCATCCTATACCTAAAATGGTAGAGGTTTTCTATAAAGACAAGATTTAGAGGCAGCCTATGTCTATGGAAGAAGGGTTGATGGTGTATGAGCACTATCTTTGTAAGGATCATGATTCAGAGAAATGTAAGAAGAAGGTCTACACAAATGGAAGGAGGGAGAAAGCTTCTTAATAAGGAGGTAGAGATGGATCTAAAAAAGGAAGGGGTGTAGGAGGAGATAGAAAGGAGTTTAAAAGGTGCAGCAATAGAAGTGGAAAGTTCTATGATTTGGAAAACAAGAGAAAATAACTGTCAAGTCGGTAAAATAGTTGAGGCTAAAACAATGGTGAATGAGCAAGGGACCAGACCTAATATAGATTTGGTTGGAAATATGCAATAGTAAATATAGATAGAAAAGGTTGGGGATAATGTCAAGTAGACCACAAAAATGAATAGGTTTGATAGGGGTGAAGGCTTGCAATGGTCAGGAGTGGACATAGAGGTGGAGGAAGGTGAAATAGTGAGGGATGAACAGACACTTATTGTCATTAGGGAGGAACTTCAAAAGTTGTAGAGTGAGGAGGGAAGGGAAGCAAGTGTGGAGTTTAGGAAGGGGAAAACTCAACAGGAGTGGGGAGTGGAAAAATACTATAAGACTGGGTCAAAGGAGGAAGATGGTAGAAGTGTGGGGGAGGTTTTTTAAGACATAAAAATATCCCCAATTAGAAACTTAAAAGGGGGTTTTGAATTTTTAAGTTTAGATGAGAGTTCGAATGAGGATGATGGGGATAGAGAGGAGGCTATGGATGAGGATTACCTAGGTTTGAAGGAGGAAATGGCTCTTAAAGAGAAAAGAACTCAAGAAAAAATAAAGAGTAAAAAGCATAAAGTTGGGTGGGGAGAGTCAAAAGAAACGTATAAGAACACTAAATGCTCTTATTCAAATTATAGGGAGCGCAAGAGGCCAAAGTAAGATGAAGATGGCAGGGGAAAAAAACCCCTCCTAGAAGGGATGAAGATCTTATTGAGGAATTTCAAGGGTTGTAAAGCCCCTGACAAGCTCTAGTTGATCAAGAGAGGCCTTGATTAAGCAAAACTGATGTGGTTTTATTGCTAGAAACAAAGATAAAAACATATGATTTGGATAGTGTGAAAAGGAAGTTAGGAAAATGGAAAAGTGATTGGGTAGCTATAGAAGGAGCATCAAGGGGATTAGTGTGTTTTGGAAAGGGGATTCAGTAAGTGGAGTCATGATGCAGAAGGAGAAAAACTAGTAGTGGATTAAGGTAACTTCAAAACAATTAGGGACTGAATTTAATGTGATCAATGTGTATGGGCCTATTCAAAGTAGGGAGAAAAGAGAGTTATGGAAAACTTTAACATAATTTTTAGAGGTTTTACAAGATAAAATTACAATTTTGGGAGGTGACTACAATGTTATTCTTTATCCCGGGGAGAAAAAAGGAGGGAGGGGTTGGAGAATGGCTAGACAGGTAGACTGCTTAGCCTTTGTGACTAATAATGGATTAGTGAATATCCCTTTTAAGAAAGGTGAATTCACTTGGAATAATAGAAGACCAGGGTTTGTTGACATAGCTGAAAAGTTGGATAGGTTCCTTTTCGGGAGAGACTGGACATAAGTGGGATGGATGGTAGAAGTAAAAATTTTACTAGCCCATGGGTCAGATCACTACCCAATTAGTCTGAGAATTCAAGAAGAGTGTGCCCTCAATAGATGCTCATTCAAATTTGAAGCAATGTGGCTAAGAGCTAATGGTTTTAAAGAGATGGTTCAACATTGGTGGAAAAATACCCCTATTTGGGAGGGGAATAAAGCTTTGAAATTTTTTTTAAAATACAACATATCAAAGGAAAGTTGAAGGTGTAGAACAGGGAATCCTTCCAAAATATTTTTAAGAGAATAGAAGAGTTCGAACTATCCCTAAAAAATTAGAATGAAGGAATTATTTAATAGGGAATGAATGAGGAGGTTTTTCAAGAAGAAAAGGAGTTTAAAAGGGAATACGAAGAAATTCTTTTGAGAGAAGAAGCTTTTTAAAGGAAAAAGTCAAGAGAAACATGGATAAAAGCTAATAGGAATACTAAGTTTTTTCATAATTTAGTTAAAGTTAGAAGAGCACACAATAGGATTTTCTCTATTAAAAATTTTGTAGGAATAGTGGTCAATGATCCAAAGGAGATGAATGAGGAGATTTAGAAGGGGACGTTTTGGAGTGTGTTATGAGATGTGTCACAAAGATGCATAGTGTAATGCTAAGTGGAAGAGTAACAAAAGAAGAGGTTAAAGTGTCTCTTTGGGGTTTAGGAAAGGATAAAAGCCCTGGTCCAGATGAATTCACAGGCAGCTTTTTCATGTTTTTTTGGGACAGCATAGGGGATGATGTTTGTGAAATGGTAGAGGAATCTGGGAAAGCTGGTTTTGTGTTAAAAGATATAAACAATACTTGCATTGCTCTAGTGTCAAAGAAAGAAGAGTGTAGGAATTTCAAAGATTTCAGGCCAATCTCTTTATGCAATATTTTGTATAAAATCATCTCCAAAGTAATTGCTAATTGGTTAAAGGTGGTCCTAAATGATGTAATCTCAAAGGAATAGAATGGGTTTGCTCTGGGGAGATCAATTTTTGAAGAGGTGGTTATAGCACATGAGATGATTCACTCCATAAGAGTTAAGAAAGTAAGTAAAATGATGGTGAAACTTGATATAAAGTGAGTGTATGATGAGGTAAATAGGATTTTTTTGTTCAAAGTCTTGAATAAGTTTGGTTTTAATGATGACTGGATTAGATGGGTAAAAGGATGTTTAAGTTCGGTTAGATTTTCAGTTTTGGTTACTAATAGCCCACAAGGTTTCTTTGAGTTGGAAAAAGGCATAAAACAAAGGGACCCAGTATCCCCTTTGCTTTTTATTATCCTAGGAGAAGTTCTAGGAAGATTGAATCTAGAAAAAAGAATTACAGGTCTGTCGAAAGGTGTTAAAGTGGCAAGTGGAGTGGATCCCATTTCTCATCTTCAGTTTGTGGATGAAACCTTTCTAAAAGGGGAAGCTTTAGAGAAAGAAGCCAAATTGATGAAAAAACTTTAGATATTTATGGGAAAGTCTTAGGACTAAAGATAAATTGGGCTAAATCAAAAATATTTTTTTTCAATATCCTTGTCAGTAGAAGAGCTGCTACATACAAAATTTTGAACATTAAGCAAGGTTCACTTCCTAGTAGATGTTTGGGGATCCCTTTATTTCAGGGTAGAAATAAAAGTTGTTGAAATTACAATAGGAAAGGTAGACTTTTGAGGGGGGGTGGGGGTGAATCAATGCTTCAAACTTTGACCCATAAAATATTCACCACACATCCATCTCACATATTCAATAAGTAAACTAAAATATCATGTAAAGCATGTACATATAAATCATGTAAACAAGTAAGCATTCACACATGTGACACAAGATATGATTACCCAGAAACCCTCCAATAAGAAGGTAAAACTAGAGTGGGGATGACACCCACAAATCTTCACTACTACAGTAATAAAGTGTATCTAATGAAGGTTACAATGTTTGATTATGAAACATGATCTACCCTATGAAAGGTCTACCCTATAAAGGCTTACAAAGACTATTAGGTCTTACCCTGTTAAAAGTGTGCCTTGTTAAAGAACTTCAACTCACAATTAAGTAAGCACCTTGTTAGGGGATTTCATTACAGCCTATTACGACTACTCTGTTAAGAGATTTAACTAATTCACCTATTAGAATGTCTTAGTATTGATCCTATGGTTATCACTTTGATGTTTGATGACTGATCACCTCTAACCTGATGTACACTTGATCCTTCTTGATCAGATGTCTCTCTGTTGTTCACTATTTCCTTCCTATGTTCTCCTTTAATTGATTCTACAATGCAATTTTAGATCATAACACCTTGGTCACCATGAATGTCCTAGTTTTCTCATGTAAAACTCTCCTTGGTCATTCATACATCCCTTTCGCTCTCTCTTGAAATTTAGGGTTTTTCCTCCTTAAGAAGACCTAGGTGACTTAGGGTTAGGTATGAATCAACAGCTATGACTCATCCATTTTGTAAACTTAAACCTTCCCTTTACCTCATTGGATGCATGTAATGCATAGGGATTCCAACTTAAGATTCATCTTTATCACCAAAATATTGTAATTCAATCTATAAGTCGGCTCAAAAATGGTTTACATAGTAGTTTGTGCCAATACAAACAACCATGACAAATTGTGTTACTTGACATCTATAGTTCCTAATGCTTGGCATATACTAATTTTAATACTATGACTCGGCATCTAAATGACTCAATATACATTGCTTGCTCAGTTCTTGAATCACTTGGCATATACTGTCTTCTCGGCACTTGAGTGACTCAGCACATGAGTAACTTGACACTCACTATTGACTCGGCATACTCTAACTTATATATGTTTTGCTCGACATATACTACTTGTTCAGCATGAACTAAGTAAATGACTTAAGTGTATAGACACTCACTTGTCAAAACCAATCTGACATCAACAATCTCGCCCTTTGACATGAGTGTCAAAAACACTTGGCCATGCATTAATAATTTTATTCTTATGAGCATAACATAACATAAATATTTGGCTTTTGTTCAAATTTTCAAATTTTCAAAATATCAAAATTTTGCACTGACTTATACATCAAAATCTTATAACTTCCCCTAAGTTGTTTGATCTTTTCTGTACTCAAAATCTTACTCTTGTTGAGTAGATGTGCCTCAACTAATACTCTTTCACTTGCTTGATGTTCTTTTCTTGCTCTCCCATGCTTGCTCCCCCATGCTCTTACTCCTCCTTTGCTATTTTTTTTTTATCCCCATTTTTGACACTGATGTCAATGGGTTATACACTAATATTGTGTTGTCCAAGAAAGATTTATGGACCTCAAGAATAATCTTAAGATCAGCATCCCAATTGTTTTTTTTTTTAATTTTAAAAGAGGGGTAAATGCTTTGACCCTGAGCTATGAACCAGTGAGGCCACAAACAGGGGACCTCATCCCCATGAGATTTGAACCTTGATGGCAGGGATAACAATACAACTTAACCATCACAACATGCCACTATTGGCAGCATCCCAATTGTTACAAGCTACATCCAAAGACTTAATTTGGATGGTCATCTCGGTAGCAAGTTGAACTAGGCCATATAATATAGAAAGATTAGGGTATTTCTTCATAAGAGTGTCTACATAGCCTAACTCCTTGTGTAAAATCTCCATGTGAGGAGTCAATGTAGTTTGGATGCTTACTAGTTTGGCCCTCATGTTGGCTTCATCTGCAAATAGTGCTACTAACTAACTCTGGGTTTACAATAGGGTCCTAAAGTATTTCTCACTTTGAGCTAGAGTCATGGGATATTTAGCTCTAAATGACTACATTTGACTTTCCAAGCTTAGGATGTGATTCCTTATTTCTTATGTGAAGAGTGTGGGATTACACAATTTTGTGTACAAAGAGAAAATTATCTTAAGTACCTTCTTCACATTATCTATCTTAATTGCCAATGCTACTTTTGTAAGTGTTATCTCACTAGATATCTTCTCATTCACTTTATGTTGAAAATTCTTTTTAGACCATTCAAATAACTTTGCATTACTATTAAGGTCTACATCACTTACCTTTTCCACTATGTTGGTCAATTGTTCAAGAATTGGCTTGGTTTCGTCTAGAGTAGGTAGATTGAATGCATCTAAGAAGATGCCTTTGATATCAAGCAAAGCTTGCTTCTCTCTATGCTCCCTTCTTAGTAATTCTTGATGTTTCTTTCTAACCAAGACTTCTTGAAGTATACCCATCTACTCAATTGTTATCATTGCATAATCATATTTTGGCAAAACAATTTCTTCATATAGGCTTACATCTCCATATGTTATTACCTCTTCTACCTTTGATGAACTTGGAATCAACACTAATAATTGCAAAGGTATTGCATATGTTCTCAACCTTTTAAGAGTGTGATTGGAAGGAGTTCCAAATACTAGTAGTGTTACCAATGCTTGAATTGTTGCTTGCTCCTTCAGCTTGGGTATCAAGTCAGTCTCTTCAGGCTTGTCCATTTCTACCTCATTGCTTTGAATTGCACCTTGAACTTGTGTTGGAGGTGTAGATGAATCTATCTAACCTATTTGACTATGTGTATCCACCTTATCTTCTCTAATTGTCTCAACCTTATTTGTTGCATTCTTGGTTATAGTTTTTGAGATTGGAGTAGCACCTGTGTGTGTACCAACACTAGTGACTTGAGGAGTGATGGTAGGTGGTTCTTGTGTTTTCACCTCCTCCCTTGTAGTTTTAGTCACTAATTTTTGAAGTTCATCTACACTCACCAATACAGGGTTGTTACACAATTTAGCCTATAGTGTAGATTGATCAAGTATCTTTTTTAAGTCTTCCTTTGTTAGGAGATTGATGTTCAAAATAGTGAGATTAGAAACATCCTTTACTATGATAGTTTTAGTACTTACACTTATTATCTATGGAGGGCTGACATTTGACATTTGTGTATCTTGTACACTTTGTTCTTGTTGCTACTCTTTCTCAGTTGTTGCCTGATTAGCTTCATTCATTTTAGTAGCTCCCTCAACTGTACCTTCATTATTATCATCATCTTCATCATCTTTAACCTCAATAGGCTCTTGCTCTCCTGCTTTGACTATAGCTATACCATATGTAATTTTCCACATTTGTGTGGTCTTCTTTACAACATCTTCAATGTTGTTCTATAGTATGCTAAATGCCCTATATTTAGGAACAAATCTAATAGCATATTTCTTTATAGCTTTAGCTATCTATGCCTTACTAAGTTCAGGCATAACTTGAGTGAGGGACGTCTCCCTAATTTTCCTTTCTAAGTCCAAATAATAATGCTATTTTTTCTCAACTCTTTCAAATAAACTTTTAGGCATGGAGTTGGCAATCTCTAGAGGGGCTTTCTTAAAACTTCCAATCATGGCATATATTGCCTCCTCTACTTGATTCTTTTCAACTTTTCCAATATTTTCAAAATCAATATGAGAAAAACCTGATAAATATACATTATTTCTAACATTCTCACATAAGTTGTCTAGATCTGAGGATGGATTATGACTCACCACTTGGAATTGGTTGTTGTCATTAGATTTAGTTCTTTCCTCATTAGTGTCATCTTGAGCAATATATTTTCTCCTTGGTCTTTTATGTGCTTCACATTCTTGCTCTATAGGCTTTTCTTTCTCTTTAGCCTTTTGTGCAATGACACGTGTGTTGGCCCTTGTGCTAGATGTTGTAGGTTTTGGTTGGCTTGGTTTAGCAACCTTCTTAGATCTTGTCACTGCTTTTGCCTTAGCCTTTCTTTTCTTTTGATCAGTAAGAATAGGTGCTTCCTCATCTTCTTCTTCCTTGGCACCTTATGCAATCTCTGCTTCTTCCTCTTGCTGATCCTCACCCTAAACTTGTGTCAATGCAAGTGGTGCTTGAATCTGAGTGTCTTCTTCCTCTTCATCCTCTTCCTATTCATCTTCCTAATAGGCACCTTTTGCAAATTTTTCTTTTAGTTTCTTTACTAGTTTCTCCTTATTTTTTATGACAGAGGTAGTCTTCAACTCCATAGTAATCTTTGATTTGGCCATCTCATGGTTACCAAAAGCTTTGACATTTTTTTCTACTTCTTCTGCAAGTAATGTTGTTATTGTTGTAGAGGCCTCATCAACATTAATTTCATAACCTAAATGCCTTAGCCATCTTACTCTAGAAATTGTTGCCTGAACAAATGTGTGATCAACATCAACTAGGAAACAAAAATCATGATAATATCTTTCAACTAATGATACTAAAATCCTTAATCTCTTCTTCAAAATCCTCAAAATAACTAGTCATTACTGACTGAAAAATTTCACCTAACTATTCAATGAACTCTCCTATTTGAACTGCAATAGACCTATTTGTCTTCCATGCAATAGTACCAAATTTAGGAAATGTCTTCTAAACATAAAAGAAGATACATATCAAAATAGATCCAAATTTACACTAAGAACTCTTTGTTTTCCTTATTACTCCTAGGTTTTCAATTAATTGTTGTAGCTACAGCTCGCTAAGAACATATATGTATGATCCTTCTTCACAATCTTGTAGCCCATATCTACTACAATGCAAGGTACACTATTCAATCTACTTGATTGATAAAATTTATGAGCAATTACCCTTACGACAAAATCTATTAGAGGATCTGTAATGGTGTCTATGGTCATTCCTCTCTTATTCCACACAACTCCCACATTCTTTTCAGTGACTTCTTTGGACTCACTTTTCATAGTCTTTGGCCGATCTAGGGCTGGATACCATGTTACCCTATGGATTATTCTCTTTGTGATTTTGATTGGCACATTATCTAGCCACATTGAACTATCATGAATTCTACTCAAAACAATCCTAATCCAATTAGTTTTGAAAACATTAGAGAAACTTAGGGCATGAGTTAACCCTTTCTTTTCTACAATCTTGAATTCTTCACTTAACACATAATTTTCACATAGTTTTTCATATACTTCTCTTATTTCCATGTCACCAATGCTACCAATCTTACAATTATAGCACTTTTTGACATCTTAAATTATTAGAACTTTCGGTGGTATCATTGACAGCACACCGAAGGGATCTTGTTTGTATGCTATGTCTGGAATGGCCTTGAAAATAGGTTGTTTTACCTCATTTCTAACCAACTAAACATTTAAAACTTCTTTTCCCTTGACACCTTTTGAACTAGATATCATTTTACAAATCCAGGGTTCATGAAATTTGAAATAGCATAGCTCAGCACACGATAAATACCTAGAAAAATCTGATGAAATAATGTTGAATAGTTATTCAAATCTCCTACAAATGCCTCAAATGAAATTTCCAAATTGCCTTTAGCTCTTCTTGCTCTCTCTCCATTTTGAATGATGTTAAATGAGCATAAATCGATCAAATACCCCTCTAAAATATTGTAATTAATGTTAAGTGCTTACACAATTGTAAGCTCAGCATCGACTAATTTATGGCTCACTTGGCATCCACTTGTTCCTTTCATTCATTCAAAAACTATTATGAGCTCAGCTACAACTAACCAGTCCATTAGCTTGGCATCCTCTAGCATTTCACTCAACAATCATAGGAAACTTTTCATGCTTAGCAATAACATGAAAATTTGACAAAACTTAAAGATTTTTCTTTAATTCCTAATAACACCTTGCATCTTTATTCATGCTTATGTAATCTTTTTAGAACTTAATCCTTTGGAACTGATGTACGATATAACTTTTGAATATTAGTCGCACATACCTCTCGACTGCTTAGTCTTATGAGGTGTTATCACCTAACTCATTGGGTGAAGTGATCCCTTCTCCACTTGATGTGTTGCAATCCTCCTTTCTCTTCTATGTCATGTTCATTTCATTTTTGACATTTTCAATAACTACCTTGACTTTATCTTTATTGAATTCACAACTTGGTGCCTTTGACCTTGTTGGGCAATATCGGCTAATGTGACCAGTCTTTAAACAACTAAAACATGTGGTTTGACTCAATCACCTTTTGTCATCACTTCTAAAGCGTGTTCTAATATAGTTCTCAGGAATATGTCCATAGTCTTGATAGTAGTGACAACTATACCTTGTATTATAGTCCCAATTGTAAAAGTTTCCATTGTTCTTTACCTTTTTATGCTTGTTTGATGACCATATTGGTTTGGATCTGCACTCAAAATCTCTATGTCCATACTTGTAACAATTATAACAATATCCTTCAAATCTTTTATTGTGCATGGTCTTTGTTAGGATTAATCTCAGACAGATATAATAGTTACATGCAAATATAAACAATATCATAAAATAATAGATTGCACAAAAGAGAACACAAGACACCAGGATTTAACGTGGTTCACCCAATCCCTGGGCTATATCCACCAACAACAAGTCTAATATTATTCTGATCCACTGATTACAACCTGATTACAATTCATAATCCCTTACAACTCAATATCACTACAAGAACCAATTTTTGCATCACACATTATAAAAATCCCCAACCCTAAGCCTTTTTATACAAGTTTTTTTCCAATTCAAAAATTAGGGCTAGAATCATAGAAAAATACTAGCCAACACCTTTTACAATATAAGTTCATTTTTGGCTTTTGGGGTGTTGCCCTCAAAAACCTCGAGGAGGCATTTCCCCTTGACCCCACCCTATACTATGACAAGGAGCGCACCTGGGGCACTGCCCCAGGACCCCACAGGGGTGCTGCCCCTTGACACCATCTCAGGGGCACTACCCCCAAACACCTGTAGAAATAATCTAGAAGGAAACATTGTCAAATAAACTTTTGAGTCTAATTAGGCTCCACATCACAAAAATCTCCCACTTGGAGACTAATCAAACACCACAATAATAACCTCCTACTTGGAGACTAATTATAGCACTACTAAACTTTTAGCTCCTACTAGAATATTAAACCACCCTAGACTTTGTTGTTCTTTTAGTCTATTTAGTCTAGAAGACCAACTAAAGTTGAAGAGGAGTTTAGCTTCTCCCTTGTCACTACCTTTGCAAACATATCTGCTAGATTTTCATTTGTATGTATCTTCTCTAGCTTTAAGTGTCCATCATCTAAAGCTGACCGAATGAAATGGCACTACAACTGTATGTGTTTTGTCTTTAAATGCAGAGTTGAATTCTTTGCAAGATGAATGGCACTTTGGCTATCTATGAATAAATAACTATCCCTCTATGGGTGTCCCAATTCTTCCATGAAGAACTAAAGCCATATCATCTCCTTAGCTACCTCTGTGGCAGCAACATACTCTACCTCTGTAGTGGATAAAGCATTAACATGTTGTAATCGAGAAGTCTAGCTCACCGTTGCCCCACCAATAGTAAATACATAACCTATAGTAATCCACTTGGTATCAATATCCATGGCCAAATCTGAGTCAACATATTCCTATAAAGTAGTAGTAAAGCCCCCAAAGTGTAAACACTTACTATATGTTCCTCTCAAATATCTAAGAATCCATTGAACTATATTCCAATACTCAGTTCCTAGATGACTCATATACCTACTAACAACTCCCACTGCATGTGCAACATCTGACCTAGTATATACCATAGCATACATTAAAATTCTTTAAAACTCAAGCATAAGGTGCCTTAGACATCTTGTCCTCCTCTTCTTGTGTCTTGGGACACATCTCCTTAGTCAACTTCAAATAATGAGGTAAAGGTGTGCTAACAGCTTTAGCATTCTCCATAGAGAAACGTTGTAACACCTTCTAAATATAATCAACCTGAGATAATGTCAATTTCCTAGTCTTCCTATCTCTACAAATCTTCATACCAAGGATTTGTTTTTCTACCCCCAAATTCTTCATAGCAAATGCATGTCCTAACTGGCATTTCAACCCCTTAATATGATCCATGTTAGACCTAGCTACAAGCATATCATTAACATATAAACATAAAATAATGTAGTTGTCATCATCCAACCTCTTAAAATAAACACAATGATCTGAATGAAACCTATTATATCCATGCTCATGCATAAACCTGTCAAATTTTAGATACTATTGTTGAGGTGCTTGCTTCAAGCCATATAAACTTTTCTTCAATCTAGACACTAAGTTCACCTTACCTTTGACCTCAAATCCCTATGGTTGTGCCATATATATCTGTTCATCCAAATCATCATGAAGGAAGGATGTTTTAACATTAAGTTTCTCCAAATGCAAATCTTTAGTAGCCATAATACTTAAAATAGTGTGAATAGAATTCATTTTAACAATAGGAAAGAATATCTCATCAAAATGAATTCCTTTTTTTTGTGCAAATGCTTTTACAACTAACCTAGCTTTAAATCATTTCTTACCTCCATCCTCTTCATTTATCCTATAAACCCATTTATTCTGCAAAGCCTTTTTACCCACAGGTAACTTGCATAAATCTCATGTCTTATTTTTCAGCAAAGAGTCAATTTCTTCTTTCATCGCAAACTCCCATTGAATCTTTGTATCCACCTACACAGCTTCATCATAACATTCAATTTCACTAGCATTAGTAAGTAAAATAGAGTACAAAAAAGGAGAAAATATTTTTGGAGCTCTACTTATCCTTAATGATTGTCTAACATTCACTGGTGTGTGTGGTATTTGTTGTTACAGTTGTTGCACATCATGAGGAATTTCTAGAACATCAACCTTTGGAGTATCATCCAACACTACATAATCATACAACACTTTCTCAATGAATATGACATCCCTACTTCTTACAATTTTACAATTTTCAAAATCCCAAAGCCTATAACCAAATTCATTAATGCCATATCCAACAAATATATATTTCTTTGACTTAGATTCCAGCTTGGTTCTATTTTTAGAATCTATATGAGCAAATACTTCACAACCGAAAGTTCTAAGAAAAGAATAACTCATCTTCTTACCAGTCTGTGCTTCCTCTGGAATACCACAACCCAAAGGAGTAGAGGGATCTCTATTAATCAAATATACAACAATATTGATTTCCTCTGCCCACATATTTAAGGGAAACCCTACATGTAACATCATACTCCTTGCATGCTCCATTATAGCCTGTTCATGCATTTAGCCACTCCATTTTCTTGTGGAGTCCTTAGAATAGTTTTCTATCTACAAATATCATTAATGGAGCAATAATCTTCAAATTCATGACTACAATACTCACCACCATTATCAAATCTGAGATATTTTAATTTCTTTCTAGTCTCATTTTCAACCAAGCATTTCCATTTCATAAAAGTTTGAAATACATCAAATTTTTGCCTAAGCAAATAAACCCATACTTTTCTAGTTGCATCATCAATAAATGAAACATAATAATGGGAGCCACCAAGGGAAGATACCTGAGTCAGTCCCCATACATCTATATGCACAAGCTCTAATCTCTTACTTCTCTTTTCCTTCCCAGTCATCACAAAACTCACTCTCTTTTGTTTTCCATACACACAACTTTCATAGAAATCCATATTGACACATTTCAAACTTGGTAAAACTTGCTTTGAATGAAGTAGTTTTGTACCTTTCTCACTCATGTCCCCAAGTCTATTGTGCCATAGCACTGTTTCAGAATCTACAGCAACTATTTGTTCTCCCTATTCAACTACAACAACTATTCCTGAACATTCATTTTTCTCTAAAACAATCAAAGTAGAAGGAACAATATAACCTATACAAAGATATAAGGCACCTACTTTCACACCTTTTGCTACTACAAGGGAACCTTTTGAAACCTTCCAATTTTTATCATTAGAAGTAACTACACAACCATTATCACCGAGTTGCCCTGCTGAAATTAAATTCCTACTCAGTCTTGGAACATGTCTTACCTCATGTAGTAGCCAATGATTCTCATTCTGCAACTTAATCTTAACTTTTCCTTTTCCAACAATCTGACAGGGTTTATTATCCCCCAAATAAACAAGCTTAATATCCCTTTAGACATAATCAATAAAATAACCTCTATGAGGTGTAGCATGAAATGAAGCACTAGAATATAAAACCCATGAATCATCAACACTTTCTAAAGATAGAAGCAAAGCATCCTCTTTAAATTTTCTAATTACCACATTTTCCTCCTTGTTCCCTTCTAGTTTATCTCCTTCATTGTTCTTTCGAGTCCAACAATCTTTCTTCTTATGCCCTATTTTACCATAGTACCAACAATCTCTTGGGCCTTTGGTTTGAGAGCTCTTCCCCTTTGAATTTCTCATGATTTCTAAAATTATTTCCTCTCTTAGTTGTTCTACCTCTGTTTTGTGCATTCAAAGAACTTCTTGATGTAGATCCACCTAAGAATTTCCTATGAGTTTCCTCACTCAAAATAACACCGATCACCTCATCAAATTTTAGGGTATTAGATCCAAAAACAAAATTGCTCATAGCCATTACCAAGCAATTCCAGCTTTCAGGCAAAGAACACATAATTAAGAAAGCTCTAATTTCTTCATCAAAATTAATACCCACAAAATTTAACTAACTAGTAACAGTATTAAACTCATTTAAATGATCTACAATAGATCCACCTTCTGCCATTTTCATATTAAATAAACACTTCATGAGAAATACCTTATTTGAAGCAAAGGGTTTTTCATACAATTTCACTACGGTTTCCATTAACTCTTATGTCATCTTCACTTTTGTAATGTTAAATGTCACTAATGTGCCAAGCATAATAGAATGCTTCCAAGTGCCTTTTTGTCTAAAATCTTCCAATCCTCATCTAACATAGTCCCTTGTTTCTTGGATTTTCCTTCAAACAGCTTCCATAATTTCTTCTGATAAAGATAGTCTTCCATTTGTATCTTCCATAACTGAAAATTTTTCCCATTAAACTTCTCCACCTTTAGCTTACCCTCATTTGTCATAGCTCTCACTCAACCATGAGACTCCCACTCAACTGTGAGACCTTCTTGTAGAGTATCACTAAAAAAAATGACGACAATCTGGCTAAAAAAAAATGATGATCATCTGGCTCTGAAAGCACTTGTTAGGATTAACCTTGGACAGAGATAATAGTTACACACAAATATAACCAATATTAGAAAATAATAGATCACACAAAAGAGAACATAAGACACACTAAGATTTAATGTGTTTCACCCAATCCCTAGGCTACATCCACCAACAGCAATCCTAATATTATTTTGATCTAGTGATTACAACCTGATTACAATTCATAATCCCTTATAGCTCAATACCACTACAAGAACCAATTTTCACATCACACATTATGAAAATCTGTAGCCCTAAGCCTTTTTATACAAGCTTTTTGCTGCTTACAAAATTAGGGCTAGAATCATAGAACAATAGTAGGCGACACCTTTTATAATATAAGGTCATTTTTGGCTTTGGGGGTGCTGCCCCTGAGACCCCCATGAGGGCATTTACCCTTGACCTCACCCTGTACTACAACAAGGAGCACACCTAGACCCTGCATGGGCACTGACCCTTGACCCTATCTTGGGGGCACTACCCCCAAACCCCCATAGAAATAATCTAGAGGGAAACCACGCCGAATAAATTTTTGAGTCTAATTAGGCTCCATATCATAATAGTCTTGGTTCTACATTCATGTGCTTGATGGCCTTGTTTTTTGCACTTATGGCAGTGACCTATGTTCTTTTGCATATCATATGGATTTATAGTTTTGCACCTGCACACATTGGTAGTATGTCCTTTCTTACCACAATTATGACAAGTAGGTTTGGAATTCTTAACTTTGTTGTTCCTTTCTTTAGCACTTTTGGATGATTCTCCTTCCTCAGTACTTGTGTATCCCAGTCTAGATGTATCATTATTAGATCTAGGAGATCTCATCAATTGTTCAAAGTACTTGATGGCTTCACTAGGTTTATCAAAACTTTTAGCAAATTCATTTTCTCTTTTTAGGCCATTGTTTAACTATTCATTCTGCAACTTCAGTGTTGTTATTTCAATATCCTTGGTATTTAATTCATGGTTGGCATTCATCAATTGACCCAAAGTTTCCAATTGCATGTTAGAAATCCTAGTTACTTTTGATGATTTCTCTTCCAATCTGTTGGTCAAAACTCTTTTCTCATCTTCAATCATGGCTCTATCTTCCATAGCTTTCTTTTTCTGTTCAGTCACCTCACATAGTAGTGTGGCTTGTGATTCTTGTTCTAACTTGATATTTATGATTTCTTCGACTCAGGCTCTATTCTTTTCCATTAGATTTGCAATTGTTGCATCAAATTCATTGGAGTCTCTATTTGCAAATAGCTTACTAGTGTCTATCTCTCTATATTGTGTGTCATTCTCCTCAATGGTGATTTCCTTCCTTCTCTTCATTGATTTATTTAGATCATCTCTTGCTTCATTTAGCTGATATAGAATGAGTTGTATTTCAATTCCCTGATTCTCAATGATCTTTTCCAACTTGTAGACTTTCATTTCCAAGATCTTTCCTCAAAGCTGCAAAGCTTCTCTTTCAGAGAGCCAACGCTCTGATACCAATTATTGGAATTACAATAGGAAAGGTAGACTTTTGAGAGGGGGTGAATCAATGCTTCAAACTTTGACCCATAAAATATTCACCACACATTCATCTCACATATTCAATAAGTAAACTGAAATATAATGTAAAGCATGTACATCTAAAGCATGTAAACAAGTAAGCATTTACACATATGACATAATATATGATTACCTAGAAACCCTCCAATGAGAAGTTAAAACTGAGGTGGGGATGACACTCACAAATCTTCACTACTATAGTAATAAAGTGTATCCAATGAAGGTTATAATGTTTGATCATGAAACATGATCTACCCTGTGAAAGGTCTGCCCTATTAAAGGCGTACAAAGACTGTTAGGTCTTACCCTATTAAAGGATTTCAACACCCTATTAAAAGTGTGCCTTGTTAAAGGACTTCAACTCACAATTAAGTAAGCACCTTGTTAGAGGATTTCAATATAGCCTATTAGGACTACTTTGTTAATAGATTTAACTAATTCACCTATTAGAATGTCTCAGCATTGATCCTGCGATTAGCACTTTGATGCTTGATGACATATCACCTCTAACCCGATATACACTTGATCCTTCTTGGTTAGATGTCTCTATGTTGTTCACTATTTCCTTCCTCTATTCTCCTTTAACTGATTCTATAATGCAATTTCAGATCATAACACCTTGGTCACTATGAATGTCCTGGTTTTCTCATGCAAAACTCTCCTTGATTATTCATACATTCCCTTTCTCTCTCCCTTGAAATTTAGGATTTGTCCTCCTCAAGAAGACCTAGGTGTCTTCGGGTTAGGTATGAATCAATGGTTATGATTCATCCATTTTGCTTCTTAAACCTTCCCTTTACCTGATTGGATGCATGTACTACATAGGGATTCCAACTTTAGATTCGTCCTTATCACAAAATATTGTAATTTAATTTGCAAGTCAACTTAAAAATGGTCTACATAGTAGTGTGTGCCAATACAAACAACTATGACAAAGTTGTGTTACTCAGCATCTATAGTTCCCGATGCTCAAGATATACTAATTTAAATACTATGAATCAACATCTAAATCACTCAGCATGCATTGCTTTCTTGGCTCTTGAATCACTTGGCATACATTGTCTACTTGGCACTTGAGTGACTTGGTGCATGAGTGACTTGGCACTCACTATTGACTCGGCATGCTCTAACTTATACATGTTGTGCTTGGCATATACTACTACTATTTGGCATGAACTAATTTTATGACTTAAGTGTATAGACACTCACTTGTCAAAACCAATCGAAGATTAAAAAAAGTGATATATGGAAAGGTCTAGCTAGTGTTTTGAAAAAATGGAAGGTTAGAAGGGTAAATGGTTATCTTCGATCAGGAAAATTTTGATGTTGAAAGTAGTAGTTTTTGTTGTTCCTTTTTTTTTAATGATGTGCTTAAAATTTCCAAAAAAGGTTAGTAATAGTGTGGAAAAATAGATGAGGAGATTCTTTTGGAGTAGAGTAGAGGAATGCAGAAAATGGCCTTTGTTAAAATGGGATAAAATTTGTAGACCAAAAAAAATTGGGGGAGTTGGAATTAGAGATTGGAATCTAATGTATACTACCTTAGGAGCAAAATTAGTCTAGCAGATGGTTATGGATGGTGATCAAATTTGAGAAAAAATTCTAAGGGAAAAATACTTGGACTCAAATGAAGAAATTAGGATTCTAACAATTCAAAACCTGATTAAGGGGACGACAATTTGGAATTTTATTTTGTCACATAGACATGTCATAATAGATCACATGTCATGGGTGACTAGAGATGGAAATCAAGAAAAGTTTTGGGAGGATTTCTGGAGTAGATATAAAAATTTAGATGAAGTATGTCTAGATAGAGATATGAAACATAAACTTTGTGTTCATTGGGGAAGGAAAGTTGGGGATTATGTAATTGAGAAGGATGGAATCCTAGGTAAAGTGTGGGAATGGAAGGATTGGTAGGTGGAAGGCTTATCACACAGGTAGCAACAATCTCTTAAGGAGATTTTTATGCGAAAGAAAGTCTACATTATTAATAGAAAAGATAAGATAAGCTAGTGTGTTGCAACCTCAAGTAAGTTCCTAGTAAAACTTGGCTACGAATTAATAGAACATAGAGAAGATGTGAGTTTTGAGGCTGGGGATTTATGTTGGAACAAAGAAATTCTACCTAAGGTTAGAACTTTCTCATGGTTAGCTATTTAGGGAAGAATCTTGACAGGGGAAAGAATGAGGAAATTTGGTTTCCAAGGACCAATAAAATGCATTATATGTGGTGAGAAGGAAGAGAATGTTGATCATCTATTGCTAAATTGTGAAGTAGTAACAAAATGTTGGAGTCATATTAAGGGGAAATTGGGTTGGAAAGGATCGTGGTGTCCCTCTATTTTGGCCTTCTTTGTTTCTTGGCAAAGGATGTGTAGGAAAAAATTGTTGGAATGTGTATGGAGGGTTAGCCCTTCAATTGTTATTTGGGAAGTGTGGAAGGAGAGAAATAGAAGAATCTTTTAGGAAAGGAGAGAAACTGTGGAACAACTTTGGCAAAGGATTGATCATTCGATTGAGGAAGTGGTTAGTGCAGTGATGTTTAGAAAAGATGTGTTAAAAAGTGTGTTTATGAGCAGCAATAGAGCTATCCAAAAGGCATGGCCAGGGATTAAAATTGGCCAGGCTAGTGCAAAGGGAAAGAGTTCTTCAAAGATGGATTAGAGGGAGAAATAAAGGTTAGAACCTCTTGAGGAATGATGGATTAAACTAAATTTTGGCTACAAGATGTAATCCAGGAAAATCAGCAATTGGATGCAAGGTTAGAGATCATTTAGGGGAGACATTAGCTTTAGGGCCAAAGAGATTACCTGATGGCACCAATAAAAAAGTTGAATTTTAGGCTGCATTATTGAGAATTCAATGTGCCAAGAAGGTGGGTGAAGGTAAAGTGATTTTTGAAGGTGACTCGATGGTAGTAGTTTAGGCATTAAGAAACAATATGATCTCAGCTTGGCACTTAGGGAATTTATTGTTTTGTGTCAATGAAGCATTAAAATCACTGGAGGACTTCAAGATCTGCCATGTTTATAGAGAATCCAATAAGGAAGCTAATAAACTTCCAAAATGGGTGGTTGAGTGTTTGATAGAAGGATCATTTTGGTTTGAAGGGTGTAGCCATTGGGAGGGAGTTTTTGATAATGATTGATGTGATAGTTATGAGTTTTAAATAATGGGGAAATGAGGGAATGGAAAATGATGTGAACTAGGACTGTCAGCACAAGGCAAATTGTAAGATATGGAAGATTTGTTTTCAATGCTTGTATGATGAAAAGACATTCAAAGCAGATAGAATGATTATGCTTTTCAGCTTTTTGGAAGGAAGCGTAAAAAGGAGACTATTGACATTTTATAAATATAGAAGTTGAAAAGGAATTGTTTAACGAGATGAACAGTAATTTTCTAAAATTAGGTGAAAGAGAAAGAGAATAGTAAGAACAAGATAAAAGCTACCTTTATTTTTAAAATGCCAAGATAGCAAAAGGCATTGTATGGTTTGATTCAAAATCAAAGCCTGAGGTTGTTGTTCAAGTGCCCAATGCGAGGAGTCTTGGAGGCAATAAAAGAAATGGTGGCAGAATTGTTTCAAAATTCTAACCACCATTGGAAAATAAATGTAGATATAGCTGCAATGATAATGGCATGGGGTCTAAAACTGGTGTTCACAGTAGAGGAGGTGGAATAGGTAATGAGAATGTTATTTCCTATGGATTTGATCATTAGGATTGAAACACTATTTGAGTGGGCATGGCTTGGACAGGGGATTGATTATAGTGAGTGTTTTGAAAATGAGGAGGAAGGCAAGATTCAAGGAAAATATGGTTTTGTCTAGTGGCCAACTGGAATTGATAAAGAAGCTTACAAAGAAAACATTAAAGTGGCTTGGTTGAGATTGATGGAGGAAATTCACAGGTTCAGGGATGGTGAGGGAAGAAAGGTGATGGGTTTTCTAGTGGCATTGAGTGGTGAGGTTCAATTCCCACTTAATGTAGAAGATTAATTTGTAGAGGGAATGCCCAGCAATTTTGTTTTGTTTTTTGAATGAAAAACCTAGGAAAGGTTCTGAAATTTGGGTGTGGCAAAGGAAAGGAAGGATTAATGGGTAAAAAAAATTTTGACAGGGCTACGTCTAAGGAGATGATTAGTAAAGGGTTGGTTTTGGGAAAATTTGGAGATGCTAGCTTTTTGTCAAAGGTAATTGATTTTTTAGTTCCAAAGGAAATCATGAACATCGGCACAAGTAATAGTGGTAAACGTGTGAAGCAATAAAGGTGTACAGACATCGAACAAAGGCAAAGGAAGGACAAGTGAATTTTTTTGGAAAGGTTTAATGTGTTTTTTGGCATGTATGAAATTGATATGTAAATGATTTTTAGGCTGTGAAAAGGGGTAGTAGATGTATAGGGTTTAATTTTAGGGGAAAGATGTGAATTTTATAGATGTAAAGGAAGTGTAAGCCTAATCAAAAATGCCTAAGTAAGGATTTGATGTAAACACTTTTATATTAATATAATGAAATATTATTACTAACCAAAAAAAAACAAGTCAACATGTATTCATCATTATTAAGTACATGTATAAGCATTCATTCATAATAAATTTCAAAATATAAACTTGACTTGTGTTTAATACCTTTTTTTTTGCAGTGTTCTTATTGATTTCCTTCCCTTTCCTCCTAACCTCAAGCTATGTGGAGTAACCTAAAGAAGAAACAAATATAACATAAGAGGAATCAATAAGACACATCATGAGTTCAACTTAAATTTTAAACTTGATAGATGTGCAAGCTATGATACCACATAGCTCTCAAGGTCAAAGTTAATGGCAGAAAGTGTGGCATCATTAATTTGAGAAATTCCAACCCCTAACAAGCCCTATGAAATAGTAAAGAGTATTGTTATTAATATGAGCTAATGTTGTAAATGGAAAGAAGGAAAGATAACAACAAGAAGATCATAGGAGGGCAAGAAGACACAAGAAGGACTTGAAGGACGATACTGGAAGGATAGTTGAAAGATGAGAAAAATTGGGGCTCAAAAAGACTACAAGGCTTAAATTGAAAAAAAATAGATCAAGAAGGAAAAGGGAGATACGAATGAACTTTGGGCACCTTGTCAAGAAATAAAAGTGGAGATTCATGATCTCCACTCTCCTACAAGACACCCTATGTGATATGGAGGTTCTTTGATGTGGATGGGTACATGGAGGATAAACTCATGAGGTTCATTAGATGGAGTTCAAGTATGCTAGGAGCAAGATATGTGGATGGGAATTGGATGGATTTGATGAATTTGGGAGGGTTTCAATGATGGTAGGAGATGGAAAGGTACTATTGTACTTTTAAGAATACCAATTAAGAAACAATATTGCAAAGCCAATGTATTATTGTACTTTTAAGAATATTTTAAAAACTTTACCTCAGGTGTTCTTGCTCTCAGCCCCGCACCTCTAGCAGAATGAATACTATGTGGTGTTCTCATACTGCTTGTTGCACCCTGCATTGCATATTGTTTGAGCATATCAATCTAAAGTGATCTATAATTTTTTTTTAAATATTTACTTTTACAATATTTAGGTGATTATATAATATCATGTTGAAACTCATAAGGTTCATTAGACGGGGTTTGGGTAATGCTAGTAGCAAGAGATGTGCATGGGAATTGGATGGATTTGATGAATGGGAGGATTTCAATGATGGTAGGAGATGGAAGATGATCTATAAGTGGGTTGTTAGTGCCATACCAATTAAGAAACAATATTTTAAAGCCAATGTATTATTGTACTTTTAAGAATATTTGAAAAACATTACCTCGAGTGTTCTTGCTCCTAGCCTCGCACCTCTAATAGAATGAGTACTCTCTGGTGTTCTTGAACTACTTGTTGCACCCTACATTACATATTGTTCACATATCAATCTAGAGTGATCTATAAAAAAAAATTACTTTTACAATATTTAGGTGATTAAATAATATGATGTGAAAACTCAAACAAACAGTGTATCTTATCCACTGAAGACCATCACCATCAAATCATATGTGAGTGTGAAATCCCCACCTCTGTATGAATAACAAATATGCCCACAATGTACACATGGATGAGATGACACTCCATCATCAGATGCCTTCATATCTATCCCATCACACATATGTTGATAGCTAAAACAAAAATGTTGATTGGGCCCTGAAGACTGTAATGATGCATGTGATGATGATGCAGGTGGCACAAGTGAGGATGACACTAGTTGTGCAGGTGATACAAATAGAGATGACACTAGTGGTGAAAGTGACACAAGCAGAGATGTTGAAGGAGATGTTGTAGGCTGTGATGACCGAGGTGTCATAAGTGATGATGATGGAGTTGTTGCATGTTGTGATGACCTTGGTGCCATAGGTGATGATAATGGAGTTGTTGCATGTTTTGATGACCCCAAAGGTGCATCTAATGATGGTTGAGGTACCATAGGTGAAGGAAAACCACCTAACTATGAGCCATGCTCAATGATAATATTTGTCAATGATGCAGTCATAGGAAGAGTCTATAAATCAATAGACTCCCTTACGATTGATGGGAGCACAACATGAGACATAGTTTTTTGTGTTGTACATCTCCTCTCATTTTGTGGTACCACCCTACGAGCCCTAGGTCTATCATGCACAGAGCCTCTCCCTCTACCCTGGAACTAACAAATGTCAAATTAATTTGGCTTCTCACCAAATGAACTCACAATATAGCTTTCTCAAAAAATATAGAGGCACATTATAATTATTACATGGTGGTAGGTCAAATAAAATATACCACCTATCCCAAAAACATGATCTCATCCTAGCATGAGTGCACCAATGAATAGGAAAAGTTATGGTTGTGTGTAATAGGGCGTTGTCAAATATAGGATCAGTGGAAAGAGAACATATAGTACCTTTTTTTATGTCTTTATCTTTCACTTATTGATATGATAACCCATCGACATAAAATGCATGACACCTATCCCTCCATGTACCCCATTTTGTGACCTCCCTAGACACCTCATTTGCGTTTTGGGCCATTTGTTCAAGTGTATTCACTAGGGTTGAGTGGTGAGAAAGTGTAGATAACCACAACCTATTGACCATTTGGGTAAAGTTAGCACTATTTTGTGAGAGGTATTTTATGAGGTCCTCTTGTGTAGTAGTTAAATGATGTAATTGTATGTGTGGAGGGTTTATAGAAGGTGGTGGTTATTGAATAGGAACATTGAGTTTAGGGTTTTATGGTTATGTCACTATGGTTGGAGATTTTGTGGTTGTCTCACAATGGGTGAAGTGTTTTTTTTGTTGTGTCCTGATGAGCAAAGGGTTTGATTGTGTAGGAGGCGGTATTTCTTCTCTCCCTCATTTTATTGGATTCCTTGATGCATCCATATTTTAAAAAATTAAAAACAATTACAAAACTTATAAATTACAAAACCACATTGCATATTTTGATAGAAGAATACCTAAATGATGAATAGAATGAAGACTTGCCTCGTTTGTAGGGTGACGTGGATGGAAATGCAATCAAAAATCATTTTTTATGCTAAACCCAATCAAGTTTTGGTGTTCTCCTCTAAAATCAATGTTGTTGTTGTCATTTGAGGGTATAAAAATGCCCTCAAATGTGGACAATAGTCACAATATATAGTTTACAAAACTCGATCGGGTTATTAACTTAGATAATTCAAAAAACTCAATCGAGTTTTTTGAATTATATTATTTAATAACACAATCAGGTTTTTTTAAGTATAATGGCCAGGCTTGGATACCAAGCCTAGTCAACATTTCACTTTTAAATAACCTGATCGGGTTATTGAATTTTTTTTTTTTTTGGGGGGGTGTGTCCACGTTTTAGTACACCAACTTGGTGTACACATCCTAGTGTTAAGTGCAATCATGTCAGAGGATAGAGTATGATATTTGTTGAGTTATATATCTATATTAGATATAATCTAGAAGAGGTAGTGTAAATTAAAAATCATTTTTTATTTATTACTCTCTAACAATTTTAGAAGAAAAATCCCTTAATTGGATGGACCCTGATAGGTCACTTTGTAAACTCCTCTAACTAGATGACCTTCTCAAAAGAGTTTTTATAATCATCTAACAAGGTTACTCTTAGAATGCTATAAGACTTTAATAGGTCTCTAGAGAAATCTCTTAACTGAGTAGCACCTAACATTGTTTTTATAACCCTTGATCAGATAGTCTCCTAGCATAGTGTATTCCAAAAGAATACAACAATTTGTGAGCATCATTCTCACACCATGGTTTTCACCCTAATCGAGTTTCCACAAGATATATCTGGTGTTATAATTGTGTAGATTATTTTTGTGTTGCATGTTACTTAAGGTTTACTATACCTATTGTATTGATTGGAAGTTTAAGAGGTTAAAGTATTTAATAGTTCAATGAGTTGATTGGGTAATAGTTAAAGTTTGGGTTGGTGATTACTAATTCACACCCCCCCCCCCCCTAGTAATCTTTCCTATATTAATAATTGGTATCAAAGATTTGGATTCTTGATTCAAGAAGCTTAATAGATAAGGGAAAAGATATTAAATATGTATAGGAAGGAGGCACCGAAGTTCTCAAAGGAAAATTCTACACATAGGGAAGAAAAATGAAGTTACACTTGTTAGGTCTTTTGGACCCAATGCTTGGCTACATTACCACAAGGTATACACCACTAACTAGAACTCCTACTAAACATGATAGAAGAGAAGCATTTTTAACAATTTGGTAATGATTGAGATTGATGGTGCTTTAGCTTATATAGAATATTTTGATGTCAAGGATATGGACAATGCTAAGGACATATAGGACAAACTAATGCAATTACATGGATGTGATGAATATGTATTGAAAGAAAAGGTTGATAGTCTCCAAGGAAAGTATGGTGAGATGAGGTGCAAGATGGTGAAACTATTGCTCAATATAGTTCAAGTTTAAAGGAGGTTGTTGTTGCAATCATAGGAGCTCGAGGAAAACTTGAAGATGATGAAGTTGTAAATAAATTTTTAATAACTCCTACACCTAAATATGCAATTAAAGCTTCTACTATTCAAGATTTAAGGTTAGTTAGCCCTGAAAAAGTTATATTGGATTCATTACTCGGGAAATTTACTAAATTTTTATTAAGTATGATAATAGTTTCCCTGTGGTTGAAACTATTTTTCAAGCTTCCCTAACCATTGGATTGTCTAGAAAAGGTAAGTTTATTGCTCGTAGTCTAGATGATTATGATTGTTTGAAGGATAAAAGAACTAGAAGCATTGATATCTAAATGTTTACTAAAAGGAAAAGGAAAATAAAAAGGAAAGACTCTATTTAGATGATAGAATTAAGATCAAGTTGGTCACCTAGCCTAAAAATTTCCTAATGATAAGAACAAAGAAAATAAGATATATGAGAAGAAAGACAGATTCAAGAATTTTAAGAACTATAAAGACAAGAGAAAGAAGGCATGATACATAGATAAGGATGATGGGAGTGATGACAATGATTATGATGATACTAATAATGTGGAAGAAGTAGTGATTTTTGTTGTAAAATAAGATCCCTCTATCGATGATGTTGAAGACAATAAAGAAGAGGCATTGATTTCAAGCATGAATATTAATAGTGACTAGATCATTAATATTGGATGCCCACATCATATAAAAGGAGACAAGAACAAGGTTATCACAATGGAAGAATGTGATGGAGGCACAATAAGATTTGGAAATGGTTCTCCCTATGCTATAAGAGGTAAAGGTATATTGTTCTAAATGATAGTATTACATTTGATGATGTTTATTTAGTATATGGTTTGAAGTATAACCAGTTGAGTGTATCTTAGTTGAATAATAAACATTTTAGGTTTGAAATAAATAATGGAAAATAAAAAATATTAGGAAAGTTTGGTGAACTGATTGCTATTAGTGAAAAGATAAGAGGTAATCTTTTTAGATTAAATGTTGCAAGAATTTGCCTAAGGCAAAGAATGAAAATTCCAAGATCAAGAAGCTCAATTGATAGCGCGCGCGCGCGAGAGAGAGAGAGAGAGAGAGAGAGAGAGAGAGAGAGAGAGAGAGAGAGAGAGAGAGAGAGAAATGATATGATCATGATCAAATGAATAATTCAATATTGACAATATTGATCAAATTATAATGGGTAATTAGATGATCATATAAATACATCATAGAAGTGCCTTGTATATAAAGGCAATCAAGATGACTAGGATTCATGCAAGTGATAAGCATAAAAAAAAAAGAACATATCCACTAAAGATGGATTATCCTCCATTGTGCATGAAAGTACATGCAAAAATGTGAGGATAAGAATACAAAGTTGTATCACAGAAAGAAAGTTGTGACACAACATGTGCTCAAATAGAGTGTTAACTCCTAGGTGTCTACATGAAAACTAATATGAAAATGCATTATCCTAAGTAAACTTACATAAAGTGTAATTAATAATAATTAATTACACAAACACCCCCCCACCAAAGTGTAGTGCACTTAAGCTTACAAAAGCTAGATGATGGGTCTTGACTACTAGGTTGTGTTAGGTACCCATGTACAAGATGCAAGTGCAAAAGGTATGAAATGCAATCTCCCATAAAGTGGAGAAAGAGGGAAAAACTCATGGGAAAAACCCTCCCCCCAAAAATGAGATAAGTACAATAAGAGAGAAGAAGATCTCATGTGAGGAAAAGATCCCCCCATAAGAGAGAAGAAGTGGAAGAGAGATCAGGTATCCCCCACTTAATGTAGAATGTACACCTATGGTAGATGCTCTAGGCTCAATGTAGAAACTACTCCATGAGTGTAGAACAATAGTCCTCCCCTTAGGAAGAAACAAAACCAAAGTTGCATCAATAAAGCCTCCCCCATCTAAAGGAAGAAACCTCAAAATATATGGAATATCTGAAACCTACTCAAGTGTCCTTATGTCAATACTGAAAGGGGCCTCCTCCAAATCATTTGTAGTATGCCACCATGCTATAAAAGACAAGTCAAGATCAACTGAGGGTTAATGTATAACATATGTTAAAGACTCAAGTTGTCTCCTTTAAAGAGAAAGTGACCTCCTTCAACTCCTATATCAAAGTATCCACCACCATGTCAACCTCAAAAGACTGATCAAGTAGAGAATGAAGATGAGGATCAATGTGATCCCTCACAACAACTAAAGAAGTGTCAGTTTCACCAAAGAGAAGATGAATGTCATCAATACTGTCTCTCAAATCTGCAATATAGGACTCCACAAACAAACCTACAATATCTATCAAGTAGTCATCCTATGGAAGTGAGTTTGGAGGACAATAAATATCCTATTGTACTGAATCACTTGAATCCATAGTTGTGTGAATGCAAGAATCATCAAGAAAAATAGTAGATATAATATAAATAGGAGGAGAAGTAATGGATGGCTCAAGATCTTGATCACATGTGAGAATACCCAAGTTCAAGTAGCCAAAGTTCTCCTCAAAATCTAAATTATCACTAGAAATGTGATTGAAATCGACAAAAGAATCGATATTATCATCATGAGAAACAAGTTAAGTAGTATATCTGAGATGCATGATCAACCACCCCTATAGCAATGATCTCTTTAGTGTCCAAGTCTCTAATAAACATTGAATCAGGTGTGAATTCCATAGTCTTTATATCCTCATGAGTGAGATAGTATATGGAAAGAAGATTATGACTTAGGTGAGGTATGCACAACACATAATTGAAGTATCCCTCCCCCTTATCAATAGTTCCTTTCCCAATCACATTCATATAAGTATGATTTCCCATCAAAATAGGTGGAGTATGACAAGGATCAGATGATGAAAACATAGACTATGAATATGGCATATGATGTGAAGTCCCTAAATCTAGAAGTCATCTACATGAATCTTGACTTGAAGTAGCAACTAAGGCTTGACCTTTTCCCATGTGATCCTTTCCTTTATTTGAATGTGAAGAAGAGGATGAAGTAGTCATTCTTGAAGGTAGACTAATTTGATTCTTCTTAAGAATATTCTTGATCTCGTCAATTTCCTTCTAATAGAAATGATGTTCTTCATGTCCACTCTTCTTGCAATATGCACAAGTAAGAAAATCCCTCTTAGATGATTTTCCCTTATTATTGGAGTTTTCTTATGGTGAGGAGGTTAATTTCTCTTTTTCATTTTGTGTCTAATGTTTCCACTTTTTTTTCTTCTTTTTGTCTTGATTCCCTTGATTAGTTACCAATGCCTTAGAAGTTAAAGACTTGAGGATTCCCATACTCGTCAATTTTGAATGTTCTAACATCAAAAAATCTCCAAAGAACTCAAATTAAGGAGTAGTGAATGTGTTTACCATTTGTTAACTTGTGAGCATTGAAGTAATGCAATGTAAGGTAGGAGAATCCCCAAAGGAGATGTCCTAGCCCCTAGCAAATAACCACACAGTGGAAACATGATAATAGTACAACAGTAAGGCAAGATCTAATACCAAATCACAACTCTTTATTTATAAAATAACTATTTACATGCAATATTTTGGCTATAAGGCCTTCCAAGTTATGGCCAAATACAATAGCAATTACAATAATGTTTTGCAAGATCCCTCAAGATTCAATCCAAACCCTAGCTAGTCAAGATCTGTAACATAACAACAATCTGGTAGAAACCTCCAAGATCTCAACTTGTGCTCACAAGCCAACAAGAAACCTCCTATTTCTAAACTATAGCCACTAGCTCCTTAATCCAAACTCACAAATCTACCACAATCCTACTATAAACTACTTGACATTCAACACTCTGTCCACAGACTTAGGAAAACTCGCTCTTCAGCTACTCTTTAGACTCACTCCTCTAAAGTGAATGAATCACTCCATGAATGAATGAATAAAAGACTCCACAAGACCCCCTACTTATACCCAACTAAGCCACAATTCAGCCTAGAAATTACAAATTAAATAAACCCCCTTACATTAAATGCATATTTAAGCCACAAGTCGGCTCACAAAAAACATTAAATGCAAAATGTTAACCCTCATGTTAACCCACATTTAACACATGATAACCACACAAAATACTTCGGGCAAGCCCCAAGTTTATAATACAGATTTAAATGCACATAGGAGAGATAATCAAGACCAAAAATAGGTCCACACAAACTCCTAGATCGATCCATGACACAATCACATGCTACATGCATTAAATGCACCAAGAACTCCAATCAACACCAATAGACTATCGAGTGACAAAAAACTCCCAAGCATCACCAAACTCCCAATACATGTCGAGCATAACAGACCATGCCAAACTCCAAGACCATGCTAAGTTCCTAGACCATGTCGGGCTCCAAGACCATGTCAAGCTCCATATAGTATGCCAAGCTCCCAGAGCATGCTGAGCACCAGTCCCTCTTTGACTAAGTATTAGTCCAAGCACCCTCCAAAGCAACTACTAAGCCTCCTCCCATGAACTCCAAAGTAGCCATCGAGAAAACCCAAGATGCTCCTGCATCATGTAGCTTGAAACAAAGGTTGCATATTGTAAAGGAATATTGTCCATCATGTGATGAATCAATTAGGAATCCTTGATGGTAATACCACAACCTTTAAGTTGTACCCTCAACTCATTAGCCTTGTTGATGAAATCTTGGATTGTGTCAAGAATTTTAGGATCCAATTTGAGTAGTTGTTCTTGAATTGTGAATCCCTTATCTTCATCTACTTTACCATACAAACTTTCAAGTTTATCGCAAGCTTCCTTGGAACTACTCAAGGGTGTAATGTGAAACAAAAGATCTTGTGAGACTGCATCTCTAATATTCCAAAATCCTTAGAGTCTTAATTTTTCCATGCAATTTTGTCCTTAGTGTCTACATTGGGACTAAAGGGAACTGGATTTTTTCCATTTACACAAAGAATTAAGCCTTTCTTCATTAACCTATCCCATACATTTTCTTTCCATGTTGCATAGTTATGTGGAGTTAATTTTGAAAATGAAGAAAAACTCATTATGCAAACTGAAAGAATGTAAGAGAAAACACACAAGACACCCGGACCAAATCACTCTTTCAAAGAACCCCCCAAAATAGATGCTTTGACACTTTATAATTAGTGCATGTACAATTGCCACTGGTCAAAATGCAAAAAAGTGGACTTCTAATTTTGATGATTACAATAGAAAATATGAAGCTATAGAAGACTTAACAAGATAAGAGACTAGATCTCTCAATGATCTAAATAATTAAAAGTGCCAAAATAGGCCAAAAATGACTAACTACTAAAAGAAAGATATCCACTTACAATTTCTCCAAATTGATATCAAATCTAGAAAGTAGACAAATAATCACACACTTTCAAAAAAATAGCACTCAAAAATGTGTCTAGATGAGCTTGAATGGAACCTTTGAAATTGCAAAAAGAAGGATTATGTAGGTGGACTCACCAAAATCTGCTAATTCTACAAAATGTGTCCACCAAAACTAGAAAATAATAGTACCACTAAAATGTTCAAGAGATGTAACCCAAAATCAAAAAAAAAATTGTGCTCACTTTGGAGTTTGGATGAGTGAGCTATGGCCTCGCAAGGTCAAGCTACCAAACTAAAACAACAAGTGGCAAGGGGGTAGTAATTTGAAATTCTTGTTGACACCATCACAAATACATGGATAAATTTGACAATTTGGGCACCATCACAACAAAATAAAAATTTCCCAATGACACTCCAGTGGATGTCAATTTTTTTCATGGGACAATGGCAAAAAATGAAAACGTTTTTAATAAAAATAGTAGACTTCCATGTCGAATTGATGACCTAAAAATGAGGAAATGTTGCATGGATGAAGACCTCAGGTTGAAGTTAAAGACTCTAATGCCTGTGTTTGAAGAATGCAGATGCCCACTTTTTGAGAAAAATAATGAGTCAGTGATCTAATGCACCATGTTGAGAATGTATTCACCCGCCATGAACCCTTCAATGTCTTCATCCTCAATCCATAGATCTAGGATGTCAATCAAGTGGGGAATGAATGGCTCACCTGCATACACTCAATATAGCTTGGAATGGTCAAATGATTCGGGTGCTTAGTTGATGTCTCACTAATGTCAATGTTCATACTATAATGGTGTGTGTGTGTGCTAGAGTTTTGAGACCCACAGTGCATGGAGCAATGGGTGGACTAGGAATTTGGATCCTTAGTGGTTCAATGTTTGAATGTCAATGCCAAATCACAATGATGTGCCTATGAAGATCATGCCAAATGCATGAGTTGCCTCCTTTGACCATGTGGTGTTTTGAGCTTGTGATGGTGATCTAATGTGTTCTTCAAATGTCAATGTACCAAATCTACAAAATGTGTGGAGGCCTCATGAAAGGAAGTCACACTGATCAGAGTCATGAATAAGGAAGTTGTATTGATCTCAATGTATGTGGGATCACTTTGATGAAGCTTGGGTGGTCACAGGATTGGGTGGTGGATTCATCACTAAAGAATCCTCATCAGTGTTACTCAATTCACCAATGAACGTGTGTAGACTATGACAGTGGCCAATATGGCCAAATATTATGTTTGCAGAGAAATATTTGAAAATAATAATGACAAAAATTCCAAAATAATGATTCAATCCAAAAATTAAAATAATTTTACCCAAATTTTGCAGTTCAAGATTTTAAGCCTGATTGCAAAAATAAATTGCCTCAATTTTAACTTTCACCCAATTTATAGTCAAAGTTTATGGAAATGACCACCTAGACACAATGGTGAGGTCAAATCTTTTCTCAACACTCCCAAAAAATGTTGATATCTCATATCTAAATCGTGGCTCTCCAAAATGTGATACAAATGATGCTCTCTAATTCTTATGCAATGAAATTCCTTCAGCTCTAATACCATGGTACAATTTGCCTAAGGCAAAGAATGAAAATTCCAATATCAAAAAGCTCAATTGATAGCACAATAGAGACAAATGATAATGGTTAATTAGATAATCAGATAAATACATCATAAACATGTCTTGCATATAAAGGCAATCAAGATGACTAGGAGTCATGCAAGTGATAAGCATCACAACCAAGCACATGTCCAATAAAGGTGGATTAACCTACATTGTACATGAAAGAATGTGCAACAATCCGAGGATAAGAATACAAAGGTGCATCACACAAAGAGAGGTGTAAGACAACATGTACTCAAATTGAGTGTTAACTCCTAGGTGTCTACATGATAACTAATATGAAAATGAATTATCCTAAGTAAATTTAAGTAAAGTGTACTTAGTAATATTTAATTACACCAACAAATACTTATTTGGTACATTTCTTGATTGTAAAAGTATAAGAATTTTGGTTATGGAATAAAAGGTTTTGTCATGTAAACTTTAACAATCTAATTAAGATTAGTAAGAAGAAATGTGTTAGAGGTTTCCCTATTTTGGTTGAACCTAAGAATGCAAAGTGCAAAGAGTGTCAGTGAAGAAAGATGACTAGTTCAAGTTTTACTAAAAAAGATTATTCTTCGATGAATATTCTAGATTTGGTACATATTGATTTGTGTTGACCTATTGGACTTGAGAATTATCATGGTGATAAGTATTTTATACTATTTTTTTATGACTACTCAAGGATGATGTATGTGATGTTTCTAAGAGTTAAATCTAATGTTTTTCATATGTTTAAGATGTATAAGGCAAGAGTGAAAAATGAGAAAAAGTAAAACACTAAAATATCTTAGATTTGATAAAGGAGGTGAATTTACTTTGCATGAGTTTAATGCATACTATGATGAACATGGAATAAAAAGACAATTGACAATGCCTAGGACACCACACCAAAATGGAATTGCTGAAAGAAGAAACAAATCCATTGTGGAATGTGCAAGAACATTATGAAATAGAAAGGAGTGGCACATAAATTCTGGAGAGAGGCAGTAAATACTATAGCCTACACATTAAATAGAGTACAACTTAAGAAGGCACAAACAAGAAATCCTATGGATTATGGAATGGTCACACACCTAATATTAGTTATTTCAAGATATTTGGAAGTAAGTTCTATATCAAAAAAGATGAAATGAGTGAAAAATTTGACACCAAAGGTGATGGAGGTATATTTCTTGGTTACTCTTCCAAAATCAAAACATACAAGTGTTTGAATTAAAGGACTAAAATGATAATTGAAAGTACAAATGTTAAATTTTTTGAATATTCAAAGAATGAAGAAGATAAAAAGAAGAAACCTAAAGGTTATAGTGGGCTCATCTATTATGAATTGGTGGAACCTAAAATTGCACCATAGCTAAATGTAAGAGCAAATAATGCTCAACCAGTGAATAACAATCAAGCTAGAGTTGATGAAGAAAATTAAGGAAATCAAAATATAGAACCAATAACTCCAAGAAATATAAGGTTTAGTCAAAACTTATCTAATATAATTGGTGATGGGAATGATGGAGTATTAACTAGAAGTCAAATAAAAGCTAGAGATACGACTTGTTTATTATCAAAGGCTAAACCTAAGATATTCATATATGCATTAAAGGATGATGATTGGATGAATGTAATGAAGGATGAGATTAATTCCATTAAGAAGAAAATAACATGGTCTTTGGTACCTAGACCTAGTAATAAAAATCTGATAGGTACTAAGTGGGTTTTTAGGAATAAACAAAATGAGAAAGGAGAGGTAACAAGGAACAAGGCAAGGTTAGTTTGCAAAGGATATGATCAAGAGGAAGGTCTTGATTATGGTGAGAATTTTTCACTTGTTGAAAGATTGGAAGGAGCCAGAATAATACTAGAAAATGCATCTTACAAAATTCAAAGTCTACTGAATGGATGTGAAATTTTCTTTTATAAATGGAATGCTTGAAGAAGAGGTATACATAGAATAACTTGAAGGATTTGTTGTAGAAAAAGGTAAGAACATGGTTTTTAATTTGCATAAAGAATTAGATGGATTGAAGAAATTACCAAGCGCGTGGTATGAAAGGTTACATTCTTATTTGATTCGAATAGGATTTTCAATAACAAGTGATAACAATAAATGTGTATCCTAAAGCTAAGAATGGGGATAGGACACTAGTTTTTGAAATATTTGTTGATGGTATAATCTTTTGTAGAAATGAAATAATGAGTAGATCATTTTCTAATGAAACGAGGAAGGAATTTGAGATGTCTATGATAGGTGAGATCAAATTATTTATTGAATTTCAAGTACAATAGATGAACAAAGGTACCTACATTAGTCAGCCCAAGTATATCAAGGAAATTCTAAAAACATTTGGCATAGAAGACTCAAAACCTGTTGGTACACTTATGATCACAAGCTACAAATTATAAGAGGAGGGTGATTCTAAAGAGGTAGATGAGAAATCGTATAGATCAATGATAGGAAAGTTGCAGTAAATAATTTGTAACAGACCGAACATAGCACATGCAGTTGGCATAGTTGCTATATTTTCATCAAATCCAAAGGTTTCTCATTTGATAAAAGTGAAGAGGATATTCATATAATTTAAAAGAACAAAGGAATTTGGTTTATGGTATGCAAAAAATGGATATTTCAATCTAAATGTATATACAAATGTTGATTAGGTTGATAATATTGGTGACATAAAAAGTACCAATGAAGGATCTTTCTATCTTAGAGATGGATTGGTTTCATGGACAAGAAAGAAACAAAGTTATATTTCACAATCTACAACTGAATTTGAGTATGTTTTTATTGCTATTAATTGTTAACAAGTAATATAGATTAATAAAATTATTGAAGGTATTCATATGAAGGTAAGTGAGCCTATTGTGACACATTGTGAGAACACAAGTGTTATAAACATTTTAAAGAACCAAGTGATGCATTCAAAGACAAAGCATTTGTTATAAAGTATACTTTTTTGAGAGAGAAAGTATAGGAGAAATATGTGAGACTTGAATATATTCCTACCAAGGAGCATGATGTTGACATATTTACTAAACCACAATAAAAGGAGAGTTTTAAATATCTTTGAGGTAGATTAGGGGTTTTCCCCTTATTAGCTATCAATTAGAGGAGAGATGTGGATTACATCAGTTCATTTGCACAAAATAGAAGATCATAAACATAAATTGATGTACATGTGGATTACTTCACAAAGGGAGAATTCTAAACAATAGGTTAATGGGTCAAGAAGAACAAATAAGATATGAAAAGGACAATGATGGAAAATGCAAAAGGTCACATATTACCTTTGGCATTATTGTCAAAGAAGGAGAAGAAGTCATATAGACAAAATCATATATACTCAAAAGGAGAGATGTAACAAAGGGGGATAAGTAAATAAGAATAAGGTAAAGAGGAGAGTTGTAGATTAAGCAAGAAGAGATAACAACAGAAGTAGCAGATTATCTGGAGGGGGAGTAATGTATAAATTGTAATTAATAAGAGGATGACACTCAAGTATGAATATGGAGCTTAGGTAGAGTGTAGAGGAAAATATGTTCACCTCTATCTATAGCATCAAATAGTGTTACCATTAATGCCAAAGGGGGAGAGTGTTGGCATAATTGATCAATATTGTTGACTAAAGAGTCAATTGATGAGGATAATGTTGATGAATACTAAAACATGATTTGGTAACATGATAATCAGTTATATTATTTTCATCAATGTCAACTATTTGACTAAGTTTTTTAACATGTTACCACATTTTCATTGGAGCAAAGAGTGTGTTATAGAATGAATTAAGTGTTGTTATCACATAAGAAAGTCAAGTAATGTATTTTTGATGTTATGTTTATGATAGCACCAATTTATGTGATGAATTGAGTAAGTAATGAGGACATGAATCAAACTAGGTAATTGTTGAGATAGTCAATAATGAACAATTGAATGATTTGAATGTTTCTTCAAATCTATGTTGAATCAGTTGAATCTATTGTTAGATGTGATTAATGATGTTGTTAAGTTGATATGGTTAATATAACACCATATAATGTTTATAGATAAAAGTGATATGATTAATTGGAAGTAATGTTGATAGGAAAAGATAAATTGGTGAACTAGATAGTTGAAAGGTAAACAAGGTCTTATCAGTAAACTAATGCTTATTGGTGAATAGGAAGGAAAACACGTAAAGTAGATGAACATGTACAAAGGAATAAAAAAATAGATAGGTGACTAGATAAGACTTATTAGTGAACGAAGAATAGTTAGTAAAGATTCAACACATGATCATAAGATTAAAATTTTTATTGGGATTGATTATTTGAATTGGACAGTTGGATGGTTGATGCATGATTTAGTGAAGGAACTAATGACACAAAGATCAAGGTAAAACATTTAAGGAGGACTCTTTAAGAAGTTTCTACAAGGTCAAAATGGCTTATGGAGTTGGGATAATTTCCAAGGTAAAAATTGAATGTGATCCAATATGGTCAAGTCAAAATGAGGAATGAATGGTTAGATTCAATATGATAAATCTAGCTCATTAGATTTAGCTTTAGGGTTTATGATTGAGGAAAATTCTACTTAAGGTAAAATAAAGAATGGAATGATGGTTGGTTCTGAGTGGAATATGAAGTTGGAGAAGGTTGTAATCACCAAGGAAGTTACAATATTGAGTACAATTAGGCTAGAGGATAGAGTACGATATATTATTGAGTTTAGAGCTCTATTAGATGTGATCTAGAAGAGGTTGTGCAAATTTAAAATCATTTGTTATATTTTACTCTCTAACCATTATAGTAGGAAAATCCCTTAATTAGGTGGATCCTAATAGGTCCCTTTGTAAAATCCTCTAACATGGTGACATTCTCAAAAGAGTGTTTAAAATCCTCTAACAAGGTTAATCTTAGCGAGGTATAAGACTTTAACAGGTATCAAGGGAAATCCCTTGACTAGGTAGCACCTAACAATGTCGTTGTAACCCTTAACTAGGTAGGCTCCTAACAGAGCACATTCTAAAAGAAAAGTACAATAATTTATGAGCATCATTCTCACACCATGGTTTTCACCCTAATTGGGTTTCCACGAGATATATCTGGCATTATAATCATGTGGATGATTTGTATGTGTTGTATGTTACTTACACTTTACCTATTATGTTTATTGAAAGTTTGAGAGGTTAAAGTACTTAATAGTTTGATCAGCTCATTGGGTGATAGTTAAAGATTTGGTTGGTGATCACTGATTCACCTCCCCCCCAATGCCCTCTCAATAATATTTCCTATATTAACAAATGAGTATTCATAGGCAATGCAATTTTCCAACCGAAACCCCAAATGAAAAATACTTAAATAACCTAAATATGGGAGTTTGGGTCTCACAAGATCTCACCATACACACACACACACACATTCTTGTGGGTGGGAATAACCAACTCTACAAAATAAACATGATAATACATGCAATAAAAAAGAATTAAGTACAAAAATTCCATCAATAGAGCATCTTGTTAGGAGTACTAATTTGACAATGAATCCCAAATTTAAAATAGTAAAATAAAGGAATGAATGGAAACATGGACTATAATCCATTTCCATCATCTAAACATACATTGCCAAAATCATAACAAAAAAGGGGTGGCACACAAAATAAAGAAAAGATAAAAGTGCACAAAATTTCAACGTAAGTGAAAACCCACTTCCAAAATGTGGTCAAACTATTGAGGGTCTAATAAAATTCCCAAACCAAGCTCACAAGCAAAACCCAAAAAGAACCAAAAGTCTGCATTTACAATTAAAAATATAGTTTCAAATTGTGATAAAAAATACCTCAAAATGTCCTCTAATTATTCTAATTCCATAATCATAATTCTTGAAATAGCATTTAAAATCCTCTAACAAGGTTACTCTTAGTAGGGTATAAGACTTTAATAGGTTTCCAAGGAAATCCTTTAACTGGGTAGCACCTAATAGTGCTGTTGTAACCCTTAAGCAAGTAGGCTCCCAATAGAGAGTATTCTAGAAGAAGATTACAAAATTTTGTGAGCATCATTCTCACATCATGGTTTTCACCCTAATTGGGTTCTCATGAGATATATCTAGTGTTATAGTTATGTGGATGAGTTTTATGTGTTGTATGTTACATACAATTTACTATACCTATTGTATTGATTGGAAGTTTAAGAGGTTAAAGTACTTAATAGTTTGATCAACTAATTGGGTGATAGTTAAAGTTTGGGTTGGTAATTTCTTATTCACCCCTTCCCTCCAATTTTCTCTTAGTAATATTTCCTATATGAATAGATGAGTGTCCATAGGAGATGTAATTTCCCAACCCAACCTGCAAATGAACAAACACTTAAGTGACCTAAATCTGGGAGTTTGGGTCTCACAAGATCCCACCATATACACAAACACACATTCTCATGGGCAGGCACAAACATCTCCATGAAATAAACATGATAATACCAATGGAAGGGTTAGATTCATGAAACACAACAAAAGAGTCAAGTGCAAAAATTCCCTCAATTGGGCATCTTGTTGGGAGTACGAATTTGACAATTTACAAAGTAAAACCAATAAATGAATAGAAACATGGACTACAATCCATTTTCATCATCAAAACATATGCTACCAAAATCCTAATAAAAAATGGGTGGCACGCAAAAATACATAAATAGAAAAATGCCCAAAATCCCAACTTCTCAAATTTCAATAAAAGTGAAAACCCACTTCCAAAATATGGTCAAACTACCAAGGGTCCAATAAAATTCCCAAACCAAGATCATAAGCAAAATCTAGCAAGAACCAAAAGTCCACATTTACAACTAAAAGCACACTTTCAAATTGGAATATAAAATACCTCAAAATATCCTTTAATCATTCTAACTCCATGATCATGCTATTTGTAGAAAATGATACTAACACAAAATTTAAGTCAAGCCAAACAAGGCGACAAATGAACACTGGGTTCGACACAAAATGATGTGATATCAAAACCACCCAAAAATCAAATAAAATTCATGTTATGGGCATACATGCAAAATCTTACAACATAACATTACCAAAACTCTCATTGTTAAAAACATTAAATAAAAAAATGCTCATCCTCATCCAATCGGGTTATATAATTGCATAAAAACATAGGGGAATACTAGTTCTTAACCTCTAAACATTAAAAAATTGTAAGGAATCAAAATAACCAAGTATTTAATTGAATCACAAGAGCATTACCTTAAGCCTTAATCTAAAAATTGGGAAATGAAAGAATAATTCTGAGAGAGCTCTTAAAATGATAAAAGTCATGACATGAAGGATATCCCCATTACAAATCCAATGAGACATCTCTCAAAAATATTTGGAAAGCAAAACTCTGGCAACGAGAAAAATGATAAATCCTTATAAGAGGGTTTTGGAGCAAAATCCTCCAAACATGAAAGTGCAAAGTGAGAAATGAGTAACAAAACTCACTTTTTCCTAACATAAATACTTTTACCAAAGTGGCTTAAAAAATAGAATATTAAATCACTTAATAAACTAATTAGCCCCTTTCCCAAATTAAATAAATCAATTCTAGATATTTGGAATTCAACTACAACAAATTAGTTAGTTAAATAAAATCCCCCAAATCTATTAAATCAATATTTTAATTAATATTTTATATGACAACTACGAAACCTTGAATGTACAGACACTTTCATGGTTCTAATCACATAATGCATTATGAATCCAGATTTACCAATTACTGGAGGATTAATAATAATAAATATAAAGATACATCGCCCATACAGGGACAACATTGGCTCAACATGAAAGGTCAAAGTAACTATCTCTTGGTGCCCACTATCAAAGATATAGGTACACATACAAATCTTGAACACAAGGTGAATATACCTAGTTCCTATTTAGTAAACAAGCCAACATCAAGTACAAATGTTCAATATATAAATAGTCAAAGCATGTTAAGACACATAGTCACATGAAGGAGAGAAAAACATCATGTGGATCTCACAAGCAAGTGACCAAGACTCTGTTTCCACTTTATACTAACACCAATTGGTAATCCATGCATAGCAATAGTGTAGTACAGTATAACAACATATAATTACATGATAAAGAATTTAAATTAAACCATTATTCATCATTTGAGCATATATTTACTGAAGGTAAAAGACAAATATCTACAATATTAAAGCACACAAAAAATGAATCAAATAACATCCATCTAAAAACACATTAATCATAATCCATGTTTAAATATGAAATAAACCAAGTATCAACATAAAGTATCATATCACATCACTTGAATTATCATGCAAAGATGATCAAATTGAATAGCAACATCATTTAACATCTAACAACTATAATAATCTTAATTAAGATAGTGTATGGTCATTAGAGAATCTCAATAGGAAAATGTCATGCATAATCCCAAACTTGAATATAGATAAATTATTTCATGATTCTTTTAAGCATATATTAATGAAAAAAAAGAAACTAACTAATTTACTTAACAACATATATGGCATGGTATAGCATAAAATCCTAGATGGTCATCTTGAAGAAAGGTCAATAATCTCAAATGTAAAATATACCAGATAACATCATGTGAAATAAACATACAAATTAGGCCAAAATAGTACTAACAACTTAATCAAACATATAATTCAACACTACTACAAGAACCAAAATTAGGTGCAGTACTCTAATGCATCACACTATGCAACCACTATTCATATCTCAAGGTACTCACGAAATAACATCATGATACCAAACCAATCCAAATAACCACTAGCACATACCTCAATGAAACCATTGAATACCTTATCAACCTCACAAATCATATAACAAAATAAATCTATTGATAGAATAACATAAATTAAATCACTCCAAGGGTGTAGACCATTCATCATTCCCAACTTGATCATTTAGGCAATAAGAACATCAAACACAAAATAGCCAACTGACTTCTCTACAAGTCCAACCAAACTGCTATAATTATCACCAACCATCTCATCACTACTAAGAAGGGTTACACACAAAGGAAAGAGTATCAACTCTTATGAAGTCCTTCAGCAAGGAACTTAATGTATGCTAATGAAACTCATATAGCTATGATATCTACACTATGAGGAAAGGAACATACCACTCTACCTCATCATAAGGTGCTCAAGAACAAACCAATATGTATCTAGACCTATCCAAGATCAAAACACTGCATACTTCCAAATCAAATCAGAACCATGGGAAGAATCATCCCAAAAATACTAAAGATTACTACCATGCTCATCAAAAGAATCCTTAAATGTAACTAGAATATCATTAACTCAACCTCAAATCTCAAAGGAAGAAGATTATCGACCAAAGTTACTCTCTCTTGAGGGATGCTACATCCAACTCAGGGTAAAAGGAGGTATAAGTATACCAAGTTGCATAATCACAACCAATAGCACTCGCATCAAAGAGGCCCAATAGTTCACTCATTCCTTACAAAGGGATACTCATTATGGGACTTATCATTAAGCATAGAAGCAACATCATCTCTAAGGTATGGATGGATATACTAACAATGGGAACTAGGGTCACTTTGTTAGAAATAGGAAATATTGAGAGGGGGGTGGGGAGGGGGAGTGAGTTAACATTTTATAAATTTTAACCTAAAATTGGATATTATTTACAATTTTATAACTTGCATATGAAGGTAAACTAACTATACTGAATAGTAAACATAACCATGTAATAAGAGAACTCATAACACCATATTTTGGTTATTGGGGAAACCCTAGCCAAGGGAAAACCATAGTGGGGATGGTACCCACAAAATGATCCACTAATCAAAAGTATCTTGTAAAAGATATTGACCCTATTAGGAGTCTATTACATCCATATAGTGTCTCGGTCCTTGTTAGAGGACTAGGCCTTGTTAGAAGCCTTAACCCTATTAAGAGTTGTTTCAACCCTATTATGAGTTGATATATACATATACAAAATGTATGCAAGATGAGCCCACTGCCCAAACATGCAATATACAATGTAGTTCTTTAGTACAAAGAGGTAGATACAAAAACCTCTTTTACACTATTTTTGATATATTCAATATTTGATTTGTCATTGCTGCTCATCATAAAACTTTATCTCAGTTTGCATTCCTCTAATTATACATTAGATTTCTCATATAACATAATACATACATACTTTACAACACTTTGCATATGCAATCTTTCCTTTATATCTTGATAATTTAAAAATTATTACCCATTGACCTTCATGTCTTTATACACTTTACAAAATATAAAATTAACTTTCACTAACTTATGGTTAACATCTAGGATGTAGTCCCTAATTATTTAAGTAATTATTTTGTAAAAAAAATAATTCCTTAACCCAGAAGACCCATTTCTCTATTAAACTCTATTCTACATGTATATTATCATAATTGGTAATCTGATCATAACTCTATCTGTACTATTTGTAATATATTGTGGACTTGAATGTAGAGTCCTTATACTATGTACTATCTTTCCTCAAATGTGTGCATGACAATATGACTTATGTGAACTCCATTGATCGAAACTCTAACTATTTTAATAGATAAACCATGTAACACTTAGAAAATTTTCTAGGTATACATTCCAAAACTTAAACTACATACTCTGCTTACTTCATATAGACAATGTGTTGCCATAATGACAACATCACATATTCTCACCTAGCCGAATTTACAAGACACTTAGTCCAACTAGACATGTCATCACCTTTCAATAAGGTTGTAATGAATTTCATTGGTTGACAAAACCTTATACTCAACTTCATACCAACTCACATGATCGTAATATATGCTCAAAGATACCATATTCCTCTAGCCAAATGCTAGAGATAATACTCTTAACCTTTGACTAAAATCCAATCTCCAAATTATAAGTCTAACAATGAAAAAATAGCTTTTCCAAGATAGTATCATGAAGATATAAGTATAAGGAGATATATCTATGGAGTATCAAGACTAAAAAAGGAGTCTTTATCAACCTCTATGCTATGTCATCCCAAGATGAGTTAGGGAAACTCATAATGCTACCAAACATATGAGAACTCACCTAGAAAACTACATTTATATGTTCATTCACAACTCACTTATTCTCAAAGAGATAAGCACTAGAGCAATGCATGGTCATCAAGACCCATCACATAGATTAAAACTCATAGGTGGACTAGGTCACACCCAATTGTCCAAATTAATCAATGGGGAGAAAGGAAATCCTCCAAGTCTCCAAATAACATAATGAAAGTAAATGAGAATCTTAACATGTATGTACACAAATAATAATGTGTAAATTTGAGTTCAACTAATATCGCATAAGGTATGCAAGAACATCAACTAGAAGTAGGATTACAACAAATATTCCAACTAATGCACAAAAGAGGTTTGCAAAAAATAATTATTCATTCTTTATATCCAAATACTTCAAGCACCATAATCTCATTTAACATGGTTAACATTTAATCATCCATTACATAATGTAGACATGAACATCCACACTAAGGAGATTTACAATCCAATACATTTTAAAATCGATTACACTTAACAAGCACATACATCATTACCAATTTGGTTTTCTCTTCATGTACCACACAAGATTTTCTCATAAATATATTAAAGGTATTCTCATCAACATCTTTACAACCACTCTACAATAAATATGCTATTGTATGTGCTTTGTGATGTTCTCCCTTGCCCATACTATCAAAAGTTCATAGTGAGCATGATAGAGTCACAAAACATGAAATTGGGCAACACTAGAATAAAATTAAAAATAGGCACCACAAAACATAAGTGAAAAACCCAAATGAGGAAGCATAAATTCAAATAGTAAATCTTTAAAAATGAGCACATTTCAACAATGAATCAACATGACATGACAACTATCACAAAGAGAAAGATAGAGATTTTTCAGTGACTAGACCAAGAAAGGAAAATACCAAAATAATGCTAGTCCAAACAACACGTGAAAAAATCCACCAAGACAATAAAATAAGATGTCAATCAATTACATTTACACATGGTGACTGAGAATAGTCACACAAGAGGGGGTAATCACCACACAACACTGAGGAATACATCATCCCAACAACATTAAGGAGCATGCCCACACACATCAAATAGTGATCTCAATCATATGCATAACTATATTATCTTTATGAATTTAAAAGTACTATGAATAAATAATGCATTTTATTTTATTCCTTTCCATGCAATGCAACAATTTATTACTTATAGGGTCATAGGGTACATTTCCAAGTTCCCATGATACTATTGAACAAATGGTTCTAACTAATGTCTTACAATCACATAGATTTTCTAGAAGGGGTTGAGAAATAAGAAATTTGGGGACACAAGTCATTAACCCAAATGATATATTGAAATAATTTATTTCATGCCTCATCAAATTCAATTTACTATTTCTTTCAAAAAAAAAATCGTAAAACATAGTCATTTCTCTACAGAAGGACACCTTTCAATGCTAAAATGAGATGTCAATAAATAACAAATATGATCAATTTATCTTACTTTTAATTGGGAGAATACATGAGAATGTAGTGTACCACACTCCAAAAGGAGCAACACAATAGGAACTCATGGTCAAACATGGACACCAAACATAGACTCCTACCAAGGCGTCACACGTGCAAACAAGAAACATTAAGTCATATATATCCTGGTTGCACTTCAAGGGTTATAATAAACACACCAAATATCATGCTATACTAAAGGATGACATAGAAAAAGTTGCCAATGCATCTACAGACATAGACAACACAAAGGTCACTTTAACACTCAAAATCCAAGAGCACCACATGAATCACATGGTCTAATGTGTTATGATGAGTCTCTCAACTAGGGGTATCATCTATCCCTGAGAGGTGAATGACACTAGAAGATTCAGTTCCTTCTCCACATATTACTTAGGTCACATATACTGGATGAGCAAGTTATCACACATAGGTACCCAAGTAACAAGATGTCATGATCTCACAAGCTATACACATGTGATCACTCATCCATAACATATGCTATATGAGAAACATATACATAGACATCCTAATGTTTGAACATGGGCTTTGATACCAGATGTAATTCCCCACCCAAAAATCTTTGGAAATAAGGATATAACATAGAAACAACATCTTATTTTATTAAAGCATAAATAAATGTACATATCGATCATGACAATCACAAGTTGAAGACTTAACTAAGTAACCAACTAACCAAAGACACTTGGATATTCCATTAATTTACAAAATGAATACATTTCCATCTAGGTGATTAACATGTAAGATTCATTTTATTATTATATTTGGATACACAACACAATTCAGTATAAACCAAAATTACAAGATACTAAATAGTTAACCAAGCAAGTTCATTTACTGATATAAAATATAGAAGGATGAGACAACAATTCAAACCAACCCAAAAATAACTAAAAAGTGATATGTTCTAGTTTAGGGAGGTAAAACACCCAAATGGGTATCTAAAACATCAAGTCACAACCTCCAAAAAATTTAGGAAGTACTCATTGTTTGATGTACGATGTTTCTCCTACAATATCATACAATAAAACCTCATAAACCATGCAATAAGATGGAGATACTTCATGCATTAAAACTTCTTCTTTTGTGTGATACAACTATGAATAGTGCACGATGACCTCTAGTATCATATGATACAATCCTAAATTGTACACAATGAAACTCATAATTGGGTGCGATGAAATACTATCTAATATTTCATCATATGATATGATGCACTAAAGGGGTGTGATAAAGTATCTTGCTCAATGTTAAGAAACTAATCAAAACCAAAATGTAAGGAAACCCTTTATTGGGGAGTACCAAAAAAATGCATATCAAGGAGATGGGCACCCGATAGCATCAATACATCAAAATATAACAAGTACTATCATATCACACATTATTTTCTCAAATAAAATTTTAATCCATCACAATGAGAATCAACACCAAGTACATAATATGTGCATCAAGTAACTACATAAACAAAAAGTAAAACATACATCAAGTGAAGATTGATGAACCAAGTGAGCATTAAGCTCTACTATTGAAGTTGTAGGAAGATCGTCTATGTACTTTGATTCCCAACAATGGTATAGGTAACAATACCTCCCAACCACGTAGAACCTATAGTCCCTCCCTATCATGCTCATGTAGATGGAAATTTGACCACAATCACATAAGACAAAAGCTTCCAAATACACATGCCAAATTATGCATGACAGAAGAACTCTAGATGAAACATATGATCATGAATGCAATACAGTACATCAGGTCGCTAGTTAGATACACTATAGGATAACTATGTAGGGGCTCTAGTGGAGTTCCATTACTTGCCTCAAGTAGCACAAGTAACATCAAGCCTTTGTTCTGACTCTCATACAAGGCTAGGTATCAGGTCTTCACTCCAACTCCCTCAAAAGTCTAGACATTGTGCCTTCATTCCAACTCCCTCAGGAGGTCAGACACCACACCTTCATTCCAATTCCCTCGAGAAGCCAGGTGTTCAATAATCTTATCTTTTATTAAGTATTATTATCCCTTATATTTATTTGGTTATCACTTATTAGACCTCTCCATATTACCTTGTCTCCATGTCACCTTGTCATTCACTTCTGAGATGGGGTAATTTTTAATGGTCACTCCACATCTCTATCCTACATACCCATGCTCATCACACAATGATTATTCATAGAAAATGCAATCTCCCAACCCAACCCCCAAATGGAAAAATACTCAATCAATCTAAATATGGGAGTTTGGGTCTTGCAAGATCCTTTTATACACACATGCATGTGCTCCTGGGTGGATACAACCAACTCCACAAAATAAACATGATACTACCAATGGAAGGGTTGGATTCAAGAAATGCAACAAAAGAATCAAGCACAAAAAATTACCTCAACCAAACATCTTGTCAGGAGTATGGATTCAACAATTAATCCAAAATTTCACAAAGTAAAACCAAGGATTAAATGGAACACATGGACTACAATCCATTTCCATCATCTAAACATGCACTACCAAAATTCCAAAAAAATATGGGTGACACATAAAATGAGACAAATATAAAAGTGGCAAAAAATCCAATTTCTCATATCTGAACAAAAGTGAAAACCAACAAGCAATGGGTTTGTCAGGATGGGAGGTGGACTCCCCCCCCCGGTTGGGACTTTGAAGATTAATATGGATGTTTCTTCTCATGGGAATTCTGGTCATGTTGGTATTGGGGGCATAGGTAGAGACAAGGATGGAGGTATGGTGTTTCTCTTTTGTATCTACAAAGGTCAACACTCTAACAATATGATGGAAGCCCTTGCTATTAAGACTGTGGTTGATAGAGGTTGTTCTTTAGGCTAGAAGAGGATCATCTATGAGTTTGATTCTCATATTTTTGTGGACATGTTGAATAGTCAAAGCTTGGAGAATGTTAGTTGGTAGTTAGCTATGTTGGTCAGATAGACTTTAAGTCTCTGTAATTCTTTGGACTCTGTCTCCTTTCATCATATTCCTAGAGAATGGAATAGAGTGGTTGATTGTTTGGTGAAGTGGGCTTCAGAGAATGTGGATGGATGGAATATTAGTGGGAGGGATGAGTTACCTGCTGAGTTTAGTGGGATTGTTGAGTAGTTGTTATTGGGTGACATGAATATGTAGTGTTGTTGTGGGTCATGTGCCTTTGCTTTGTACTTTGATTTTGGCTGAATAAATTTTTACCCCCTCTTTTTCTTTAAAAAAGAAGAAGTGAAAACCAACTTCCAAAATGTGGTCAAACTACCAAGGGTCCAATAAAATTCACAAACTGAGTTCACAAGAAAAATATGGAAAAAATAAAAGTCCACAATTATGAAAAAAATCACACTTTTAGATCAGGATATAAAATACCTCATAATGTTGTCTAATCATTATGACTCTATGATCCTACTCTTTGTAGAAGAGGCTACTAATGAAAAATTCAATTCAAGCCAAATATGGTGACAAACAGATATTGGGTGGCATGCAAAATGATACGATGTCAAAACCACCCAAAATTGAAATATCTCAAAATTTGATGAAATTGAAAACCCACTTCTAAAACACACCCAAACTCCCAAAAATCAAATAAAATTCAAGTTCTAGGAATACATGCAAAAATCTGACAATATAACATTACTAAAACTTCATTTTCAAAAATATGAAATAAAGAATTGCCCATCCTCTTCCAACCAAGTTATAGAATTGCATAAAAATGGAGGGGAGCACTAGTTATCAACCTCCAAACATTTACTAAGTGAAAAGAATCAAAATAACCAAGTATTTAATTAGAACAAAAGAGCCCTACCTCAAGCCAAAAACTAAAAACTAGGGAATGAAATAACAATTCAAGGATAGCTCCAAAAACATTGAAAGTCACAACATAGAAGGAGATTCTCGCTATAAATCCAATGAGACCATGCTCATGAAGATCCAACAAGAAAAAATATAACAAAAGGAAAAATAATAAATCCTCACAATAGGGTAGTGGAGAAAAATTCTTCAAACATGAAATTGGAAAATGAGAACTAAGTAATTAAACTCACTTTTTCCTAATATAGGCACTTTTGTAAAAGTGGCTTATAAATTGGAATATTAAATCACTTAGTAGACTAATTGGCTGATTTCCCAAAATAAATAAATAAATTATAGATATTTGGAATTCAACTATGGAAAATTAGATGGTAAATAAAAATAAATAAAATCCCCCAAAATTAGCAGTTCAATATTTTCCTCAACAACTGTGGAACCCTAAATACACAGATACGCTCATGAGTCTAATCACATTATGCTTTACAAATCCAAATTTACCAATTATTGAATGGTTATTAATAACAAATATAAAGATATCTTGCCCGTATAGGGATGAAATTGGCTTAAAATGAAAGGTCAAAGTCACTATCTCCTAGTGCCCACTACTAAGGATATAGGTACACACTCAAATCCTGAATTTAGGGTGAATGTACCTAGTACACATTTAATAAAAAAATCAAAATCCTATGTAAATTCTTAATATATAAATAGTTGAAGTGCATAAAGATACATATTCACCTAAAGGAGAATAGGACATTGTGTAGATCTTGTAAGCAAGTGACTATGACTCTGTTTAGACTTCGTACTAGCACCAAAAGGCAATCCATGCATAAAAATAGTAAAGTATAGTATAACAACATATAATTGCATGATAAATAATTTAAGTTAAATCCTTTAAATAATCATTATTCATCATTTAAGAATATATTTATTGACGGCAAAATATAAATATCCATAACATTAAACCGCACCAAAAATGACTCTAATAACATCCATCTGATAACATATTAATCATAATCCATGTCTGAATATGAAATAAGCTAGGTATCGTCATAAAACATCACACGACATCACTAACATTATCACATAGATATTATTGAAGTAAAATTATCATCTAACATCTGAAAACTACAATACTAGCAATCAAGATAGTGTATGGAAATACAATCCATAATCCCAAACCAAAATATAAATAAATTATTTGCCAATTATTTGAAGCATTTTACCAATGGAAATAACAAATTAAATTTCTCAATAATATATATGGAATAGTATAACATAAAATTCTAGATGGTCATCTTGAAGAAACACCAATGGTCTCAAATGCAAAACACACAAGATAACACCTACAAAATCAACATACATATAAGGCCAAAATATTACTAACAATTTAATCAAACATATAAGTTAACACTATTATAGTAACTAGAATAGGTGTAGTACTCCAATGTATCATACATTGCAACCACTATTCATATCTCAAGGGTACTCACAAAATAACATCATGATACCATACCAATCAAGGTATCCACAAGCGCATACCTCAATAAAACCATTGAATACCTCATAAGTATCATAAGTAAGATATAAAACATAATCAATCTACTTATACAACAACATAAATAAAATCACCCGAAGGGTGAGGGCCACTCATATTAGTTCCAACATGATCATTCAATCAACTAAAACATCAAGGTCACATCCATCAAGATGACATGCAAAAATCAAATGGGAGAGGCACTGTATGACAATCCATCAGTTGCTCATGAAATATCATGTCTTCACACTCTATCAATAATTACCTTACTTCTTATTTTGTTCTTTCTCTTTTACCAGTCTCATCATAAATTGAGATCCTCAAACCATTTAGGCACCTTGTAATTCTTTCAACTTTGTCAACAACATAACCTAATTTTATATCAAGCTTATAGCATTACTTGGTATACTCCTTCACACTTGATTCCTTTTTCCTTAGGTTTTACAATTCCTTATCATGTTCACTTGATATTCTCTAGGCCAAAACTTAGCCTTTAGTTTACTCACCATCTGATCCCATGACTTAATCTTCTCCTTTCGTCTCTTTTGTCTATCAATCTGCAAATATTCCTATCATGAAGAGGCATGATCTTTTAACTTGGTACTTGTTACCAATTTAGCCTACCTCCTAAATTACTATGTTAAAATTGCTTATATATTGCACTATGTGTTTTAAGTTGTTGATCATGCATATTACATAATAGTTTGGATGCAGAATGTGAAGTACAAATATCAGTAAACATGATAAATTGATCATTTTTATTCAATTTACATACAAGTATCGAAATAGTACACTTTTATTGAAATATATTTTAGAACTATTTCATAAGGTACAAAATGTTCAAAATTTAGACTGCACTTGATATAATGCATTCGGATACCACACAAGTCATGGCAGCTCCTAATACAATATCTGAATAAACACATTGCATAAACAAAAAAGTACTGGAGAGATAAGGGGAAAGGCGTCCATTGCCTGAATGGAAGATTCATTGATTTGAATGTTGAAGAAGATTTGAGCTTGCATCTCCATCTTTGAATACACCTACAAAAATGTAAAGAAGGGGGTTAGTTCATACAAACTAAGCAATGGGAACCATTTCAAATATCTCTGCACTACTTAGTGTTCCTACAACGTAATTATTTAGATAATTGCATTAAAAGATGCAAAGGCAAGAGAAATATCTGAAAATAAAGCAGGTTTTATGCTAATAAGTTTGTTTCATGTGCTAATACAGATATAAAGTTTGAGGTTGTTGAAGGATCATGCATAAGATACACACATGAAGCCTTTCAACTGAGATTTGTAGAGGCCAAGACTGAAGGACTGAGAAAACTATTGAAGGGACACACATAAACTATAGGTGTGAAACCTTTTGATCAAATCATGTAGAGGCAAAGACTGAAGACACAAGGAGACAGTTGAGGGGGCATACATAAATTATAGGTATGAGACCTTCTAGTTGAACCATAGTAGAAGATTGAAGACATGAGGAGATTGTCAAAGGGACATACATAAATTACAAGTATGAACCTTTCAGTTGAATCATGGGGCAATTGAAAGTCTACAAGTACACAATCATAAATGAAATCTTTCAGTTAAAAGGGAAAAGTGGATTATAACAATTTGAATTAAATTAGTTGGTTGATTCATAACAAAAAAGTAAAGTTTATTTCATCAAATACAAAGGGACAAGAATTCATAAATTTGGAAACCTTTTGTTTCAATGTGTTAGTATGAATGAAAATTGAGTAGGGGACAGTATTAGGACTAAAACTAAAATAATAATCTAGTGAGCATATTTATGATACTATTTTTTTTGCATTACAACATTGAGAACATTTCAGCTTCAATTCAATAGAGTCTTAGACATTCATAACTCGCATAAAACATTGATCATAAAGGCAGTGACATTCCAATGTTAGTACGGTGAAAATAGTCAACCACGTAAATACAAGTAACTAGAGCCACAAGCATGTACAACATGAAGTAAAAGATGTGTCAAATCTCAAATTTTATGGCAAAGGAAATTAGAAAAAAGATATATTAAACCATTTAGATCTGTTGATTGAAATATGTAATGAAACTAAGTAAAGCTACAACACAAGCAAACGAAATTTTATTACAACAACAAAGTGATTACTTTCAAGCCGGGACAACATTGGGACTATAAGTTGGATTCATGTCTGTTGGTTGAAATATCATTGCTGGAGAATTTGTATGGACTTTCCCAATCACATTTAATACACATTCAAGCATGAAACCTACAATTTTGTTGTGTAAAGATGCATATATCCAACTTGGAATGTGGTCTACCTGTAGTCTTTATCAAACATCTAATGCATACTTATTTGGAAGGGGGTCTAGGTGACAAACAACAACCATTTTTGGTAAGCATCATCAACAACAACTGTTATAGTTATCATATTAGACCAACTTCATCCACACAAAAATGGTTTCATCTTCTATTCGAAGGTTTTTGACAAAAGATCATTAGGTGACCTATAACAGTGAAATCATTTCCCAACAATCATTACAGTAGGAAAGACATTCTATAACTTGATAGAATCATTGACAGGTGAAGTAGTCACATTCATTTATGACAAAACTCAATCTACATTGATTTTAGTCTAGACTACATGTTTTTTGCACAACAAAAAATAATGGAGAATAACCAACACTCATGGCATGTAATATTAGCCAGAAATAATAACTAACATTTACATCTCCAAAGGATAATAACCAACACTCATGGCTTTTAGGAGCCACATAATAACAGAGAAGAGGAACCCTCAAAATAGAAAGAGGAAACAATAGTGAAGCTCATAGAAAAAATTGAGAACAAGAATTCGCGACATAAACTTGTGAAAATTCACAACACCCACGACATGAAGATGGAGAATCACCATGGTGTCCCAAGAATGACAACCCAATATTCAAAAGCAGCCATGAAATAGAAAAAGAACAGCCACAAAATGGAGAACAAGAACTCATGGCATGGAGCAGATAGAGAAAGAGGAAAAAACCAGAGTTTCTCATGTTCAGCTAGGGTTTCAACCCTTTTGTTCTCTCATCCTTCCAATTCAAATAATGGATATGTTTATATTTTTTCCTTTCTGATAGGCCCTCAAACAAATTGGATAAAAATTCATGTCCACAAGTTCAATATTATGGGAGATGTTATAATTAAGACTTATTTTTTAAGTCGTTGTTATTGTTTTAATAATCAAATAAACCTTTGCATTATTATAAACATTGTAATTATTATTAATTTAGTTGATATTATAAGTCAGCTAATTAATAATAAATATTAAAATGCAAAGGGGAATAGAATTAAAATTAAAATTAGAAGGGAAAAGAAGAATGAAATGGTTGAGTTGATGAAAGGTTAAGGGGAGTTGCATTTTTTTTAAATGCCTAAATGCGAGGGTAAGGAGTCCAATGGCTATTTTTGGACTTGTAGTTCAAACTTAGGATTTTGGAGTCGATTATGGAGCTATTTTTGGCATTTTCAGAGTCTTCTCAAACTTCTGTACATACATAATTGGTCAAAGGGCAGTTTGAGTTTTTCATGTAGTGATGGAGCACTTTTAGTGTTATTTTTGGCAAAATATGGAGCAGTTAAGGCCACTTTTGCATGTTGTTTATTTTGGGATCCTGTGTTTATGCATTTTTTGCATGGTTATTAGTGAGATTGACATGCTATATTTTTAGATTGATATTGAAATCTGACTTAGGGTTTGTGCATGATTTTGAGGAGATAGAGGCAGTTTTCTAGCTAGCTATCTGTTGGACAAGTGGTCGAGGATAGTTTTTAGGGGTTTCTTCACAGTTTGGATCAGTTTTGACTTATTTTTTCCATGCATATTTCTAATATCCAAAATAGGGTTTTGAGCTCTATTTATTGTACATTCACCTCATTATGAGAGATCTTCTTTTGGGCTCAATTTTTTTGCACATTGTAAATTTTTTAGTTGATTGTAAGAGCACTTTTGTAGTAGAGATTTTTTCAACATTGATTGTACAGATTCATCAGTTCCTTCTCATTGATTTCTGTGCAATATTGTGGGTTCTTAGCTTTTATGTTGTGCTCATCCTTCATTAAAGCTATATTTCTTATTGCATGTTAGAATCTCGATACTTGTAATTCTAGGTCTTTGTTTGTGTCCTTATTCTTTTTGTAGAAAATTGGTAAAACCTACGTTTTCCATTCCAAGCAAAAGATTATGGGTCCTTGCATAGAATCACTTTTGTAGTTACATGTTTGTCTAGGTATTGTGAATCATTTGTATCTTGGGTAATTAGTAATAATTAAATTAAAGTTGCATAAAAATCATCGGTGTATCACCTCATTTAGGTTTAAGTATACATTATTTTCATTCACTTCTCATCCCTTTTCCCACATACAATTTAGGTTTTAGGTGATCACTATTTAGGAACTGGTCTAGCTTCCAGAGATTCATCTCTCATTTTAGGACAACCCACCACTCGAGAGAGTTTCCATATTCAATAGAATAGCTAGATTTTCCATCTTGCTATAGGCGCAATCCTAATTAACAATAGTACTAACATACATGACTTTCTTATATGCATTGGTATTTTCATACTTGAAAATATTTCTCCATCTTAGTAACCCAATTAAGAAATTCATCTAAATCTAGCTTTCCATCATAATCAGGTGGATTGAAAGGAGGATTTGTATTCACTCTGGTCAAGGATTAGAGAAATCTTTCATCTCCTCATTCAAGATTTGGTGTTTTTTCTTCTCTATCTTCACTCATATCTTCAATACATCCATCATGGTTAGATTCACATTTCTCCTTCTATAAACCATCTATGTGCAGTTTATTTGCAATTGCATCTCAGATCTCAACTCTACCACCCAAAATTAACTAGGGCTTTGCAACTTTAAATAATGACTCAGTCTCCACAAGGAACAAAACTTAGCTTTGATATCACTTGGTGCACTCATGGTTGGAGAGGTCTCAAGGAGAGTGGTCCAATCATGCAACAAGAGTCACACAAAAGAAGTAATATAGAATAATTAAGAGATACACAAGATCCACCTTTAATTATTAGAAATTTAATTGCAATATGTCTGTAACATGCAGTAATACATTTCAGGCAACAAGCCTAATTACGAATAAAAAATTTGTCACTGATATTTGGTCTAGAAATAATTTCTATTTTTTCTAATTATTGAATCTCTAATCAGATTAATTAAGCTTTATAAAGACTTCATGATGTGCATGTTGACCTAGAATAGATTACATTCTCCAAGAATTAGGAAAACACATTACAATATAGGACATGGCCTAAATTACATAGATCTCATCATATAAGTTGTAAAATCTATTGTGATATAAGATATAAGTCTACATATGATCTAAGAACATCAAGACACACACCAACTTGTACTATCAATCAAGAAATAACATTGTGAGATTAAAAAACACGATCTGGTCAAGAAAGTATCAAGTACATTAGCAAGCTGAGAATAATCCAACATACCTTGATCAAGATGAAACCAAATATAGTTTGAACTAGGAAAATGATCCAAGCCAATGTCCATAATATATTTCTAACTTTGCAATAGATAACTCAAAGGATTGAAGGATTGTTGTAAGAAATCCTACAATTGTACAAAAGGAAACTAAAGAACAAACATATTTTTTCACTAAAAAATGTGTAGTGAAAATGTAATGACAATTTTTCATGGAATGCACATCTTATGAGGATACTCATACTTATTACCAAAATAACTTAAAACTTGACAATGCGCACTAGCTATTTGAGTAAGATTAACCAAACAACCAACTACCTAGTCAAAATTATGTAGATAGAAAATTGACCACAATCACATAAGACGAAAGTATCCAAGGCTTACACACATGCCAAATTATGCATGAAAGAAGAACTCTAGATGAAACATATGATCATGAATACAATGCAATGCATTAGATCACTAGTTAGACACACTATATGATAACTATGTAGGGGCTCTAGTGAGTTCCATTACTTGTCTCAAGTAGCATCAAACTTTCATTATGATTCTCATAGGAGGCTAGGTACCAAGTCTTCATTCCAACTCCTTCCAAAGTCCAAACATCGTGCCTTCATTCCAACTCCTATAGGAGGTTGGATACCACACCTTCATTGTAATTCCCTCAGGATGCTAGGTGTTTGATATAATCTTATCTTTCATTAAGTTTTATTATCCCTTATATTTATTTGGTTATCACTTATTAGACCTCTCCATGTTACCTTGTCTCCATGTCACCTTGTCTTTCACTTCCAAGATGAGGTAAGTATAAGAAGTCGCTCTTCATCTCTACCCTACATACCCCTACTCATCACACAATGAGTACTCATAGAAAATACAATCTCCCAACCCAACCGCCAAATGGACAAACACTCAATCAACCTAAATCCAGGAGTTTGGGTCTTGCAAGATCCTTTTATACACACGTACATGTTCTCGTGGGTAGGCACAACCAACTCCACAAACTAAACATGATAATACCAATGTAAGAGTTGGATTCAGGAAATATGACAAAAGAATCAAGTAGAAAAAATTCCCTCAACCAAACATCTTGTTAGGAGTAAGGATTGAAGTATGAATCCAAAATTCCACAAAGTAAAACCAATGATTGAATGGAACACATGGACTACAAGCTAGTTCCATCATCTAAACATATGCTACAAAAATCCCAACAAAATATGGGTAGCACAAAAAATGAGACAAGGATAAAAATGGCCAAAATTGCAACTTCTTCAATCTCAACAAAAGTGAAAACCCACTTCCAAAATGTGGTCAAACAACCAAGGGTCCAATAAAATTCACAAATTGATTTCACAAGCAAAATCTGATAAAAGTCCACATTTACAAAAAAATCACACTTTAAGATCAAGATATAAAGTACCTTGGAATGCCCTCTAATCATTCTAACTCTATGATGCTACTCTTTGTAGAAGATGTTACTAATGCAACATTCAATTCAAGCCAAATAAGGCGACAAAAAAATATTGAGCGGTGTGCAAAATGATACGATGTCAAAACCACCCAAAATTCAAACATCTTAGAATTTGACGAAATTGAAAAACCCACTTCTAAAACATACCCAAACTCCCAAAAAACAAATAAAAATCAAGTTCCAAGAATACATACAAAATTTGACAGTATAACATTACTTAAACTTCATTTTCAAAAATATAAATTAAAGAAAGACTCATCCTTTTCCAACCAGGTTATAGAATTGCATAAAAATGGAGGGGAACACTAGTTGTCAACCTCCAAACATTTACCAAGTGAAACTTGAATCAAAATAATCAAGTATTTAATTAAATTACAAGAGCCCTACCTCAAGCCAAAAACTAAAAACTAGGGAATGAAATAAGAATTTAGGAGAGCTCCAAAAATGTTGAAAGTCACAACATAGAAATAGATTCTTGCTACAAATCGAATGAGACTACTCTTATGAAGATCCAACAAGCGAATCTCCAACAACGGGAAAAACAATAAATCCTCACAAGAGGATTTTGGAGAAAAATCCTTCAAACATGAAATTGGAAAGTGAGAACTAAGTAATAAAACTCACTTTTGCCTTATATAAGTACTTTTATAATAGTGGCTTATAAATTGGAATATTAAATCACTTAATAGACTAATTGGCCCTATTCCCAAATTAAACAATTTAATTCTAGATATTTAGAATTCAACTATGGCAAATTAGTCAATAAAAAATAAAATAAAATCCCCCAAAATTAGCAATTCAATATTTTCCTCAATGACTGCGAAACCCTAAATACATATATACACTCACAAGTCTAATCACATAATACTTTATGAATCTATGTACCCCATATAGGGATGAAATTGACGCAACATAAAAGTTCAAAGTCACTATCTCATGGTGCCCATTCCTAGGGATATAGGTACACAATCAAATCATAAATTCAGGGTGAATGTACTTGGTACATATTTAGTAAACAAGTCAAAATAATTTGCAAATGCTTAATATATGGATAGTTGAAGCACATAAAGACACATATTCACCCGAAGGAGAATAAAACATCATGTAGATCTTGTACGAAAGTGACTATGACTCTGTTTCGACTTTGTACTAGCAACAACATGCAATTTGTACATAACAATGGTGAAGTACAATATAAGAACATATAATTACATGATAAAAAATTTAAATTAAATCATTTAAATAATCATTATTCATCATTTAAGCATATATTTATTGACAAAAAAATATAAATATCCATAACATTAAATCACACCAAAAGTGACTCTAATGACATCCATCTAATAACACATTAATCATAATCCATGCCTAAATATGAAATAAGCTAGGTATCATCATTAAACATCATGTCACATCACTAGCATTGTCACACAGATATGATCAAACAAAATAAAAAATATCATCTAACATCTAAAAACTATGATACTAGTAATCAAGATAGTGTATTGTCATTAAAGCATCTCAATATGCAAATACAATCCATAATCCCTAACCCAAATATAAATAAATCATTTGCCAATTATTTTAAGTATTTTACCAATGGAAATAACTAATTGAACTTATCAACAATATATATGGAATATTATAACATAAAATTCTAGATGGTCATCTTGAAGAAACATCAACAATCTCAAATGTAAAACACACTAGGTAACACCTACAAAATCAACATACATATAAGGCCAAAATATTACTAACAACTTAATCAAAAATATAAGTTAACACTATTGTAGGAACCAAAATCAAGATTAGTACTCCAATGTATCACACAATGCAACCATTATTCATATCTCAAGGGTACTCACAAAATAGCATCATGATACCATGCCAATCAAGGTATCCACAAGCACATACCTAAGTAAAACTATTGAATAGCTCATAAGTATCATAAATAACATAAGTAACACAGAATAGGTCATAATAGCCACCACTTGTAGATGAGTTGGTTTGTGCCTTAAGGTTTACTTCCTTGAGGTCACAGGTTCAACTCCCCTTCGTAGTGGAGAAGGGTTGTAGGCTAGTTTCCCTTACTGGACTTTCATGCCAAGTACCTGCTCCGTTGGCCTAGGGTATAGGACTAGACTTTTCCCCCAAATTTTTAGCCACCACTTATAGGTGAGTTATTCTATGCCTTAAGGTTTACTTCCTTGAGGTCATAGGTTTGACTCCCCTTTGTCGTGGAGAAAGGTTGTAGGCTAGTTTCCCTTACGGGAATTTCGTGCAAAGTACCTGCTCCGTTGGCTTGGGGTATAGGATTGGACTTTGCCCCAAAGTTTTTAGCCACCACTTGTAGGTGAGTTGGTCTATGCCTCAAGGTTTACTTCCTTGAGGTCACACATTCGACTCCCCTTCATAGTGGAGAAAGGTTGTAGACTAGTTTCCCTTATAGGAATTCATGCCAAGTACATGCTCCACTAGCCTAGGATATAGGACTGGACTTTGCCCCCAAAGTTTTTAGCCACCACTTGTAGGTGAGTTGGTATGTGCCTTGAGATTTACTTCCTTGAGGTCACATGTTCGACTCCCCTTCATAGTGGAGAAAGGTTGTAAGCTAATTTCCCTTATGAGACTTTCATGCCAAGTACCTGCTTCGCTAGCCTGGGCTATAGGACTAGACTTTTCCCCCAAAGTTTAAGCTGCCACTTGTAGGTGAGTTGGTTTGTGCCTTGAGGTTTACTTCCTTGAGGTCATGGGTTCGACTCCCCTTTGTAGTGGAGAAGGGTTGTAGGCCAGTTTCCCTTACGAGACTTTCCTGCCAAGTACCTGCTCCATTGTTGGCTTGGGGTATAAGACTGGACTTTTCCCCCAAAGTTTAAGCCACCACTTGTAGATGAGTTGGTTTGTGCCTTGAGGTTTACTTCCTTGAGGTCACAGGATTGACTCCCCTTTGTAGTGGAGAAGGGTTGCAGGCCAGTTTCCCTTATGGGGCTTTCATGCCAAGTACTTGCTCCGTTGGCCTACTGGACATTTCCCCCAAAGTTTTTTTTCTCTGCAAATAAGAGTATCATGAAGTTTAAGAAGAAAGTGTATGCTAATCTTTCCTTCCATGAGGGTTTGTTATTACTCTTATATGAGCATTTTAAAGCTCAAACCCGCTAAAGGGTTGTTGCCTAGAAGGCAGATTTCTTCAGAGGAAACAAAGAACTCTTACCTCCCTTCAGATATGGAGGATAGCACTAGTCTGCACTTAGATGATGAAGAGGAGGTGGCTAAAATCATGAAGGATATGGGAAGGAAGAAGAAAAAGATGCCTGGGAAAGGTACGAAGAGAAAGATAAAGCATGAGGCTAACTCTGAGGAAGATTACAATGATGAGGTAGAGGGGATGGACACAGATAAGGAGGATAATGTGAAAGAGGTGGGCACCAATAAGGCTCAAGTTAAGAAGAAGGATGACAACCTAGTCAAAAGGAGAAGGGGTGGTGGGAAGGAAGTTGAGAAGGCACTTGGTAAGGGTAAGGAGATCAATATTGAAGCTCAGGAAGAGAAGCAAGAGGGAGATGGTTCGGCTAAAACCATTATTACTCTAGATGCAAAGGGAAGGAAAATTGAATGGAGGAACTTTCATGCTAGCACAACAAAAATGGGTCTGGTTAGAGGGCATATCCACTTGGAGGTTTTGGAGGGAAGGGATGGAAAAATTCAGTTGGAGGAGCTCATTGACCCGAAATTGGTGATCCTAAGCAACAATGCAAGGGAAATGGGGATGGACCTCCTTAATAATGCCCGCAATAGTTTGGTGGATAATTTTAGGTCCATTAAATGGATGTTCCATGAAATTGAAGAGATTAAGTTCATGGTCCAGGGGCAGGAAAGGCTGGAAGGGGGGGGACGACAAAGTTAGAATTAGTTAGCTGGATGCTTGGGTGTTTGAGATTGAAAAAAGAGTGGAAAGAATGAAGAGCTCTCTCCATAGCTCAGCTAACCAAAGCCTCAACATTATAAAAGGACTTAATGATAATATCATTTAGTTGTACTTAATGATGGAGGATAGCAAAAAGGGGAAGGAGGAAAAGGACAAAGAGGAAACTAGGGAGGCTGATGATGACGATTCTTTGTAGGTTGAGAGCTCGACCAAAAATAGGAGAACAGAAAAGAGGAAGAGGGGAGAGGAGGTTTCTTTGGATGATAGTCAATCAAAGACTAATGAAGCGGAAGCTTTGGGAGAGCTGGAGCTCAAGAAAGCGGAACTAGTCAAAGAAATGGTGCCCTTATTTGTGCTTCTGGTTTTTTTAAATCTTTTCCTTGGCTTTTGGCTGACTATTTTTTGGCTTCTTCTATTGGTCGAGTATGGCCTATTGTTGTTTTTGTTGCTTTGTTGCTAGACTTGAACTTTCTTTAGTTTTTTGTTGTTAACTAGTGGGTTTTAGGAACCCCTGTAAAAAGCCTATTTTACTTAATAAAAAACATCAGTAACATAAGTAAGATATAAAACATTATCAATCTACTTATACAACAACACAAATAAAATCACCCCAAGGGTGAAGGCCATTCATTAGTTCTAACATGATCATTCAATCAACTAAAACATCAAGGTCACATCCATCAAGATGACATACAAAAATCAAATGGGAGAGGCACTACTTGACAATCCATCAGGTGTGTCATCAAATATTATGTCTTCATACTCTATCAATAATTACCTTACCTCTTGTGTTGTTCTTTCTCTTTTACCAATCTTATCATGAATTGCGATCCTCAAACCATTTAGGCACCTTGCAATTCTTTCAACTTTGTCAACAACATAGCCTAATTTGATATCAAGCTTATAGTATTACTTGGTATACTCCTTCACACTTGATTCCTTTTTCCCTAGGTTTTACAATACCCTTATCATGTTCACTTGATATTCTCTAGGCCAAAACTTAGCCTTTAGTTTACTCACCATTTGATCCCATGACTTAATCTTCTCCTTTCCTCTCTATTGTGTATCGATCTACAAATATTCCTATCATGAAGAGGCATGAACTTTCAACTTAGTACTAACATACTTGACTTTCTTATTTGTATTGGTACTTTCATACTCAAAAATATTTCTCCATCTTAGTAACCCAATTAAGTGATTAATCTAAATCCAACTTTCCATCATAATCAGGTGGATTGAAAGGAGGATTTTCATCCACTTTGGTCAGGGATAAGAGAAATATTTCACCTCCTTATTCAAGATTTTGTGCTTTTTCTTCTCTATCTTCACTCACATCTTCAATATGTTCATCATGGCTAGATTTACATCTTTCCTTCTATAAACCATCTTTGTGCAGTTTATTTGCAATTGCATCTGAGATCTCAACTCTACTACCCCATAAAAAATTAATCAAGGCTTTGTAAATTTAAAATATCGACTCAATCTCCACAAGGAACAACACTTAGCTTTGATACCACTTGGTGCACTCACGGTTGGAGAGGTCTCGAGGAGATTGGTCCAATCATGCAATAAGAGTCACACAAAAGAAGTAATAAGGAATAATTAAGAGACACACAATATGCACCTTTAATTATTAGAAATTTGATTGCAATACGTCTGTAACATGCAACCATACATTCCAGGCAACAAGCTAATTACAAATAAACTTTTTCCTAGTAATATTTGGTCTAGAATTAATTTCTATTTTTTCTAATTACCGACTTTCTAATAAGATTAATTAAGCTTTATAAAGACTTCACGATGTGCACATTGACCTAGAATATATTACATTCTCCAAGATTAGCAAAACAGATTACAATATAGGACATGGCCTAAATTACATAAATATCATCACATAAGTTGTGAAATCTATTTTGATCTAAGATATAAGTCCACATATGATTTAAGAACATCAAGATAGACACCAACTTGTACTATCAACCAAGAAATAACATTGTGAGATAAAAAACACGATCTGGTCAAGAAAGTGTCAAGAACACTAGCAAGCTGAGAATAATCCAACATACCTTGATCAAGATGAAACTGAATGCAGTTTGAACTAGGGAAATAATCCAAGACAATGTCCAAAATATATTTCTAACTTTGCAATAGCTAAGTTAAAGGACTGAAGGATCGCTGCAAGAAATCTTGCAATTGTACAAAAGGAAACTAAAGAACAAACATATTCTACAATAAAAAAGGTATAGTGGAAATGTAATGACAAATTTTTATGGAATGCACATCTTATGAGGATACCCATACTTATTACAAAAACAACTTGAATTTTGACAACATGCACTAGCTATTTGAATAAGATTAACCAAACAACCAACTACCTAGTCAAAATTAATAGGATATTTGACACCAAAAAAGATTCAGAAGATAAACTAAGGATGTTTTTTTGGTCTCACAAATTGTTTTAGTCTAATGGATGTCATTATTAAAGTCAATCATTCATTCACTGACATCAAAGTATCTCCTTATTGAAAATATGTCATTATAGGGGAAATGATCCAATACTTGAGCGAGTTCTAATGACTTTGATAACAATTGCTAATTTAATATCTAAAATTTTTGCCAACTTTAAACCAGTAGTTGTGACTTTAAAGTTGTTATTGCTAATTATGATTACCCATAATTGAATGAAATGTATCCCATAGTTCTAAAAAATAATCAATCAGTGATGCCACATTACTTGTGCAAGTATTGGTCTCTCATTTGTATGACAATAATCTAAATTTTTATGGACTATTTTAGACACCTTTGCAAGAAACATACATAGAATCATATTTGACAATATTTCTCTCAATCCTTAATTATACATAAAAGACTTGTCAAATAAACTAATATTAAAAATATAAATTATTTAAAATTTCCACGAAGACTTTGAGAAGCCCTATATTTTGTTAAAAATAATTTATAAATACCAACATAAGGCCATCAAATTTTTAAAAGAAATATGCGCTAAACAAAGGACTCTGAGCTAAAAAGAAGACCACTGCTGAACAAATCTCCGAAAGCAGCATAAGCTCTGGTTTGGAAATGGCGAGAAGCGAAGAAGTAAAACGAAGGGGTGATAGTAGGAATAGTGATAGCGATAAAGTTGAGCGCAAGTCTAGCAAAAAGAGGCGGCAAAAGAAATCCCTGGTTGATTCCGACTCCTCTGCAGGTGCCCTGCCACTGCTATTTTCACTTCTCCTTTTTTTCAATTTTAAAGTTTGTGTTATTCATCGCTCTGCGATACGTTTCTTCTGTGTCTAAGACGACAACAGGAAAAGGAAAGAACGGAGGGAGCGGAAGGAAAAGAAGCACAAACGAAGCAAAAAGGACAAGCCGAAAAAAAGACACCGAGATGATCACGACGACACTGATTCTAATGAGCCGCATTCCAGAGACAAAAAGGGGAGCCACAAACACAAGCACAGCCACAAAAGTAAGCATCCACTATATTAGCAGCTTATTAATAGTTTTTCCTTTTGAATTTCTTGTCTTGTTGGATAAGATATATTTATTGATCAAGGCCAGCCAGTCCAGAATCCGTGCTTCTCTTATGAGAATTGAACGCAGCACCTAATGTACCCAAACTTCGGTAACTTTCCCTTACACCGGGCCCATATGTAAATCTATTAGCAAGGGCTCTGGAAATCATTATCTACCACGCAGATGCAAGTTTTATTACTTCAAATTATTGAAAAATTATGATATCCTGTAAGAAAAGGAATTATGTATCCATTGCTGAGCTTAAAGTCCCGTTTCAGTATTCATTTTGCTAGTTCTGAAGCGGTTTGGGAAATTCAACATTGATTGCGATGGAGCTCTTTGCAAATTACTCATTTCCATGTGCTAATAGGCCTTTGGGGATACATATTTCCTTTATTGAATCTTTCATTCGACACTTTGCTTATGCCGAATCTGTTTAGGGGAAATGCTTGTATCTGTGTATTGCCTTTGAAGGAACGCTCTATGCATATGCATTCTGGGTTGTATATTTTTATATATCCAGCGTGAAGCCCATTGGGGTCTCATTCATTGCCACCATAGGAGCTTTTCAAGGAGATATTTATCAGCGTTGAATCCTTTTGGGGGAAGGCTTACACCGATTCATTATCGTTCACAATATTTATTCCGTCTTTCAAGGAAGTACGGTTTGATATGACGGGGTGATTGGGCTTTCGGTGCAAATATTAGTGAGACTGATTTCAAACGGAGGGTAGTGGTATACACTAAGGGATGCCTATCCTCCATTGCAACTTTTGGTGGATCTCCATATGCATCAATCTTTCCAAGTTAATTAACCTTGAACAATAAACAAATATAATTATTGCAACACAAAAATTTCTGGAAATATCATTGCAACAATAGGCTATTAAAAATAAAATATGATCACAATGAAAAACAATAAAGGATAAATTTGATCACATCACGTTCAATCAAAATATTAGTAAGCAATGTTATCACTAAGATCTCCATGATCTACAGATTACCATGATTCACAAGGTAGGTGAGGAGCAGATTCGGAAGCCTGAGTTGCTTCCGAATTGGGGTGGGTTACATAACCTAAATGGTGGGAGATTACATAAAGTAGGCGAGGAACAGATTTGGAAGCCTGAATTGGGGTGGGTTACATAGCTTAAATGGGTTACATAACCTAAATGGTGGGAGATGACATACTTATTGAGAAAACCCAACATGAACAATTACATTTTCCTCATTGTTAAAGCATGTAGCTTCGGTCTGACAATGACTGTGATCAGATCTATCTATATGTATACCAGTATGATATATATATATATAATGGCAGTATATGTAATTCTGCATATGATCGATACAGTTGAACCAATGAACATATATATATATAATCAGAGATCACATCTGAGCCATGATCGAAACTTATTCTGATTCCTTTGATTTGAAGATCATTATCAATCTATATAAATATCAGGCTACATATTGAAATGTCCCTTTTTTGATTTTATATGATATTTCAAGCCTCTAATCAGATCTTTAAGATCAAACAACCAATCTTTCAAAGATCCACCAATTTATCAATAAACCCCAAATCGGGTATGCCGAAAATAGTGCCAAAAACTTCACAGCTTCACATATTATTAGTAAATCTGAAAGTGGACATTTTTATAGAAATTTCAGCAGCATAACAGCCTACAAAATGACATTTTCAGATCTGTATAACATTTACACAACAGCTCCCAAACGGAGGATAAAAACAATGCTCATCGGGCTCTCGAAAACAACATAGAATAGCCCGAAAACACCACAAAAATACTAATAATCTATCAGAGAAGTATAATCACGACCAAATGCATATATTCAGCTCTATTTTAACATCTAAAAGTCTGAAATATAGCAGCAACCCAAACTGATATGAAATACTCAACCGGAAACACCAAACTCTTACAAAAAACACACCCGAAAAATCACAAATCTGCACTGTTCAGCACAAAGGCAAACTCTGCATGAGCATGCACATGGAATGGCTTCAAACTCCCGTCTTTAGCCTTCCTAGAAACCTGCAAACTCCCGTTCTTGGGTCTCCTTCTCCACAGGTTTGACAGCCTCTGAAGAATAACAAAGAAATGAGCAAAAATCAAGTTCTGAAATTAGCCCAAAATGCCTCCAAACCCCTTAAAAGAAGGCATAACCCTAACTCACGTCCAAGAGGGGTTAATAAAACATATTTTAATAATAATTTTCATTTATTAGTCCATTAGCTTCCAAAGATTATCCTCTTTTTCCGAAACTTCACCTTTTTGGGCCTGCCTGCTTTGGAAAATATTATTATTTTTTAATTATTTGAAAAGGGGACATGACAAGTCCTCCCCTTCCAAATATTGCTTGTCCTCAAGCAATGGCTGAACAATAAACCAATCAATCCACCTGGATCCCAAATGTAGTCATGAACTATACTATTGTCAATTAACACAGGCTCCTGCAATATCCTCTGCAATATAACCAAGAGGAATCCATAATCAAACTGACAATTACTGCTCAACCAAACTCCAAAGTCACAACTTCCACAGTCAGAAACCCACGAGACACAAACTCTTAGAACATCAAAACCCAAGTAAAGTGGACAAATCAAACTACCAACACAGTAAATACCGTCAACGAATTCCACTGGCCTATACGGAATGTACAATCGAACTCTGCAACAATGGTGAATGCTCCCGAATGAAACTGTACCAAGTATGGAGAAACCATACACTGTACAACTCCTGCAGTCAACACAACTCTGTAGATCATCGACCACTGTCTCATAACCATAACTCCCATGCACCCTTGATGGTGAAAAGCCATCACAAGATAAACAACAAGAATTGGAACCCAAACCAAATTTGCCTGCCATCAACTCCTCAACACAAGGATCAAATGCTAACTGATGTACATACCTTGCAATATAATGTTGATAAAAAAAACCAACCTCAGTCAACAGCTCACCATTAACAAGTGATACAACCCATTGTGACTGATCACCAGCTAAGTAAGGAGATGTCATAGCCAAAGGAGTAGAATCAATAACAACACCCGCTGAAGCATCACTCCGAAACTTGTGCTCTAAGTCACGTATTATCAAGATGTCAACTGCAGAACCTATTGCCATGTCGTGCCCATCACAACTCTCATCTCGAGGCATCAAACTATCCCATAACTGATGATAAGCACTAGGAACCAAAGTACATCTCTGTATCATCATCTCATCAACATGGTCATCAAAGGTAAATTGATGAGCATACCTCACAATGTAATGTTGATAGAATGCGCCAATCTCAGTCAGTGGCTCAGACTGCAATCCAGATGTAACTAACTGCAATCGATCACTAACCAAGTTGGAATTGACTACTACCTCTAAAGACATCGCCAAGGGAGTAGTATTACTAGCAGGAACCATGCCAACTATCGGCTCACCAACATCACACATGGTCTTTGATACAACATCTCTAGTCTTCGTGCCATTAGTGCTAGAGGTCACCACCATGTCAGGCATACCACAACAATCTGCTGCAACACCCAACTCAACTAAGCCTGACTCTAGTGGGGATGAACCCAATATGCCAATGTTAGTATCAAGGATGGATGCATCCCCATCTCCACTATCTTTGACAATCTCAACCATGGACATCCTTGGATCATCAGACACCACAGCTTGTGACTGTACAGAATCTAGTAAAGATTGTAGTTGCTCTAACTCCATGGTCACCTTAGCCAAATGAAACTGTGACTCCCTGAAAGCCAACTGTGTACTCTCAAGAATCTCAGAAGTCACCTCAAGCTGCTCAGAAAGCTCACTCACCTCATCTTCCTTGGCCAATAATGCATCATATGCTGTACTGCCCCACTCCATAAGATAATCTCTGTCGGCTACCAACTACATATAATCCTGTCTCAGAATCTGGATAGCCTCCCATAAAGAGTGGAACTCTGTCAAGGAAAGATAACTGCCTCCCTGCTCATCACCAGTAGGAGAACCCCATCCATAAACTGCTAACAATTGACGAGCAACATTGAAATGTTGGCAAGCGATAGCAATGTCTCGCTCACTAACTCTCAACTGATTAGACACATGATGGCACTGGCTTGACGGTCTCCTACAAACCTCCTCTGATGCACTGTCTAAAGGAGTATCCTCAAAGTTACTAGTCTCTAGAGTATTACCATCCATATCCTGTGAATCAACTCTAAAGCTCATATCAACATATGGAGTATCAAAAATTGTAGCACTACTGTTCAACTCCTTTGTACCCAAGGAAACTAAGTCTTCAAAACTGCCCACTGCATCCTCCTAGATGTCATCAATGCCAATATGATCCTGGGACTCATTTGTACACACTGCCAAATATGAAAGATCATCAACACATTCCAGCAAGTATGGTCGACTGGATATATGAACAAAGCCCAACACCAGTGTATAAAAACTAATACCAACATCGGACAAGCTGCTAGCACAAGAAAAGACAACACCATGCAATCTGTTAATCAAATCCACGATAGCACCCAAACAAACACTGCTACCAAAAAGTGTTAAAGATCTCCAGTTAGCTGAATCCCAAATGCCTCGAGTCCATATCTGTAAACTAGAATCAGCTGGTAACTCAAGCAAAATCCTCACTTGAGTAATATGACCAATACCAACTAACTCCACATACCTGTCATGATGAGATAATGAAGTCACAATAATGTCTTTGTTCACTTTCAGCTGGCTGGACAAATCGTGTGAAGTACTACCAGCCTCAACCTCATGTGACGAAGCATCTAACTGTGCCTGGTACTCTTTCTCAGCAAAGTCATGAATGCTCAATGTCTGCTCATCTCTGCCAGGTATCTCACCATCATGCACAACAACATCCTCATAATCATCATCTGAACCCACTACACTGTAGTCACTACCTGTTGTAACTATACCATCCTGAATACCTTTGATATCACCCTTTAACGACCTGTATACAATTGTCTCAATTTGAGTATCAAGTTGACCATTACTATCAATCTGCGTAATATCCTTTCTCACTACCTCCTGTGGCGGAGTAGAATCTGAAACCTCTGCCTGGCTATAAGCTAGTTTCTCAAACTCCTCATGCAAGTTCTTGGTAATTGTGTCACCTGCCCTGTGAGAAAATTTGCCAAATAGAAATCTGGTCAACTTATCCACCTTAGCTGGGTCGGACAACATGTCATTCATCATACGGTGGTGCTCAACCAACTGTTCAGACATGTCATGGCTTATTTTTCTAAGTTTATCTCGAATGTCTAAATAACCATCCTTTCTACTGTTCTGACTCTGGATATCAATTGTCCAAGATCGTGTCCTCTGAGACTCTGTACTATACGTGTCCATTCTAGATAGAGTAGAGTAAGTAAGTAAGTAAGTATTATAGTCCACAACACTATGCCATAGTTTTTGGGTTTACATATGGTGATAGTGATATGGGAACTACCTTGTACTCTTTTTCGAGAGGCGCTTGGTGCTACAAACGAGGCGTACATACCCTACCCCCCAGTGGAATTTGAACTTGTGACCTCTCTTTCAAGAGTACAAGTTCTCCACCACTAGGCCAACTCAGGTTATAACTTCTTCAAACACCCCAATAGGTTATAACTTCTTCAAACACCAAGAACTAACATGCAAATGATTAGAAGTAGCATGCAACTATAGATTTTGACACGCAGCTGATTAGAAGCAACATGCAACCACCAAATTCACCAAGAACTAACATGCAAATGATTAGAAGTAGCATGCAACCATAGATTTTGACATGCAACTGATTAGAAGCAACATGCAACCACCAAATTCACCAAGAACTAACATGCAAATGATTAGAAGTAGCATGCAACCATAAATTTTGACATGCAAAATTTGGGTAGTTGTCAAAACTGACATGCAAACTTCTACAAACCCTCAGGCTGGCAAGATCATAGCTCTGATACCACTGAAATGTCCCTTTTCTGATTTTATATGATATTTCAAGCCTCTAATCAGATCTTTAAAATCAAACAACCAATCTTTCAAAGATCCACCAATTTCTCAATAAACCCCAAATCGGGTATGCCGGAAATAGTGCCAAAAACTTCACAGCTTCACATATTATTAGTAAATCTGAAAGTGGACATTTTTATAGAAATTTCAGCAGCATAACAACTTACAAAATGACATTTTCAGATCTGTATAACATTTACACAACAGCTCCCAAACGGAGGATAAAAACAATGCTCATCGGGCTCCCGAAAACAACATAGAATAGCCCGAAAACACCACAAAAATACTAATAATCTATAACAGAAGTATAATCACAACCAAATACATATATTCAGCTCTATTTTAACATCTAAAAGTCTGAAATATAGTAGCAACCCAAACTGATATGAAATACTCAACCGGAAACACCAAACTCTTACAAAAAACACACCCGAAAAATCACAAATCTGCACTGTTCAGCACAAAGGCAAACTCTGCATGAGCATGCACATGGAATGGCTTCAAACTCCCGTCTTTAGCCTTCCTAGAAACCTGCAAACTCCTGTTCTTGGGTCTCCTTCTCCACAAGTTTGGCAGCCTCTGAAAAATAACAAAGAAATGAGCAAAAATCAAGTTCTGGAATTAGCCCAAAATACCTCCAAACCCCTTAAAAGAAGGCATAACCCTAACTCACTTCCAAGAAGGGTTAATAAAACATATTTTAATAATAATTTTCATTTATTAGTCCATTAGCTTCCAAAGATTATCCCTTTTTTCCGAAACTTCACCTTTTTGGACTTGCCTGCTTTAGAAAATATTATTATTTTTTTAATTATTTGAAAAGGGGACATGACACATATTGAGTTCATTATGATCAGTTATACATTTTAAAGACTTGTGTTAAGTCTAACTATAATTGGGTATGATAAACAAACATTGAACCGGTATGATGGTGAATGGTCATGTCTCCATTCGGAGACATGCCCATTCACCCTCACACCCCTCCGTGTAATATGTATATTCAATCTGCCCGACATAACAAGGCATCGAAATCAATTAATGCAAGTATATCAAAGGATCGATAGCATCTCAAGTTAAAGAACATCTTTGTTATCTCTGTTATTTCTGTACTAACTTATACAGATTTTGGAGCAATTCAAATTCATTGACATCAGTGTTCAAATCTGCAATCAAAATTGTGCATCAGTCAGCATCACATTGAAATCTGGTAAGAAACTTTACATGGTATCAGAGCCTTGTTATGGAGAGATCTCATTAAGTTTAAGAGATCAGATTTCACATTAAGTTGCAGTCTCTCATTACTCTTCAAGATGACAAACATGTTAAGATTTGAACACCACCTTACAAGTGCTAATAACTTCGAATCCTAGAAATTTCGTATAATGATGCTATTAAAAGAGAACAAATTAGATTCCTTTGTAAAACAAGAAAAGGAAGAACCTAAAGATGATCCAAAGAAAACTCTATGGATCGAGAATAATGAGAAGGCCATGAAGATAATCGTGGATGTCATTCAAGATTACATAGTGCCTATTGTGGCAAAACATGCAACAATGTATCACATGTTTAAAGCTCTTGAAAATGCATTCATAGTAAATAACACTGGTAGAAAACTTGCTCTTAAAAGACAAATGAATAATATCAACATGAATAAAGGAGAAACAGTAAATGCCTTCTTCATGAGAATCATAGAATTGAGAGATGAATTATCTGCAATCAGTTATGAGATTGACAACCAAGAGTTAACCCTAATAGCGTTAGGAGGACTACCAAATTCTTGGGAGTCCTTTGTACAAGGTATAAGTGCAAGATCTAAAATCGCAAAACTAGATCGATTAAGATCTAATTGTCTTCAAGAAGAGTCGAGATTAATGATTAAAGGAAAACATAAAACCTTAGATGAAGACATTCATGTTCTTAACACCAACTCTCATAAAAAGGGTAAGAAGAACACCAAAAGGAAAAAAAACTTTCATGGAAATGGACAGTCAAAACAAAAGAAAGACTTGTCCAAAATTCAATGTTTCGGATGTGATCAATATGGACATTATGCACTAAATTGTCCTAATCGATCAAAACTTCACGCATCATTTGCTAAAACTGACAAATCAATCGAAGGTCAAGTTTCTGAGAAATATACCTTCTACTCAACCTTGTCTAGTCAAATATCAACCAAGTCCAACACTTGGATAATTGACAGTGGATTTTTAAGACACATCACTGGATATCAAGATAACCTAGAAAGCATGCAAATAGAAACAAATGAAGAAGTTACAATTGGGGATGATTTTGCACATTACGTAAAAGGAATTGGGACCTGCACGATCAAATTAAAATTCGGAAAATCTATTCAGCTTTCTAGAGTTCTATATGTACCAGATATAAAAAGGAATTTAATATCTATATCAGCACTTGAAGTTGATGGTTATAGAATTACTTTCATGGAAGGAAAAGTGCTAGAATGGGCTAAGAATTCAACTATAAAGAAGGTTCAAACAATAGGAGTACGAGAAGGACTATTATATGAGCTTTGCACTAAGACAAATCTTGCACTTGTTCATGAGCTTTCAGATTCAAATGAAATCTGACATAGAAGATTAGGTCATATCAACTTTCGTGCTCTAACATCTATGGAGAAGTTGGTAACTGGAATGCCCAATTTAAGTCAAATTCACAATGAATCTTGTAGAGTTTGTGCCTTGGGGAAAAACACTAAAAAGTCATTTCCAAATAGTTTGAGCAAAACTAAAGATGTGTTAGAATTAGTGCACTTTGACCTATGTGGACCCATGTTTACACCATCCATAGGAGGGTTCTTGTACTATGTGATATTTGTTGATGATTTTTCAAAGAAGACATGGATATACTTAAGTGCAAAGAATCTGAAGAGATTCTTTCTAAATTTAAAGAATTCAAAACTATCGCTGAAAACTTTTCAGAAAAGAAAATTAAAGTTCTAAGAAAAGATAATGGAAAAGAATACACTTTTGAAATATTTAAAGAATTATGCAAACTTGCTGGGATTAAGAGGGAGTTTATAGTTCCTTACAATCCTCAACAAAATGAAGTTGCTGAAAGGAAAAATAGAACTATTGTAGAAGTTGCTAGGGCTATGATATATGATCAAAACTTGAGCATGTCATTTTGGGCTGAAGCATCTAATACAACAATCTATATTCAGAATAGATGTCCTCATTCACATTTGGACAACAAAACTCCTGAAGAAGCATTTTCAAGAATGAAACTTGACATTAGCCATTTAAGGATATTTGGATGTCCTGTGTATGTTCATGTACCTAAGGAGAAAAGGACAAAGTTAGAACCTATTGGAAGAAAATGAATTCTTATTGGTTCTAGTGAAACAGTAAAAGGGTACAAAATCTACATACTTGGACAAAAACAAATAGACCTCAGCAGAGATGTCATCTTTGAAGAAGATATTGTTGAAAACAATTGATTAATTGTATATTATCTTTCATGTTACACAAAATGTCATATATTTACCAGTTAGTGTATGCCAAGCTCACTCAGGCGATGAAGACAGTTTGCTATGTCTGCTGAGCATTCCAATGTTTACCAAGTTTAGAAGACTGTCTACTGAGTTCACTTAGGCACCTAAGAGAAGTTCGCATAAGTTTAGTGTTAATCGAGTTCACTTGGTTACGAAAGGAAGTTTACGAAGTTGCAGTGTTAACCGAGTTCACTTGGTTAATACAAGAAAATCATTTTAGTGTTAGTGTCTATTGAGCTGGGTCAGCTAACAAAGGATTTTCTTGTTTTGGCATATTGAGTTTAATAGATTTGTTTGTTGGTTTTAGCCGACTAAAGAGATGAAGAATTATTGTTATAAGTTGTATTCAGCCGACTTGACAATTTATATGATATAAGTATAAGGTCAAGTTGAGGATTGAAGATAAGTGAATGTGTGGAAGCTAAGAAGATGCTTAGAGGAAGTGAATTGGAAGGATAAGCAAAATATCTTTGTTGGGCTGCAAAGATTAATTTGATCAGGAAGGATCAAGTATTCAAGCCAGAATTGATATCTGAAATCAACAATACAGTTGCATCAACAATTAGGTCATTTCATTGTTACTCTTTAACCATTGTAGTAGTGATTCAAATCTCTTAACAAAGTTAGCCTAACAACTATTTGTAAATCTTCTAACAAGGTGGCATTTTTAGATCGAAGTGTCTAAAGACCTCTAACAAGGCCACTCCTAACAGGGTGATTAAATCTTCTAACAGGGTCACATTTAACAGTGTGTTTTGTAACTTTTTACAGGTTTGACTCCTAACAGGACTCACTTTAGAAGAGTGAAAAACAGCAACCAATTGCAATTGGTGGTTTTTCCCAAATTGGATTTTCCACGTTAAATCTTGGTGTCAGTTGTGTTCATGCTATTTCTTTTATGTGTATGCAACTAAGTTAATTAAGGTTAATCATAGTTAACATCTTAAGATTTGTATGTTCAGTATTTGCCGAGTAACAGTTGATATTACAGTGCTTGCCGAGTTATAACATATTGATAATGTTAACTGAGTGCCTGTGTTTTAACCGAGTGACAGTAGTTTCAGCAGAGTTTATGTTTTGTATTGACATCTAAGGCATCTAGGATTTATTTTGTGGTAACTGATTCACCCCTCTCCTCTCAGTTACTCCTCTTATATTTCCAGCAATTGGTATCAGAGCTTTTGGTGCTTGCTGAGAAGGTTTCAAGGACCTAAGCTAAAGATCAAGATGTCTTACAAAAGAGAGATTCCCAAGTTGAACAAAGATAACTTCGAGGCATGGCAGGAACTTATGAAGCTACATCTGGCAACCATTAGTGATTGAGGTTTGAAATATTTGAATATCGAGTATAAAGTTCCTACTGGAACATTGACTATGGAGGAGATTGCTGAAAAGAAGAGTCATGACATTATGATGATTGACATTGCATCTGCTCCTAACTGTGTTGAATTTGATGAAGTCAAAGGCTGTGCTACTGCTCATGAGATGTGGACAAAGCTAAAAGATATCTATGGAGGTGATGACAATGTGAGAAGAGCCAAAGCAGAAAGCTTAAGAGGTTAGTTTGATGAGATGAAAATGAGGGAAGATGAAGACATTGCAAAATATGTTTACAGAGTCAACACTAGTGTAAGTGCAATCAAAGCCTCTGGAGGAAAAATTGATGATGTGATAGTTGTAAGCAAGGTACTCAGAACCCTTCTTCCTATCTATGCAATTAGAGTGTTAGCTATTCAAGAGATGAGATGTGATCCCAATAATAAGATAAAATTGGATGCTCTAGTGGACAGGTTGACAGCATTTGATCTAGATAACTATAATAATTATGTTCCTAGTTCTAGCAATCTTGAGTCTGCATTTGAAGCTAAGTTGTCACTCAAGAAGAAAGTTGCAAAGTCTAAATGCAAACAATCTAAAAGTGAAGAGGAAGATAGTTGTGACAGCGATCTTGAAGCCATTTAAGCCCTGCTTGAAAGAAGATATCCCAAAGGCAAAGGAAAGTACAAAGGTAAAATTCCTCTAATCTGTTTTTCTTGTGAAGAAGTTGGTCACATTGCTACAAGGTGTTCAGATTCCAAACAGAGAAGACCTTTAGAAGAAAAGAAGAAGAACAAGTACAAAGGCAAGAAGGATTTCAAAAACTACAAGGACTACAAGGATAAAGGTGAGAAGTCCTGTTTCATGGCTAAAGAGTCTGATAGTAGTGATGATGATGAAATGGTTTATATTGCTGTAAAAGATGAATCAGATAATGAAGATGATAAGATGACACTTATTGATAGTAGTGATGATGATGAAATGGTTTATATTGCTGTAAAGGATGAATCAGATAATGAAGATGATAAGATGGCATTTATTTCTCATGTTAGCAAAATGATACATGGATTATTGATAGTGGTTGTTCTCATCATATGGTTGGTGATAAAACAAATTTTGAACATATGAAACACTATGATGGTGAGAGTGTAAGATTTGGAAACAATGAACCATGTTGCATAAAAAGAAAAGGTTGAATTTCTCTAACCAGTGAACTCAGATGTGATAATGCTTATTGGGTTGAAGGACTAAAACATAATCTACTGAGTGTGACATAGTTGAATAACATTGGATTCAAGGTAGAGTTCATTAATGGGAAGGCCAAGCTGCTAGATGGAAAATGAAATCTAGTTGGGTCTAGTAATCAAACAACAGGTAACTTATTCTACCTAGATCTAAGTGAAAGTTCATGTTTCATTGCTCAAGTAGAAGAAAGCTGGTTATGGCATAAAAGATTTTGTCATGTGAACTTTGATAACCTGATCAAGATAAACAAAAACAAAAGAGTGAGAAGTATTCCTAGTTTGAGGAAACTTGACATGGGCATGTGCAAGAATTGTCAAATTAAGATGGGCAAGACAAGTTTCAAAAGCAAGAACTATCATTCTGAAGAAGTCTTGGAGCTGGTTCATACAAACCTTTGTGGACCTATTGGCATAGAGAGCTACAATGGAGATAAGTATTACATTTTATTTGTTGATGATTATTTTAGGATGATGACAGTTAAGTATCTAAAAGATAAGTCTGAAGCTTTTCAAAAGTTCAAGTGGTATCTGGCTAGAGTTGAGAAAGAAATAGGATAGAAGCTAAAGTGTTTAAGGTTAGATAGAGGAGGTGAATTCATTCAATGAATTTTGCACTGAAAGAGGAATCAAAAGACAAGTATCAACCCTTGTTACACCTTAGCAAAATGGTACAGTAGAAAGAAGGAACAGATCAATCATGGATTGTGCAAGAACTCTGATGATAGAAAAGAATGTTGCAATCAAATACTGGAAGGAAGCAATCAGCACTGTAGTTCATACCTTGAACAGAGTTCAGTTGATGAAGGATTCAAATCAGACTCCTTATGAACTATGGTATGACTATAAACCTAATGTAAGTTACTTCAAAGTATTTGGTAGCAAATGTTATATTTTGAAGGACACTAGGAAAGGTAAATTTGATGTCAACAGTGATGAAGGCATATTCCTCTGATACTCTAGCAGAAGTAAAACATACAAATGTTTGAATCTAACTACTCATAAGATCATGAAAGTGCACATGTGAAAATTGGTGAGTTTGCAGAAAAAAGTGAAGAAGAAAGCAACAAAGAACTTGAAGACTATAGAAAATTTATTTACTTTGAACCTGATACATTGCCTAATCTAATTGGAAGTCAGCAGACTTCACCTCTCGAGTCCCTAAAATCTCCAAAAGCACCCTAGTTGTAGCCAATGTAACCCGAGTCGCAGTTAGAAGCTACCGAGTTGAAGCCAGTGCAACCCAAGTCCAAGTCTGAAAGACCTGAGTCACAGATAGTGGGACCTGTGCATGATGAAGAAGATCATGATGAGGCAAGTGAAACAAGCTCTAAATCCAAAGTACTTGTACTTGCAAGATATGTCAGAAGACACCATGCACCTGAGCAAATCATTGGAGACAAATCAGATGGTACAATGACAAGGAACAAATTGAAAGGTACATGTTTGCTTACTGAATTTGAACCTAGAACAGTTAAAGATGACTTTGATAATGAAAGTTGGATTGAAGCAATGAATGAAGAGATAGAACATATAGAAAGGAATAAGACCCAGACTCTTGATCCTAGACCCAAGGATAAGAATGTAATTAACACAAAATGGGTGTTCATAAATAAGCAGAATGAAGATGGAGAAGTTTCAAGAACAAAACAAGGTTAGTGTGCAAAGGCTATTTTCAAGAGGAAGGTATTGGTTATGGTGAAACTTTTTCTCCTGTTGCAAGATTAGAAGGTGTTAGGACTCTACTTGCTTATGCTGCACATAAATGATTTAAACTATATCAGATGGATGTGAAATCTGCATTCTTGAATAAAATTTTAGAAGAAGTCTATATAGAGCAACCTGAAGGTTTTGTAGATCTCAGCAAAAAAGATATGGTTTGTAAATTGCACAAAGCATTATATGGTCTCAAACAAGCTCCCAGAGCTTGGTATGGAAGACTTCATAATTATTTGATGAAGATTGGTTTTCAAAGGACAAATGATAACAACAGCCTTTACATCAAAGAAGGACCAGCTAAGAAGATTGTGTTGGCATAAATCTTTGTGGATGATACATTGTTTATTGGAAATGATGATTTGTGCAAATCTTTTTAAGAGGAAATGAGTAAGGAATTTGAGATGTCAATGTTTAGAGAAATCAAATTCTTTGTTGGCTTGCAGATTCAACAGAAAAAAGATGGTATCTACATTACTCAATCTAAGTATATCAAGGAGATACTAAAGAAATTTGGAATGGAGGATTCAAGACCAGTTGGAACACCTATGTCTACTGGACATAAGCTTTCCAAAAATGATGATTCCAAGGAGGTAGATTAGACCACATATAGATCTGTGATTTGAAAACTTCAGTATGTAGTACATATTAGGCTTGATATTTCTCTTGTAGTTGGGATGGTGGTAAGATTCTTAGCTAATTCTAAAGAAAATCACATGATGGTAATCAAGAGAATCATAAGGTATCTAAAGGGTACTGAAGATTATGAATTATGGTACAAGAAAGGAGGCAACTTAGATCTAAAAGCCTTCATTGATGCAGATTGGGCAGGAAGTGTTGATGACAGGAAGAGCACCAGTGGCAGAGCATTCTTTCTTGGTAAGAGACTAGTGTCTTGGACAAGTAAGAAGCAGAATTGCATCTCGCAGTCTACAACAAAGGCGGAGTATGTTGTAGCAGCAGTCAATTGTTCCAATATTGTTTGGTTCAAACAACTGTTGGCAGGTACGAAGGTAGAAATCAAGGATCCAGTGGTTATCTTCTGTGATAACACTAGTGCAATCAATATATCAAAGAATCTCGTGATGCATACCAAGACCAAACACATTGCAATAAAATATCATTTTCTGAGAGAATTAGTGCAAGACAAAGAGGTGAAATTGGAATATGTGAATACTAAAGAACAAATTGTAGACATATTCACCAAGCCATTACCTAAGGATGCATTCTTGTATCTAAGAGGTAAGCTAGGGGTTATTCCCCTAACTGAAGCTCACTAAACAACATTTAGTGATGCATCAATTGAGTATTCTTGAAGATTAGTCAAATTGATGTAATAATGAAAGGGCAAATTGCATATGAATCAGTACATCAGGTACATTGAAATTCATTGAATATTGTCTTTGGCATAAGATGTCAAAGAGGGAGAAGTTTGATGTCATATCACAAAAATTTTGTAAAGGGAGAGTTTGCTATATCAAAGAAAATCTTTTGAATATGTCAAAGAGGAAGATTTTGATGAAGAATAAACTTGGAGAGTTTGCTGATAGAAGGAGAAATGAAATCAGAGGGAGAGATTGATGTCAGAGGAAGTTCACACTGATAGAGAGAGTTCTCATAGATAAGAATTAGAATGAAACTAAGGATATTAGCCTTACTTTTATTTTGCTCTAAAATTTCATTGTATTATGACATGTTGTGTTGCCATCAATGCCAAAGGGAGATTGTTGAAAACAATTGATTAATTGTATATTGTCTTTGATGTTACACAAAGTGTCATATCTTTACTAGTCAATATATGCTGAGCTCACTCGGGCAATGAAGACAATTTGTTGTGTCTGTCGAGCATTCTAGTGTTTACCAAGTTCATAAGGTAGTGTCTATTGAGTTCACTCAGGCACCTAAGAGAAGTTCATAGAAGTTCAGTGTTAACCGAGCTCACTCGGTTACCAAAGGAAGTTTACAAAGTTGAAGAATTGGGTTAACATAGGAAAATCATTTCAGTGTTAGTGTCTACCGAGCTGGATCAGCTAACAAAGGATTTTCTTGTTTTGGCATATCGAGTTTAATAAATTTGTTTGTTGGTTCTAGCTGACTGAAGAGATGAAGAATTATTGTTATAAGTTGTATTCAAGCCGACTTGACAATGTATATGATATATGTATAAGGTCAAGTTGAGGATTGAAGATAAGTGAGAATGTGTGGAAGATAAAAAGAGGTTTAGATGAAGCGAATTGGAAGGATAAGCAAAATATTCTTGTTGGGTTGCAAAGATTAATCTGATCAGGAAGGATCAAGTATTCGAGCCATAATTGAGATTTGAAATTAGCAATACAGTTGCATCAACAATCAAGTCATTTCATTGTTACTCTCTAACCATTGTAGCAGTGATTCAAATCTCTTAACAGAGTTAGCCTAGTAGTTATTTGTAAATCCTCTAACAAGGTGGCATTTCTAGATTGAAGTGTCTAAAGACCTCTAACAAGGTCACTCCTAATAGGGTGATTAAATCCTCTAACAAGGTCACGCCTAACAATGTGTTTTGTAACCTTTAATATGGTTGGCTTCTAACAAGGCTCACTTCAGAAGAGTGAAAACAATAACTAGTTGCAATTGGTGGTTTTTCCCAAATTGGGTTTCCATGTTAAATCTTGGTGTTAGTTGTGTTCATGCTATTTCTGTTATGTGTATGCAACTAAGTTAATTAAATTAAATCACAGTTGACATCTTAAGATCTGCATGTTCAGTATTTGCCGAGTAACAGTTGATATTGCAGTGCTTGCCGAGTTATAGTATATTGATAGTGTTAACCGAGTGATAGCAATTTCAGCAAAGTTTATGTTTCGTATTGACATCTAAGGGATTTGCAATTTATTTTTGTGGTAACTGATTCACTCCGACCCTCTCAGTTTCTCCTCTTATATTTCCAACAGATATTGCTTTCAAAAGAGCCAGAATTTCAGATGCACTAGTTACAGATGATTTATCTTGTTCCCTAGAAGAGGCTCTTGCTCTTGAGATTCAGAGGGTGTACCCTGAAGAGACTTCAAATGAAAATAAGATCCTTCCAGAGACTCAAGAAGAGAGTCTTGATAATAATTCTAAAAGGCCACGTTGGGCAATGAAAGTTATAGAGGAAGGAGATGAATTTGCAGCACCTTAGGGACATTCAGAGAAAGCAAAAGACCTCGAAAATTAACATACAATGCATTCATGTGTAAGATTCCAAACTCTGAACCTTCTAATGCTTCAGAAGCACTTAAACATCATGTTTGGAAAGATGCAATGGTGGAAGACTATCAGTCCATACTAAAAAATGATGTTTAGTATATAGTTCCTAGACCTAAAGGAAAATCTGTTGTTTCATCCAAATGGCTCTTCAAAGTTAAGTATGTTGCAGATGGTAGCATTGAAAAACATAAAACAAATTTTGTGGCTAGAGGATTCTCTCAAAAGGAAGGAATCAACTTTAAAGAAACTTTTGCACTAGTTGCCAGGTATAAATCACTTAGAATTATAATAGCCATTGCAGCAGCTAAAGGTTGGAAATTTCATCAAATGGGTGTAAACACTGCTTTTCTAAATGGAACAATTGAGGAAGAAGTATACTTGGAACAACCAGAAGGATTTGTGACTCATGATGCTGCCTCCTATGAGAAGACCATCTCATTGATTAGTGTAAGAAAGATTTGACTTCTGAATTTGACATGAAGGACTTAGAGATTTTTCATTACTTCCTTGGATTGGAAGTTTGTTAAAAGTTTGGGAATATCTTCCTACATCAAAAGAAGTATACTGTCGATGTTCTGAAAAGATATGAAATGTGGAGTTGTCAACCTATGTGAACACCTATGGAAACCAACTTACACAAGCTAAAGGAAGCAAATGCTGAATTCAGACTAGTTGATCCCACTTTATAACAAACAAATAATTGGGTCTTTGATGTATCTTGTGAATACTCGACCTAATATCTACTATGCTGTGAATGCATTAAGTCAGTTCATTTGTGAACCTCATGAAATACATCTTGTTGCTTTGAAGCATATATAAAGGTACCTTCAAGGCACTATTGGGTATGAACTTAAATGAGAATACCAGCCTGGAGTTACATGTATATACCGATTTTGATTGGGCCGGAAGTGTAAAAGACTGGAAGAGCACATCAGAATGTTGTTTTAGGTTAGGATCAGCTATGATCTCATGGATTTGCAGGAAGCAAGCTTCGGTTGCTTAGAGTTCTACTGTGACAGAGTATATTGTAGCAGCTATGGGAGCTAGAGAAGCAGTGTGCCTTCGAAAATTGCTTTCTAGCTTATTTCGCGAGCCTCTGAAACCTACCACTATTCACCATGATAACCAAAGTTGTATCAAGTTATCCGTGAATTCGATATTTCATGATAGATCCAAGCATATAGAAATTCCCTACCACTACATAAAAGACATGGTGGAAAGAAGAGCTATTGAGTTGGAATATATTAATACAGGTGATCAAACAACTGACATTCTCACCAAGGCTCTTCCTAAAGTGAAGGTTGATCATTTCAGAAAGAAACTTGGTATTGTTGAAATGTAAGTTTATGAGATTGAGTCTCAACTTTGTAAATTTGTATTATTTTTAATAAAGATGTTTAAAGTGTAAACTCTTTTATCATATGTGTGACTCTATGACTTATGGGCCTACCCTATTTACATTATTAAAAGGTGACAATCTTTTATAATGAAATGTTGACTCTAATATTATAAGGTGACGACTTTATAATTATTAGATTACAATCATGATGAATATCATGTGACTTGATATTCATGGACAAGTCATGATAGTTAAAATAACATGTTGATAGATATCATGTGACATGATCTCTGTAGAAGATCAATATGTTCATTTTTATCATGGTGGATATTATGTGACATGATATCTATTGGTATACCATGATCTCTTATGGTAGATATCATGAGACTTGATAACTGTGTACACACCATAACTAGAAAGAATATAATGAGACTTGATTTTCTTAAGTATATCACTATCAAGGTGATATCACTTTTCAAATAAGGAGAACTTATATATATGCACTTTTTCTTCCCTAGCTAAGAGGGAGTGTTTAAGCATGTAGCTTCGGTCTGACAATGACTGTGATTAGATCTATATATACATATGTATATATGTATACTAGTATGATGTACATATTGTTATATATACGTACATACATACATATATAATGGCAGTATATGTAATTCTGCATATGATGGATACAGTTGAATCGATGAACATATATATTATCTGAGATCACATCTTAGCCATGATCAAAACTTATTCTGATTCCTTTGATTTAAAGATCATTATCGATCAATATAAAATCGGGCTGCATATGAATCGAGTTCATTATGATCAGTTATACATGTTTAAGACTTGTGTTAAGTCTAACTATAATTAGGTATGATAAACAAACATTGAACCGGTATGACGGTGAATGGTCATGACTCCATTTGGAGACATGCCTAGTCACCCTCACACCCCTCCGTGTAATATGTATACTTGATGTAACATACCGATTTTCCTAAACAAGTTTTAATCTTGAAATGAAACAACTAAACATTCAGATGGTTAAAGAACATATAGTATAATTTGAGAAACTTCTTTTACTTGTTGTCCATGCCCTAACATTGGTGAGAGGAGAAGCATTGACATAGGCTTAACCTCCCAACCGCGGACCATTACTTATCTCCACTTATTCTAATTTAATAGAACGACCCTCCCTACCTCAGGATTGGGCTTGGGATGTTCATAAGTCCAGCCATCAGAGTATTCAGGTGGGTTGAAGTCCCAACAGTTATTCGCCAAAATAACTGAAGTGTCTGGACATTCAACAAAGATCACTTGCTCGACAAATCTGCTTAATTTCACCTTGGCCAAGGATTTCAAAATGTGGGTCGACAAATCCAATCTCCGCCAACTTGACTTGACAACATCTTACATAAGTGGAACATGCATGAGCTTAAGTAATGTTTAATATGTTATTTTTATTAATATTAATGTCAACCTTATTTTGCAAATTCTCTACACCTCCTCACCTTATTCAGGCCTCCAAGCCAGTGATTCCCAGGTGCTATCATACTATAATTGCAGCAGAGCATTTCACCTTCTTCACCATATTTTGGCATCATCCCTTGGTGAATTCATTGGTGATCTGATTTAAGATATTCTATACACCATTATGAAATGTGATAGGAAGTATTTGGATTTAAACTTATTTGTTAGACTACACGGCAAGGTTTCCATTATATGATTCAGAAAACAACTGTATACATCTATCTATTTATACCTATCATTCTTTGCATTCGAATGGAACTATTTGATATCATGACTTGGAATCGGTATTATAATCTCCTTACTACTGTTGTTACAATATGAAATGGAGAACTGAGAACCGACGAAACTTAGAGCATATATATAAACTTGGTTTGCTGTTCATCGAACTTGACAACTAAAGAAAGTAAAAACAAGTTGCAACAGGTGCCTTACGTGACTCCTCTAAATGATTTTGAATGACTTGCGCTTGGGTGAATCCTTGATTTCTGGTCTGTGATCCGCGGCAAGTGTGATAAGGAAAGTTCAGGCGTAAATGAGTTCAATTTCAAAGCTCTGTCACCTTTGGGTCACCGACGGCAATGGCTTGGAACGCTGAAGGAAAATAGTTGAATGTGTGATACGATTATGAGAATCAAAGAAATAAACAAGAGCTTGACTCTACAGCTTCCATACGTTACAAGAAACCATTCGAAACCATTCAAATCGACTTAAAGGATAAAAAGAAAGGAGGGAAAGAAAGAAAGAAGATGAAAAGTTTTAAAAGTTATTATTATTTTATTATTATTATATTTTCTCATCTATGCTTATGTGTATGTAATGATAAGGTGGCATCATTGGATTATTATTATTTATAATGTATTGGTGTCATCTTATTATTATTTATATATGTTCGTATTTGAGAATGTAAAATAATAATTAAATAATAATATTTGATAAGTCTTTGAAAGGTAAGATTTTGTTTATTTTACTTTATTTATTATAATGTTCTTATATTTCATGCGGTTCCACCGCGAAATATGTTGCCAAGTCCTAGTAACCTTGCCAAGATAGTTTTAGGTCATACATGTTGATTCTGATGACTGAACTTATTCGACCATCCCCTTCTGATGGCCCCGTTTAACAATGCTTCCCCTCTCTCTTCAGTCTTTTTCCTGTAATCATTCAAAACAACATTCTTGCCAAGACATCAATTCGAGATTTAAAAATTACTAATTCAAAATCATCAAGTGACTGTTAGCGATTTCATAAATGTCAAAGTAACTAACTCTACATGTTCATCGTATATACAACGGCTATAATTAACTAACTTATTTTCACATGATCACGAATAAATTGATACAACGGCTATAATTAACTAACTTACTTTCCTACGATAAATAAATCGATGCAACGGCTATAATTAACTAACTCAATTTCACACGATCATGAAGAAATAATCAACGGCTATAATTAACTAACTCATTTTCACATGATATGAAGAAATAAACAACTATAATTAACTAACTGAATTTCACATGATATTGTTTCATTAAAACAATGGCTATGTTCAACTTAAAACTTAGGGCAAAATTTGGGATGTAACATACCCACCTCCTTAGATTTTTCATCGTCCTCGATGAAAATAATAACAAATTGTACTTAATCAGTTAAAATAAAAGAAATAAAGTATTTAGTTTTCAACTTCAGAGAAAAGGTAGGGATATCTTTGAAAAATATTATGATAATCTTCCCAGGTAGCATTATCTTCCATATACTGGTCCCACTATACCTTGCATTGTGTTACTTCTTGATTTCGTAAGTGTAGCTTACGTACCTCGAGTATTCTGAGCGGTTTTACCTCTACCACTCTTGGCTCTCGCATCTGCAGTAATTTCCAATCAATTATATGCTCATGGTGGCTAATATACTTTTTAAGGTAAGACACATGGAAGACGTCATGAATCCTAGCAAGGGTTGGTGGTAAAGCAATCCTGTAAGCCACTGGGTTGACAACCTACAAAACTTCAAAAGGTCCCACATATCTGGGAGCTAATTTCACATTCTTGCCAAACTTGATAGTACTCTTCTGAGGTTTAACTCTTAGTAACACCTTATCCCCTACTGAGAATTCTCTGGATGTTCTTTTAGCATCAGCATAACTCTTTTGTCTGTCGTTCGCTTCCTTCAATCTCTGACGAATCTGAAGTACCTGTTCTTCCATTTCTTGAAGCATTTCAGGCCCAACAATGACCCTGTCTTCCAATCGATTCCAACTTACTGGAGTTCTGCACTTACGACCATATAAAGCCTCAAAAGGAGCCATTTTAATTGAAGACTGGTAAGAGTCATTATATGCAAATTCTACCAAAGGTAAATATGTTTCCCATTGATACTGTCGATTCATATGATATACTCTTAGAAGATCCTCTAATACTTGATTTACTCGTTCGGTCTGACCATCTATCTCAGGATGATAGGCTGAACTAATATTCAATTCGGTGCCCAGAGCTGAAAATAATGTTTGCCAAAATCTGGAAGTTATCCTAGCATCCCTATTTGAAATAATTTTCTCTGGAATCCCGTGTAACCTGAAAATTTCTTTTATGAACTTATGAGCAATTTCAGGTGCTCCATCAGATAAATTCCCTGGTATGAAATGAGCAACCTTAGTCAATCTGTCAACCATGACCAAGATAGCGTGTGTCGATTCTGAGTCATAGGTAGTCCTTGTACAAAATCCATGGATATTACCTGTCACTTCCACTTAGGTACCTCATTTGGATGCAACAAACCTGTTGGGTACCGATGTTCTGCCTTCACTCTTTGACATTCTAAACAACTTGCTACAAATTTGATTATTTCCCTTTTCATTCCCTTCCAGAAATATAAAAGGTTTTATATCAAATAACATTTTCGTTACTCCTAGATGTCCTGAGTATGGAGCTGAGTGATATTCACCTAAAATCAATCTTCGGAGTTCAGGGTCATTTGGCACATAGATTTTGTGGCGATATCTTAACAATCCATCTTCTAGGCTAAACTCTGAATACTTGGGATCTTGCGGATCTCTAATAAGTGCCATGCTGATTTCTATATAAAACTCATCATGTTCCAAATGTTGTAAAATTTGGTCTTTCAACTTGAAATTTACCATAGTCATTGCCGAGATGTGTCTTCTCCGACTTAGGGCATCAGCCACCTTGTTTTCCTTTCTTTTAATGTAGCTTATGTCAAACTCATAATTTGCTAAAAATTTCAGCCATCTCCTTTGTCTAGCATTAAGATTCTGTTGGGTGAAAATATATTTTAAACTTTGGTGATCAGATCTAAGCTCAAAAGGTTTTTCAATTAAATAATGTCTCCACATTTGCAAGGCATGCACTATTGCTGCTAGTTCCATATCATGGGGTGCTTAATTTTGTTTATAATTTTTCAGTTTCCTAGACTCATAAGCAATGATTTGTTCCTCTTGCATTAACACACCCCCTAAACCTTCACTTGATGCATCAGTGATAACTACAAACTGTTTTTGTGGATTGGGTACCCTCAAAATAGGTGCAGTAGTCAATTTTTCTTTCAGAAACTCGAAAGTTGATTGACACTTTTTCGTCCAAACAAATTTCTTCCCCTTCCTCTAGAGTGAAGTGCTTGGATAGGCTATCCTCGAGAAATTTCTGACAAATTTTATGTAGAATCTAGCTAATCCCATGAAGCTCCTGACTTTAGATACGTTTCTAGGTATGGGCTACTCTTTAATTGCTTTTATCTTAGATGGATCTATTGCTATACCCTGTGCTGAGATACTATGCCCTAGGTACTGAATTTCCTTTTGGTAAAAAGCACACTTAGACAATTTCCCATATAACTTGTGTTCACTTAGTCTTTGCAGAACTATCTCTAAGTGCCTCTGATGTTCTTCTTCATTTTTGGAGTATATTAAGATGTCATCTATAAAGACCAATCAAACTTGTCCATACACTCTTGAAATACACTATTCATTAAATTCATGAAAGTTGTTGGGGCATTAGTTAATTTGAATGGCAACACAGTAAACTCATAATGTCCATATCTAGTTCTGAAGGCAGTTTTATGTATATCTTCATCTTTAATCCGCAGTTGATGGTATCCTAACCTTAAATCAATTTTTGAAAATACAGTCGCCCCCTTCATTTGGTCAAAAAGATCGTCCATCCTTGGCAATGGGTACTGATTTTTGACGGTGACTTTATTAAGCATCCTGTAATCTAGACATAATCTCATGGTTCCATCCTTCTTTCTTACAAATAGCACTAGGGCTCCCCATGGTGAGACATTAGGTCAGATCATCTTCTTATTCAACATATCCTACAATTGAATCTGTAACTCCATTAACACCATGGTGGTCATTCTATATGGGGCCTTGGATATGGGTTCCACTCTCGGTATCAAGTCTATGGTAAAATCAAATGCTCGAGAAGGGGGTAATCTAGGAAGTTCCTTAGGAAACACATCTTGATAATTCTTCAAATAGGGATATTTTTTTTCAAAAGATTCTTTTAATTTTTGCTTGATTTCTCCATCTTCATAAATGTAGTCATCCCCATATGTGGTTATTTTAAGCTCTTTTGTATCTTCAATCTTAATTGCGAAAATTTCACAGCCTCTTCTTCCATATCTCTTAAGTTGCATTGCAGAAATCTGTTTTGGTTTGATTTCATATTTAATCCCTGATATGCTTGTGGGTCTACCTTGATCATCCACACAGTTTACAGTTTTGGCAAGACAATCTATCTTAGCCTTATGTTCATTGAGCCAATTAATTCCAATGATAATGTCATATGACCCTAGCGGAGCTACATATAAGTTCATTTTTGTAGAGAAATTCAAAAAATCAACCTGAGCTTCAAACAGGCATTGCTCTACCTTGGCCCTTGACTGGTTTGCATACTCGACTGTCCATGGTTTTGCCATAAAATCAGATCTTTTTGGAAATCTACTTAACAACTTAGGTGATATAAAACATTCAGTTGCTCCAGTATCAATTAATATGGATACAGAGTTTCCGTAAATCTTACCCGAGGTTTCAATGGGGCCTATTTGCTGCCCTGCTTGCCTGTTATCCAAGGTTGCATGAATCCTTTGTTGAAAGACTTGTTGCTGTTCTGGCAAAGGTGGACGCTGTGACTAGCTGAGGTTAGGGCACTGCTTCTTATAATGATTTCCTCCATAGATAAAACATCCTCTTGGTGGTCCTTTCTTCTCATTATTTCTGTCGTTTTTGTTCACATAAAAATTACCTTTGATATCTTTTATTCCACTGCTTTTATTTTCAGGTTTGTTATTCTTATAATCCTTAAATTGTTTTTTCGGCGGTCCAAAATCAGCGCCTTCTGAATTCTAGGTAGTCTTTCTTTTGTTGTCTCGGATGGAGTCATCCTTTCTAATCTTATGCTCTTGTCGAACAACCTTTTCCAAAGCCTCTTCCATGGTCCGAGGTGCAAGAACATCAACAACTCCTCCTATCTTGTTATTCAGTCCCATGATAAACTTTCTCACCTTCAGATTGGTGTCTTGCTGATAAGGTGGTACGTATTTAAGCAACCGAGTAAACTTCTCCCAATACTTATGCACTGACAAATCTCCTTGTTTTAAGTTCTGGAAATCCAAGAGTTTCTAATCATAAAAGGTCTGAGGCAGCCATTGTTTCCGAAATATGCCCACGAATTTCTCCCAGGTGATATCAGTAGTTCTAATGTTTTGCTCGACCTTAGTGTTTCCCCACCAAGTTGCAGCTTCCCCGGTGAAATGATATATACCCCATACTGCCTTTGAGGTCTTAGAGAAGTTTCTAATCTCGAAATATTGCTCCATTTCAGTCAACCATGCTTCTACTTCTTCTCTGGACTCAAAACCAAAAAACTTAGGTGGTTTTATTTTCTTTATGTCTATTGATAAATCAGCCACTATTTCTTTCTTCTTTTGCTTTTCTGTTCATTTGGGAGAGGGGTTTTCTTTATGTTCAGAGACTTCTGTCTCTGCTCTAAAAGTGGGTGTGGTTTGCACTTCTTTACGGTTTTGCCCCATCTAGGCTGCTATTTCACTCATCCTCCTTTCCATGGTTTCTAGTTTTAATTGCATTTCTTGCAAAATTTGGAGTAGTAGTTCATTGGAAGATGGAGGATTTTCGTGTATTATATCTCGATTTTTTGCATTCCCGCTATTATTCATTTTTATATTTTAGATTTTCCCACTTGTTAATTTACAATTGTGTTATTACAAGGAAAGAAGAATTTCAAAAGAAAAGAAATAGAGATAGAGTCTAATAACACATATTTCCAATAACTTAATTTTATTTACAAATTTTTCCTCTACCGAGGACATTTACATAACATTTTAATCTTGCTTTACAGCATTACATTTTGGTTTAGACTGGTACATATCTTGTACTATCCAGGATCTATGAAATTGTAATAGGGGGTTGCTCTGCTGAGCATTCCAGCTTTGTATCAGCTTGTTTCTATAAGCTACCTTTTTGGCAGGAGTCCACTTGACTCTTTCCTTTTTCATTTGCTGAATTGCCTAATTCAGGGTTTCATTATCTTGAGGTTCAGAACAACAGGAGTAGTCATACTTAGTCATGTTTCTAATAAGATAGGGAAAGATTGGATGCCGAGTTTTCTTGCAGGGTGTTTTACTTACTAACATCCTGTAGTCATTTCAGATCTCCATTAAGTTTTTAAGAAGGTGATGTGTCCTAGGTTTAGTGTCGAACCCAACGCTTTGATACCATATGTAACAAACTGATTTTCCTAAACAAGTATTAATCTTGAAATGAAACAACGAAACATTCAGAGGGTTAAAGAACATACAATATAATTTGAGAAACTTCTTTTACTTGTCGAAGCCCCGACATTGGTAAGAGGAGAAGCATTGACATAGGCTTAACCTCCCAACTGCGGACCATTACTTATCCCTACTTAATCTAATTTAATAGAACGACCCTCCCTACCTCAGGATCGAGCTTGGGATGTTCATAAGTCCAGCCATCAGAGTATTCAGGTGAGTTGAAGTCCCAACAGTTATTTGTCAAAATAATTGAAGCATGAGCTTAAGTAATGTTTAATATGTTATTTTTATTAATATTGATGTCAACCTTATTTTGTAGATTCTCTACACCTCCTCACCTTATTTAGGCCTCCAAGCCGGTGATTCCCAGGTGCTATCATGCTATAATTGCAGCAAAGCATTTCACCTTCTTCACCATATTTTGGCATCATCGCTTGGTGAATTCATTGGTGATCTGATTTAAGATATTCTATACACCATTATGAAATATGATAGGAAGTATTTGGATTTAAACTTATTTGTTAGACTACACGGCAGGGTTTCCATTATATGATTTAGAAAACAAATGTATACATCTATCTATTTCTACCTATCATTCTTTGCATTCGAATGGAACTATTTGATATCATGACTTGGAATTGGTATTATAATCTCCTTACTACTGTTGTTACAATATGAAATGGAGAACTGAGAACTGACGGAACTTAGAGCATATATATAAACTTGGTTTTCTGTTCATCGAACTTGACAATTAAAGAAAGTAAAAGCAAGTTGCAACAGGTTCCTTACGTGACTCCTCTAAATGATTTTGAATGACTTGCACTTGATTGAATTCTTGATTTCTGGTCTGTGATCCGCGACAAGTGTGATAAGGAAAGTTCAGGCGTAAATGAGTTCAATTTCAAAGCTCTGTCACCTTTGGGTCGCCAGCGGTAATGGCTTGGAAGGCTGAAGGAAAATAGTTGAATGTGTGATACGATTATGGGAATCAAAGAAATAAACAAGAGCCTGACTCTACGGCGTCCATACGTTACAAGAAACCATTCGAAACCATTCAAATCGACTTAAAGGATAAAAAGAAAGGAGGGAAAGAAAGAAGGAAAGAAGATGAAAAGTTTTAAAAGTTATTATTATTTTATTATTATTATATTTTCTCATCTACGCTTATGTGTATGTAATGATAAGGTGGCATCATTGGATTATTATTTATAATGTATTGGTGTCATCTTATTATTATTTATATATGTTCGTATTTGAGAATGTAAAATAATAATATTTGATAAGTCTTTTAAAGGTAAGATTTTATGTGTATTTTACTTTATTTATTATAATGTTCTTCTTATAGCTCATGCGGTTCCACCATGAAATATGTTGCCAAGTCCTAGTAACCTTGCCAAGATAGTTTTAGGTCATACTTGTCAATTTTGATGATTGAACTTATTCGACCATCCCCTTCCGATAACCCCATTTAGCAATGCTTCCCCTCTCTCTTTAGTCTTTTTCCTGTAACCATTCAAAACAACATTCTCGCCAAGACATCAATTCAAGATTTAAAAATTACTAATTCAAAATCATCAAGTGATCGTTAGGGATTTCATCAATGTCAGAGTAACTAACTCTACATGTTCATCGTATATACAATGGCTATAATTAACTAACTTACTTTGACATGATCATGAATAAATTGATACAACGGCTATAATTAACTAACTTAATTTCCTATGATAAATAAATCGATGCAACAACTATAATTAACTAATTCAATTTCACACGATCATGAAGAAATAATCAACGGCTATAATTAACTAACTCATTTTCACATGATATGAAGAAATAAACAACGGCTATAATTAACTAACACAATTTCACATGATATTGTTTCGTTAAAACAACGGCTATGTTCAACTTAAAATTTAGGGCAAAATTTGGGATGTAACACTCGATCTGCCCAACATAACTAGGCATCGAAATCAATTAATGCAAGTATATCAAAGGGTCAGTTATATCTCAAGACAAAGAACATCTTTGTTATCTCTATTATTTCTGTACTAACTTATACAGACTCTGGAGCAATTCAAATTCATTGACATCAGTGTTCAAATCTGCAATCAAAATTGTGCATCAGTCAGCCTCACATTGAAATCTGGTAACAAACTTTACACTCATCCCACCCATTATGAAGTGATGAACCCATAAATTAATTGCTCTAGTCAGAGACTTGTACCAGCTGAAATCCCCATCGTATTTGGAGGGTCATTCTGTTTTCTTTTACCACGTAATTCAAACCTAGATAGAGTACCATAAACCGTAGTTTCTACAACCAAATCATCACACACAACAATATAAGGTACTGAAAAGCAGTCACATTAGAAAAAGCACACGACAACCCGTGGACTAGCACATCCGTGTAATTCATGTAAATTAGCCATATTGTTTTTGATAGAACAGTTTTGGGTTCAATTAGGGCCAACTCCCTTAGAGAGTGTTACGAATTCCATTCTGCTATACACTGGTGAGTATTAGTTGGATGCATATACTTTGTAATTTGCTCATAGCTAATAGAAAATAAAGGTGTGAATGTATATTCTTTGTAAGTTATCCCACTAGTTACTAAGAATAATTGATAAACTTCATATGCCACATGTATGGGACGGTAATTGTTGTCTTTAGCAAAATATAGTACTTGAAATACTAGCTATGAAAATATGTATAACTGTCAAACAAATGCCAAATACTATATACTTGAACATTGGACAACAAACAATGCAGCTTTGAAAATCAAATTACTAGTTAGAAATTAAAATAGAAAATACAATTATCAATGGAAGATTTCTATTATATCAAAAATATCATAAAGATGATTACAATGAGTAGCATGCTATTGAAACAAGTACAAAATGCCAAAATGTTGTGATGGGAGGCCTGTAATCATCCCTCAAGGCAAACTCCTCCATCACTGGAACTCAATAAAGTGCTTATAAAAATGTCAATTTGATTTGACATGATTTCTCCATCAATTTGTTTTTTTGTTTTTAAATTTGAAAGTGGGGTCTGGGGGTAGCAACCCCCAATATGGTCAAGGAACAATGGACCTTACAGGGTCATGAGATGGTTGAGGGATGCCTGGGCATCCTCACATCCTTTCCAGGGATGCCATGTCTTCTTGTGCCCCATCTTGTGTCCCGACAGCATACTGGTGGTGGAAAAGCAGTAGTGGAAGGATGCACTGTCCATGTCTTCCTATCTTGGGGATGTTCCTATCCCAAGAATGTGGAGGCCTAGGGGGTTGCATCCTGTGTAACACTAGATTGAATCTTGGCTTCAAAAACTGCAACAATAGAGACCTACTTTATACCTCCAGCCACTTCCAATCCCTTAGGCCCAATAATCAATTTGATGAAATTTAGTGCAACTTTGTCTTCCACACCAAAGAAGCATTTATGGACCAGATTTGCATTTGCACCACCTTTTCTTTAGGCCTGTGACTTCTGGGCATCTTGACACCTCCATATTTGCACAAAACTAGAATTGATAATCTTATAGTCAGAATTGACAAGTATATAATGAGTAGCTATAAATAATTGCATCAATATAGAGCTGCTTACATATTGGAAAGGATCCCTTTGCATGGTGCCACCTCGATGAGTGCCTCATCACATGCTAAGAAGTAAATTCTCGCTTGCCGCTTTGTGAATATTTAAGGTGTAAGTGATCAAAGATTCAGTTGTAGGTAGAGACTCCAAAGAAATGTCATCAATAGGCCAATCCTTGGCATCATTTTGACCTTAGTAGAAAAAGGGTATTGCATTTTGCCTCAGTTGATTATGTTTTCTTGTAATATATCAAATAAGAATTATGAAAATAATCCTAGGTTGGAAATAGATTTTAAAACAATTATCACCAAGCTTTCATCATACATCAAAATAGGCTGCCTAGGAAACACCAGAACTGCATAATTTTATATCAGATCATTTTCAAACAAAATTACTGGTCATGTTATAGCAGTGAGAGTTATCTTTTTCTCCTTTTGTCACCTTACTTTGTAACATCGATACATTGAAGAGTCAAGACAACGAAGGGTCTTCACTTTGTGATGACAAGATAATGAAGGGTCAAGACAATTTTAAATATTCTTCCAGGAGGAATTTGTATGACTATAGATTGGTATCTTTTGTTTTAGGAGATTGATACTAAGGGATTTTATCGTCTGCATATTGATAGGTGCGATGATCACCACTTTAGTTTAGCCTAGAGTCTGGGGAAATTATAAAGTAGTCTTCTGCTCTTTCATAATATATATAGGTGATATATTTGTTGCTGGGATTTTTTCCCTCAAGTTGGAGAGTTCTCACAGGATAATTCTTTGTCTTATTGCGCATTATTTTGTTTTGCTGCTTATCTTCTTTTCTGGTAGGAAAAATGAACATGGTACAAGAGCCAAGTTTCAATTTCTTCCTTTTTCTCTGTTTTCCCATGCTTTTGGCTATGGTGCTAGTTGGCGAGAAGACTGTGACAGGTAGGAAATACAAGGTCAAGGATATGTTGAAGGTGGTCAGTCGTGTGAAGCTGGTTCTAGCCAAGGTGGAGATGCCAGTGGTCATGGTTTGCAGGGTGGAGTATGGGTCCTCGCAGCCGTTTATGGCTGCTTGCATAACTGGATTACTCCATATGATATTCCTGAGCACTATGCTCATTGAGACACTCACGACTCTTGGAGGGGAAGTTTATTTGAATTCCTTTGTAATCAATTTCTAGCTGGATTACGAAGGAATGACATAACCTAATTTTCTGATACTATCTTGCTTCTAGTAACTGCAAATTTGAGCATAAAATATTTTCCAGTTAAGATAGCATTTGTGTTGTGATGGATGGGTTTACTTTTCTGACATGGGTTTGATTTGGCAGTGAAGAATGAAGCAGAGTGAATTCTGCTCAGTTCTGGTTACAAACAAAGAGGGAGAAGCTTTGCAAGAAATATTATTGGAAATTCAAACAACTAAGATCTGTCTATGACCACTCTAATTGTGCATTCATTACTGGCTTACAAATTCGAATATGACTTCAATGAGTGTTTTAATTGATCAACACCTTACTTGCTAGTTCCTAAAACCTTTTCTTCCTTAATCATCTCCAATATCTCTTTGAAGAGCAAGGTTACTATGTTGGCAAGATGCTACAGCAGAGGTTGTCCATGTCTCAGTTAACTCTTGTGGCTCAAGGGAATGAACAATTAGCACCTCCTTCACTAATGGAGGATATCAAGAATGGATTTAAGGACAATATTGCTTCAGTTTCATCCACATCTCTGCCTCTCCCTTCTCCTCTGTCTCCAATTCTGCCCAAATCCAAGGTTAAGCAGTCTCTTTAGAGGCCCAAGACAAATTTGGCAACTTTTATTGCCAAGAAAATCTGTTGCTTCACATAGTGGAGGGCAGTCACCATGATCTTGTTAGACATATATTGTGGATGTTAAGAAAGGTAGAATGTGGATTCAGATGAAGGTTACACTTGCTCTAAGAATGGTCATTCTGTGTATTAGGGTTGGAACCATGAGATGCTTTTTTTCAGAAAATTTAGGGTGGACCAATTCTTTTTACATTTTGGTGATGCCGGTGACCAGAGTTTGATATGGAGATCATGCTTTAAGACATTGTCAGGGTGGTTGTTTGCATCTATTTTGGCTTCCTGTAAGCACTCTTGTTGTTGTGTGCGCTTTTCTCTATTTCGTAGAGGCAAGGATTGATAAGAGACAGCACTTGATTGCAAAAAGGGTGCTGCATAGAGTTATGACCATTTAGGATTTAAGGACCACTGATATTGACAATAATGATTTTTCAGAGTTTTATATGGATATTTTGGTTTGATTCCTTTGGGGGACAAAGGATGATGGTTTGGACCCTGTTCATGTCTTCACAGATTAAGAGCACCATAAATGGAGGACAAGGCCCAAGACCTATTTGAGAGGAGAGGAAGGTATCAAGGGAGTTCTGCATGATTTCTTGGTTTAGCAAGAAAGAAACATTTGCAGCCCAAAGCATTGCAAAAGTTGAATGCATTGCAGTATTTGTAGCAGCTTGAGTAGCTGTGTGACTTCAAAAGCCGCTGCAGGATTGTTTGGTCAAACATTGGAGCCAACTATGATTCATTGTGAAATTTGCACATTTTTGAGACAAGCTTGGTGTTGTGAAAAATATTGTCCTTGTGGAGAGGGAGTCTCAACATCAGTGGTCCTTGCTATTTGCTAAAATACATATTTCTCTGAGATGATGAAATCTGAGGTGAAAGCCCTCTTCCATCTCTGAAAAGTATATGTTACTTCTTTTCACATATGGGAGTAGTTATGGTGAATGTCATGTTGAGAGACTCCATGTAGACATCACGTTGAGTGACTTCGTTATGAGTACTTGTGCACATGCTTCTTTTCACTCATGGGAGTAGCCATGGTGAATGTCATGTCAAGAGACTCCATTATGACGTCACATTAAGTGACTATGTGATGAGCACTTGTGCACATGCTTCTTTTCACTCATTGCAGTAGCCATGGTGAATGCCATGTTGAGAGACTCCATGGTGACATCACGTTGAGTGACTTTGTGATAAGCAGTTGTACACGTGCTTCTTTTCACTCATGCGAGTAGCCATGGTCAATGTTATGTTAAGAGACTCCGTGACAACATTACTTGAGTGACTTCGTGATGAGTACTTATGTACATGCTTCTTTCCACACATGGGAGTAGCCATCGTGGACATCATGTTGAGTGACCATGACATTATCACGTTGAGAGATATCGTTAGAAACTCTTTTCCACAAATGAATGTAGTCATTGTGAGTGTCATGTTGAGTGGCTCCATGATGGTATCATGTTGAGAGATTTTGTGATAAACATGTTGTCTCACAATGTGTGTAGCCGTTGTGGTTGTCAGGTTGAGAGACTCCATGACATTGAATCTCTGGAAAGATACCTCCCTAGCTAAGAGGGAGTGTTGATGTTACAGCAGTAGTTCTCTTTCCCTCCTTTGTCCCGCTTTTTGTGACATCAAGTCCATGAAGGGTCAAGACATCAAAGGGTCTCCACTTTGTGACGACAAGACAATGAAGGGTAAAAACAAGTTTATATATTCATCCAGGAGGAATTCATATGACTCTAGATTGATATCTTTTGTTTTGGGAGATTGATATCAAGGGATTTTATTTTCTGCATATTGATAGGTGCTATGATCACTACTCCAGTTTAGCCTAGAGTTTGAGCAAATTGTAAAGCAATTTTCTTCTCTTTATATATATATATATATATATATATATATATATATATATATTAGTGATATATTTGGGGCTGAGTTTTTCATTCTGTAAGTTGGAGTTTTTTCCCAGGATAATTTTTTGTGTCTTATTATGCATTATTTGGTTTATGGTGCTTATCTTCATTTCTGGTATGAAGAATCAACATTTACGTGATCAAACAACAGTAATGGGCATACATAGACTGATATTACAGTCATTCCAATACTTGCAACAGACCCAAAAGTTGAATAAAACAGAAAGTCAAAATATTCTAAGAAATCACAATGACAATTTGCAAATATAGCTCCCATCATGGTCAATATACACCAAAATACTCCTGCAAAAGCTGCAGCCAAAAGATGATATCTTGGCCTCTGATTCACCAGTCAATATGCTTATACAAAATGCCTGCAGCCACAGTAAAAATCAATCTTAAATTGAATGCTATTCAATTACACAAATTGGGTGAGTTTTACACAATGAAATCTCACAATACATTGCTCAACTTTTACACAAATATCATATAGAAACACCACAGTAAAAGAACTGATATTTATGTCTATAAAATTACAAAATATTGCCCACACAGCAGTCAACACACCCACAAGAAGTCTAGAAAGTAAACAACAAACAGCACACCCGCAAGAAAACACTCCTTTGACTCTAACTGAACTGTATTATCCATAGTTGAACTATCGTTATTGGCAACTTATCACCAAAGGCCAAAAAACTACTGACAAAATATTGGTGATTACCTGGCAACTTATTGGTAAAAAACCGACAACTTAAAAAAAATGCTTAAATTTAATTAGAAATGTATTTTCTTTGCAAATTCAATGAGCAGATGCATCTAATTAGTCAGTAAATGAGTAAACAAAAGAAATGCATTGAGTATGTATATATTTAAATGCAAAAGGGGTTCTCTCTATTGGTAACCTAGTAGGATGGTGAGAAGTGAACATAAGGGTTGAGGAAGTACCTTGGAACATGAATGGGTTGGTGAAGCCAATTGTTCTTGTTAGAATGGGGTTGCTGTTGCACCAAAAGACTGATCTGTCAATGTCCGATACAACCATTCAACTTATAGTACATAGGAGGCGGTTAAGCCCTTGTCACAAATCCTGAGGGGAGCGCTGAACAAATTTCTAACAATCTCCTCCTCAACGTTGCCCGAGGGTCTGAGGATTCAAACCTGTGACCAAGCTTTGATACCATTTGTTAGAATGGTGTTGTCGTTGCACCGAAAGACCAATTTGTCAATGCCCAATAGAACCACTCAACTTATAGTACATAGGAGGTGGTTAAGCCCTTGTCACAAATCCTGAGGGGAGTGCTGAACAAATTTCTAACAGTTCTACCTATCAATAATTTCCTACATGGGGTCAAACTTGAGGCGACCCCCTTGCAAAATTTTTGATAGGCTCCTAGGTCCCATCGATGGCCTCATAGAGATATCCAATTGGGGGTTGATCCCCATCAACCAAGTAGAGAACTAAAACCAAGGGCTCTAACACCTACAACTGAAAAGTAAAACAATATTTAATCATTAAAGTTACAAATTTATAATGGAAGACTTGAATACAAGAAAATTAACTATTCATCTTTTGAAGTATCCAAGTTACCTTCACAATCTCAATAGCTCTGTTGTGAATTGGTTGTCAAAGACCATAGATGCAACAATTTTCCATTAGTCTTCTTCGTTATTCGAAAAACTTGTCTAGCCATGTTTGACTCACAAACATTTGCTTCAAAGAAGTAAGAAATCGTTGCAATGTTAAGAAAATCGCTACAAATCTTGTATCTCCTGCTCTTATCAATTCCTCCCTTTGGGTGTGTTATCTCATAAAGTGAAGAAGCCAAGGATCATTATAGATGGATTTTGTGATCTTTCTTGCAACTTCAAAAACCAGTCTCACCCATTCCATTTTTTCACACATTTAACAAGAAGTCCAAAAATAAAAACTAATTTGTCTTAGAGGATTTGGCCCTCTGCCACATATGTCATTGCATTATGGTTATGATTTGTGCTACATTATCTATTCCCACCTCTATTACAACTTGATCCAACATTAGAACCGAAGTTTCAGGAGTCTTCACCTTGTTGGAGGTGTCCATAGATTTCAAAAACACATCATTCTTGCAAGAAACCAAAAAAATAATGATAATGCACTTTTTGCAATCTGTTCATCCATTTGAAAGAATGGTGCAACCACATTATTTCCATGTTTTTGTTCTTCCACTACTTTTGCCCTAGAAATTGCATCTATGAGCAACCTACAAGTACAATATAGATTTCAAGTTAAGTACACAATTTTGATCAAAAAAGTAAGTTGCATTCAACAAAAATAAGTGATTACCATATATAAAAAATAACATAAATCTATTCTACACTCCAAAAATCAAAACTCAACATAAGCTATCAAGATTGAAAACTGCTAGGGTTCACTAATTAGTGTGTTGCTTAAGTGGTGGTGTTGTCGTCCCCACTTGGGTTCAAACCTCCAATGGGCCATTGCGATCACAAGTTTGTGCATTCAATGATCCAATGTGCTCGTGGGTTTGACCCTCAACTTTGTAATAAGGGGATGAAGTCCCCTGTTTGTGTCTTCATTGGTTTGTAGCTTCAGACCAAAAGTGTTTCACGTGGTGCTAGAGGGTGTCATGCCAGTGTCATAGATCATATTAAAACGTTCACTAGACACTTACTAAAAAAAGATTCAAAACTTACTTAAAACATATAAAAACTAAGGCGAGTAAACCTCCCACTCAAGTCTACACGAGAAGGCGCCTTGTAGCCTTTTCCTACCATAAGCATTCCACTAACCAAATTCAACCAATACGGATTTTGCAACATTGAAAGGGATGTTGTTGAAGTACCAATTCCTTCTAGTGATGGCTATGCTCTAGGTGTATTCTGTGCACAAAAAATCTATCTATAGAAGACAACTATGGTACCGATGGTGCTTTACTAGAACTAGCAGTAGTGGTGGCCGAGTAGATGTTGGATTTGTAGATATGCGGGGCACGAAGAGAGCTCACTATGCCCTCAAGTGCCGCTTCTTCATCAAGGTTGTATGAAACACTTTGAGATTTAACAATGGCTGCCTTCATAGCTAATTTTGAATTTTCCCTTTGCATTTTTTTCTCTTCTTGTGCAGCGAGCAAGGCTTTCATTTCTCTCTTTATTTCTTTTGTGGTGTTCTCACAAACCCTTGGATCTTGCTTCGTGGAATTTCAAGTGGTACATGATAGAACTAATTAGTTTTTCACACTTTGTGTTAATTACGAAATTAGGTTCAGGCCCTTCAAAGTCATACTTCCAAGCTATATTTCTAGCCCCTTTAGGATACATGCCTACATATATAGATGAGCATGCATCTATTGAGGCACTCTCAGACCTTGATGCTGACCTAGTTGTGGAAGAGTCTTTATTTGCCATTTAAATCAAATTTAACTTACACATACAAATGTAAACCACAAGTTAATATATTATCTTTTAATAAAAAATTACCAAACAAAATAAATTAGTTTTAATAATTTTAAACATAGTTGAAACTTAAAAAAAAACAAAGGAAAAAGTGTTAGGGTTTTAAATATTTAGGAAAAGATGAGATTCTTGAGAAAACAATGAAAAAATCTGAAAGAAATGTAAAAAATTGGTGCTAAATCTTGTTCATGACGCTAGGACAATTTAGAGTGTTTAACAAATGTGAGTGTTTCTATACATCTTATGCAACAAAGACAAGATAAAATGATTTTCACAAAAATAGAAAAAGAAATTTGAAAACTTACTTGTGAGAAAGATTTAAATTTAAAATACATTAATAAAGAAATATATAAATTTAACTTTATAAACTAGCTTTATTAACTCATATCAATGATGAATAAGTAAATACTTTGTCAATATTAAACATTTACCATCAATATATCACTGCTACTAGAGGTTCCAATTATGTCCAGAATGACTTACAATAAATAGTGAGTATGCCCGAAACTGCCTCTACACACCTTGAAATGATCAGCAACTAAGACTGCCTAGGCCAACTGGCCTGTAAGTCCCTTAAATCTCTTGGTTAGTGTAATATCCCTAACCAGATATTTCCTCAACCTCTCAAATAAAATTATAGAAATTTTTAAACAAATAAATTCATGCAACTTATTTCAGATTTCACCAGCGAAACCCCATTAAATACCTAGATAAAAAGAAGTCTCAAAATCTTATTGCAATAAATATCCAGCAAAAATACATTTTTCAGAAATAATATATCATTAAATCTCTTCAGCAAAAGGACTAAGAAATCAAATGGTAGATATAATAACTACAACAAGATTGGATAACAAAAAAGATGAACCTTGAGTACAATGTGAAACACCTGTGCGATGTCTCCAACTGGCAATGGATTTCCCCACTGTCCAAGCTTGAGAGTTTCCATCCTCTTGCTTGCTGAAAGCTGTAGCTTTCCAAAAGTTGTCCAAGAGAGAATAAATCCAAAATCAACAACCAAGCATAATGAAATGAGCTCCTCCACCTTTTAAACACAACCCAACGACCCTTCACATTCCCCCCTCTGTCTCTTAACATGCATTACAATACTTATTTTTTATTGTGGCATCCAAACCTTTATTTGTTTTCTGATTATTCTGAAGTTAAATTCTGAATGTTCAAAAACCGCTTGTATATGTCTTTTCTTCATATGCGATACTTGTTTATGATCAAGCTTAGGTATATTTTAAAATCATTCTTTGTAGTAATCTCCAGATGTCTCTAAATACATCTATGACCACGTCTGCACCAATAGTAGCCAGGCAGGCATCTCCCGTTTCATTTCAATGTTCTGTGAATAGACGAGCTGCATATGCTCTGTGATATATTTTCATTATCTGTGAGAATGGCTTCTGGAGATTGTGAGCACTGAAGAAGCTATTGCAATGTTGATTCGGTTATGTATCTTGGTTTACATCAAGTTTTACATGCTTAAAATACTCATTTGTATTCTCAAAATAACTCCGAGTACTTCTTTCATTCGTTTAATGAAGTCGTGCTCTGAAACTCCTAAGAATTGAAGCTTTTCTAAGAATAGCTCAGCATCAATACATCTGAAAGACCGCATATTGATAACAGTTGCATATGGGTGCCCAAGAAGAAACTTTTGAGATCATTTAAAAATGGTTCTGTATGTATGATTATCATCAAACTGCTCTATTCTCCATAAGTGCTGACTCGAAGCCAATAAGTTGAATTCCTGTTAAATACAGATTTGTTGATAGGAGTATATTTTCAGGTTTCAAACCACAGTAGATAACAATGAATGCATCCAGAATAATGTGGTGTTTGTTTTCTGATTTCACTCTTTCCAATTCATTCTTCACCATTTCCAAATCTGCAAGAGTTGTTGCATGCTTAGTCTTGGCAACTTTTACCTGTGTCTTCCATGCAACACTTGCTTTATCTGTTATGCTTTTCTCCAGCTCTCTGGTTTCCTCATGAAGCTGTGCCTGTCTTAAATGCAATCGGGAATTGGCCTCATCAATGGTAGGTGTCAACATCTGAACCTTTCAAAAAATGTTCATCATACCTTCTGATTTTTCTTAAATTTTGTCCAAAGTTTGTATCTTTTCATTGTCAGACAGGAAATGCTATTGGAAGAAGAAGAAGTTTACCACATATTCCTTGGATAAAAGATCATTGCACTCAATTTCAATCAGGTTTTGCAATCCTTTCTAAGATATCTATAAAATGAACATGTGAATTGATACGATCAGAAATATTAATTCCAAGACTTGAAAAATATTTGTCAATTTCTGCCAGTCCACAATACACCATGCATCCGGCCAACATTATTAAATATCTTGAACAATCCATAACTCAGTTGATTAAGTACCATAGAAGTATTTACCCTATCTTAGAGTTTCACATTGAAGATCCTTCAATAACAACTGTGAAGAAGCACTGTCTTTACCAGATGTTGGTTCATCCATGATCATAAAAGAAGATTCCATCACCATCTTAAGCCCAGTATTCACTGATTAATTGCTGCTGCTTCGTTGAATTTGGCTCTTCAACATTTTCTTTCCATCCTTGATAACTTCTTTTTAAGAAAAATAAAATGGAAGCTTCTAAAATCTAGGCTCCACCACACCCAAAATAAGCTCTAAGTGCAAATATCTGCTCCAACTATAGTCAGATGCCACAGATAGCGAATGGAGCCCATGAATCATAATTCATTAACTAAGCAAAAAATACTCAAGGTCTCCAAAATAACATTAAAGCCCAACCACCATGCTTCCACAACAATATATCACATTCAAAATAAAAGGCCTGACTATATAAATTAAAACTATAGTCAAAGCCTCTTACGGAGACTATACTTCCATCCAACTATGGCAAAACAATCAAAGCCTTCAAAATATTGCTGCACACCAAGAAAGTCAAGAAAGTTAACATGCACCATTGAGAATTTTCCTTGGTTTCGAACGTTTGTCCATTGCTTGTGTGTCAAATATTTACTCGAGCTGATATTTATTTGGCAAGAACACATTAACACTTCTTATGTGATGGCAATCTCGACGATATTTTAAATATTCACTCTGGCTTCAATAAAGTTCATGACAATGGTGAACCAGCTTAATAATTTACTCCAATGCATACTATGAAAGTTTAGTCATTTTCATCCAATCTTGAACAGCACAGATTTGTTTTCTCAGGTCTAGATATTTGGAAAATTAATATCTTATCAAACCTGATAAAATATTACAGAACTGTAAACACTTAAATTTCTTGATCTCACAGGCTGGCAAGATACATAGTTGTGATACCGTTGTAATATCCTATGTCAGATATTTCCTCAAGCTCTCAAATAAAATCTCAGAAATTTTTAAACAAATAAATTCATGCAACGTGTTTCAGATTTCACCAACGAAACCCCATTAAATAAGCAGATAAAAAGAAGTCTTAATATGTTATTGCAATAAATCTCTAGCAGAAATAATATTTCATTAAAGCTCTTTAGCAAAATATTTAAGAAATCCAATCGTAGATACAGTAACTAAAACAAGACTGGATAATAGAAAAGATGAATCTAGAATACAATGTGAAACACTTTTGTGCTGTCTCCAATTGACAATGGGTTTCTGTCCATTGTCCAAGCTTGAGGGTTTATGTCTATAATGTTCCTTGCCTAATCTGATCAGGAAACTTCAAATTTATGCTTAAGGAATTTTGTCAAACACTTGGTATGTGTTCTCTGAGTTTAAACTGTGAAGCCACTGAAAATCTGACTATTCTAACACAGGCCCAAAGTCTAATAAAGATTGGATAATACGGAACTCAAATACAATAGCAATGCTTGGAACTAAGTTATCAGATTAGTACTGAATAGAAAATACTACAAAAAGTACGGCAATGTGAGGAAATGGAGTTTGATAACATCACTGGCAGCATGTGATTACAATGTTATAACAGAGATAAGGATTATGGAACCTGGAGTTAGCCGTCTTGTGTGAACTGACCACGTGACCTGGTGTAGCTAATGCAGCACAGACTGTACTCCCACTGGTAACCCAGCAGCCCATGACCTCTCTCCTTGACGTGGGAGCTGAGACGACTACCACTGTGAGTGCCTAGTCTTTGTAACTCCTGCTGGAACCCGCAAACTCCAGCATACTGTTGGTCTTCAACCTGTAGGTTATACCATTCCTACAAAGGTCCTTCAATAGTGAGAAGAGAAGGTTGCCGAGTGGTGATTGAGCATATGATTTAACGGTTCAGTCTATGACTGTAATCTTGATAACCTCCTTACTTGGCTGTAGAATACCTTCCGACTGCTTTGGAGAATCACGTGCACTGTTCTCACTTACAACCCTTATTCTGATTGCTATCTTACTTAGCCGACAAAGTTTTATACGTATGGAAGAACAATCAATGCATTTAATTAACATTCCGCTGTATGTTCTAACTATACTTCTAACTATCGAAACTGATATCATTTCCTTGTTGCCAATTTCTGCCTGAACTGTGTTTTAATCCAAATGAGGGATTGGGGTGACGTCCAACTTCCTCAAACAACTTGAGGGGTTTCGTCCTCAGTTTACCAGTCACATTAAAGCAACCGCTTGAAGCAATCTGTTAATATTTATCATATTTATGGTTGTGTTCTTTCCCAAGACGGAGTCTCTTATTTATAACCTCAAAGTGAGGGAAAAGTGTTGGGATAAGAGATGTGGGATAAAACACCAATTTCGTCTTCTAGTCACTTAAGTCACTTTATAAAGTGAATGCCTTATTAAAACATAAAGTAACTTTATTAAAGTACTTTAATACATTAAATGACGAACTTAAGACAAATCTTCCCTTGTGATTGGCAGGCATCTTTACTGGTAATGTCGTTAATCTATCCGGATGTGGAGATAGATTAACCAGGCGCCAAAAGAACTAGTGCGAAAGAGGGGACATGACAGTCCTCCCTTTCCGAGATTGCTTGCCGTCAAGCAATCTCAATGCTGGATGCTGTAAAATAGACTCACCTTCCCAAGTGGCGTCTTCATACGGTAAATCCTTCCAGCGGACTAGATATTCTTTGACAAATCTGTTTCGTAGCTTCCTTTCCCTGGTCTCAATCACCTCAGCGAGCTCCAATAGAAGTCTACCCTCCTCGTCAAGTGGAGGCAAGCCCTCTGATGGTACAACCTACTGACCAATCGCCTTCTTGAGGCATGAGATGTGAAACACGTTGTGGATTCGACTGTCACCAGGTAAATCCAACTCGTAAGCAACATCACCAACCTTCTTGGTGATGCAATAAGGTTGGTAAAATCTGGGCTTAAGCTTTTTTGATCTTCTTTTCTTTAGGGAGCTCTGTCTATATGGTTGGAGATGAAGATAAACCATGTCACCTATCTCGAAGCTCTGCTTAGTACGATATCGATTAGCATATAACTTCTATTGGTTCTGCGCTTGCTAAATATTATCCCTAAGAGATTTGAGAATATCCTGTTGATCCAGAATCCAATGTTTGGCTAAGGGAGCCCTGCTGTCCTGTAAAGCCAAATCAATGAAAGAGAGAGGTTCGTAGCCATAAAGAGCGCGGAAAGGAGTCATCCGAATGGACATGATATGTGGAGTTATAGCAATACTCCCCCAAATACAACCATTTAACCCAAGCTCTTTGCGACCTGCAATGTAGTTTTTCAAATACCCTTCCACCCATTTATTCACGATTTCGGTCTGACCATTTGTCTGCGAGTGATAGCTAGTACTGGGTGTCAACTCGGTACCTGCCAATCTAAAAACCTCTTGCCAAAAGCTGTTGAGGAACTTGTTGTCTCTATCACTCATGATAGTTTTGGGTAATCCATGAAGACGAAAAACCTCTCGAAAGAACAATTCTGCCACCTGAGAGGCTGACCAGTCCTTTGTAATAGCAAATAAGTGCACAAACTTAGTCAATCTGTCTACCACCACAAAAATGCAGTCCTTGCCCTGGACCCTCGCCAACCTTGTAATAAAATCCATGGAGATACTCTCCCACCTCTGAGCTGGAATAGGAAGAGGCTGAAGTAAACTTGCTGGGAAGTCCTTTTCTGACTTGTTCTTTCGAAAAGTCTGACACTCTCTAACATGCTGCAATACATCATCTTTAAGCCCCTTCCATGAGAATCTCTCTCTAATTTGCCTGTAGGTTTTAAAAAAACTTGGGTGACCCGCTGAAGGTGCATCATGTATGGTGTGCATAATATTGATTTTAAGTTTAGATTCTGGTACTAGGTAGATTCTAGGTACTAAGTTTAGATTCTGGAAACTTCAAATTTATGCTTAAGGAATTTTGTCAAACACTTGGTATGTGTTCTCTGAGTTTAAACTGTGAAGCCACTGAAAATCTGACTATTCTAACATAGGCCCAAAGTCTAATAAAGATTGGATAATACAGAACTCAAATACAATAGCAATGCTTGGAACTAAGTTATCAGATTAGTATTGAATAGAAAATACTATTGAAAGTACGACAATGTGAGGAAATGGAGTTTGATAACATCACTGGCAGCATGTGATTACAATGTTATAACAGAGATAAGGATTATAGAACCTAGAGTTAACTGCCTTGTGTGAACCGACCACGTGACCTTGTAGGTAATGCGGCACAGACTGTACTCCCACTGGTAACCTAGCAGCCCGTGACCTTTCTCCTTGACGTGGGAGCTGAGATGACTATCGCCGTGAGTGCCTAGTCTTTGTAATTCTTGCTACAACCTGTGAACTCCAGCATTCTGTTGGTCTTTAACACGTAGGTTATACCATCCCTACAAACGTCCTTCAATAGTGAGAAGAGAAGTTTGCCGAGTGGTGATTGAGCATATGATTTAACGGTTCAGTCTATGATTGTAATCTTGATGACCTCCTTCGCTGTAGAATACCTTCCAACTGCTTTGGAGAATCACGTGCACTATTCTCACTTACAACCCTTGTTCTGATCGCTATCTTACTTAGCCGACAAAGTTTTATACGTGTGGAAGAACAATCAATGCATTTAATTCACATTTTGATGTATGTTCTAAATATACTTACTTCTAACTGTCGAAACTGATATCACTTCTGAACTGTGTTTTAATCCAAATGAGGGATTGGGGTGACGTCCAACTTCCTCAAACAACTCGAGAGGTTTCGTCCCCAGATTTTACTAGTCACATTAAAGCAACCGCTTGAAGCAATTTGTTAATATTTATCATATTCATGGTTGTGTTCTTTCCCAAGACGGAGTCTTATTTATAACCTCGAAGTGAGGGAAAAGTGTTGGAATAAGAGATGTGGGATAAAACACCAATTTCGTCTTTGTCACTTAAGTCACTTTATAAAGTGAATGCCTTATTAAAACATAAAGTAACTTTATTAAAGTACTTTAATACATTAAATGACGAACTTAAGACAAATCTTCTTTTGTGACTGGCAGGCATCCTTACTGTTAATGCCATTATTCTATCCAGATGTGGAGATAGATTAACCAGGTGCCAAAAGAACTCGCACGAAAGAGGGGACATGACAATGTCCTCTTGGCTGCTCAAAGCTATAGCTTTCCAAAAGCTCTCCAAGAGAAAAAAGAAATTCTAATGCAAGAACCAAGCATGCTGAAATGTGTTGAAGATTGTAGCTGGGATAAAGATCGTCATCTCTGATTTTCCTTGGGACAATACCTTCGTATTGCGTCAATAGCTAGAGGAGATTTTTATGACAATAATTCTATCAAATTAAGTGAACATTGTGGCATTCAATGTGTGTTGGGTGTCACACTCTAATTATTTGACATTTTATCGTATGAAGAGACACGTAAGATGTAAAGTGTCTTGCATTTGGAAATATTAATAGACTTGTTTTTGGAAATTGAAGAGACCTTCGGTTGTGATACAAAGAGTATCTCTCTCTCTCTCTCTCTCTCTATATATATATATATATATATGTGATTGTTTTGTGTGTGATATGGTAAGTGGCAAGCATTGTACTTGAACATTTTTTATTATTAATAAAAGGGATATTTTTTATAGTGTGGCTGATTTGTTTTACCTTCAAGTAGGATTTTTCCTAGGACAACTGTCTTGTGTATTTTGTGCCTATTTTTACTCCATTTTTATTTATTGGTGTTTATTGTTATTTTTTGGACAAAACATTAACATGGTATCGGAGCTAGGTTAGCAAACAACAATATTGTAGTGTTGAAATGAATAGCTGCGAGATTGATCTTATTACCTGAATTTGTCTACTCAAGCTTCTTATTTCTATGAAGAGAGATATTTCATTTAGGTTATACCTAGTTTGGTTGTTTCCAGTTCTCTGTATCTGATATTTGCTTGGGTTGCATCTGCTTTCCTATGCTTGTATGTTGCTGTGTTCTATTGCTGAAGTACGTACTTAGTCTTCTACTGCCGCATGACCTTTTCAACTTCTTCTTTTGGTGTCTTATTTGTTGCTGACACGTCACAAATCTTAATCTTTGTTGACAGCCTTGTGTCTAGTATTTATCCTTGTGCTATCATGAGTCATATGGTATTGAGATGGCATTGTGTTTGGTCCTTTTCTCTATTGTGAATGCTCTTTATTTTATTCAAACCATATTTAAAAAAAAATCTCCACTCTCTTATAATGAAGCGAATGGGCATTTACCTATGGTGTCACTTTGTTTTCCTTGTGTTGGTGAATGTTATTAATGTCCAATTTTTTTTTCTTGAGGTTTGATACTTTTATTATTATCGATGCATTTGATGTGCTCTCAATAGGGTGTCTATTCTTTTTGTTGTGTATCAAATAAGATATTGTCGTTTATTCAGTTTCAATCACATTATAATATCTCTAATGTATTTATGATAAAGATAGGAAAGTATTTGCATTGATCAATGGCGATTCAACTTATTATATGTGTTGTATGTGCTATACGAAAGGGAGAGTTTCTGTCAAGTGTTTACAGTTTTTGCTTTGATTGCTTTAGCAAGATTAATCACCGTCAGTAATCATTCATTCCTGATGTCAATGCCAATCAGGATGAATATTCAAGTATCATCAACTTCCTCGTGATCAGGTGGTTCTTATGTATAGCAAAATATAATTGGTGTTTGGAACTGTTGTTAGGATTAACGAGACATAAACAACAATTACATGCAAATATAACCAATATCAGAAAATTAGAAATCGCACAAGAAAGAACACAAGACACAAATATTTAAAATGGTGCACCCAATCCCTGGGCTACGCCCACTAGATAACAAGTCCAATATTCTTATTATCCAGTGTTTACAACCTCATTACAATCTGTAATCTCTTACAACTCAATACCGCTGCAAGAAGCTACAATCTCATCATACATTATGAAATCCCTAACCCTAAGCCATTTTATACAAGCTTTTTGCCACTTACAAAATTACAGCTAGGATAAGATGACCAATGGAAAAATATAAGTCTCGACGCTTTTTATAATGGTAAACTCATTTGTATCGTGACAGGGAGAGCGGTTGGGGCTGCTGTCCTTAGGACCTCGCAAGGGGTGCTGCCCCTTGACCTCGCATAGGGCGCTACCCTAGGACCCTGTAAGGGGGTTGCCCTTTGACCCCTAGAGCATGGGGGTGCTGTCCCAAACCCACCTAGTAAAATCTGGGGAAAATTGCATTGAATGAATTGGAGAAAATATCAACCTCCAAGTCTGATTAGGCTCCATATAACAACAATCTCTCACTTGGAGACTGATTAGACTCCACAACGATAACCTCCCACCTAGAGACTGATCATAGCGCTGCTAAACCTATAGCTCCAACTAGAATATAAACCACCTTGGACTTTGTTGTTCTTTTATTCTGTCGAGTCTAGAAGACCAACTGAAGCTGAAGAGGAGTTCAACTTCTCCATTGTCACTGCCTTTGTAAACATATTTGTTGGATTGTTATCTATATGCATCTTTTCCAACTTTAATTGTTCATTATTTAAAACTGATCGAATGAAATGGTACCACAATTGTATGTGTTTTGTCTTTGAATGTGAGCAAAACTCTTCTCAAGATGATTGACAGTTTGGCTATCAGTAAACAAATAATTGTCCCTCTGTGGGTGTCCCAATTCTTCCATGAAGAATTTAAGCTATATCATCTCCCTGGATGCCTTTGTAGTAGCAACATACTTTGCCTCTGTAGTGGATAAAGCATTGACCTTCTATAACCAAAAAATCCAACTCATTGTTGTCCTACCAATAATAAAGACATATCCTGTAGTACTCTGCCTGGTATCTAGATCCCCTGCCAAATCTAAGTCAACATAGCCTTGTAAATCAGTAGTAGAGTCCTTAAAATGTAAATATATACTGGATGTATCTCTCAAATATTTGAGAATCCATTTGACTGCATTCCAATGCTCAATCCTAGGATGACTCATATACCCTCTAACAACTCCCACTGTATGTGCAATAGCTGGCTTGGTGCATACCATAGCAAACATTAAACTTCCTAGAGCTGAAGCATAAGGTACCTTGGACATTTTAGCTTCCTCTTCTCGTGTCTTTGAACACATCTCCTTAGTCAATTTCAAATGACTAGGCAAAGGGGTGTTGACAACTTCGGCATTCTCCATGGAAAAACGTTGCAACATCTTCTCAATATAATCAACCTGTGATAATGTCAATCTTCTGTTCTTCCTATCTCTACAAATTTTCATACCAAGGATTTGTTTTGCTGCCTCGAAATCCTTCATAGCAAATGAATGTGTTAACTGTTGTTTCAACCCCTTGATGTGATCCATGTTAGACCTAACTACAATCATATCATCAACATATAAACATAAAATAATGTAGCTGTTATCATCCAACCTTTTAAAGTAAACACAATAGTCTGAATGACACTTGCGTATCCATGCTCTTGCATAAAACTGTTAAATTTAAGATACCATTGTTGAGGCACTTGCTTCAAGCCATATAAAATTTTCGTCAATTTGCATGTTAAATTCTCCTTGCCTTTGACCTCAAATCCCCATGGTTGTACCATATATATTTCTTCATCCAAATCACCATGAAGAAAAGTTGTTTTAACATAAAGCTGCTCCAAATGCAAATCTTCAGTGGCCACAATACTTAAAACAATACGAATAGAAATCATTTTAACAACTGAAAAAATATCTCATCAAAATCAATTCTTTTTTTTTTGTGCAAATCCTTTTAAAACTAACATAGCTTTAAATTTTTTCTTACCTCCATCTTCTTTCAGCCTGTAAACTCATTTATTCTGTAAAGCCCTTTCACTATCTGTAGGGACCTTACATAAATCCCAAGTCTGATTTTTCAGCAAGGAGTCCATTTCATCTGTCATTGCAGACTCCCACTAAAGCTTTGTATCCACTTGCACAACTTCGTCATAGCAATTAGGTTCACCACCGTCTGTTAATAAAATAAAATACAAAGACTGAGAAAATCTTTCTGGAGGTCTATTTAGCCTTGTTGACTGTCTAATATTCATTGGGTTTTGTGGTATTTGTTGTTGCGGAGCATGAAGGATTGCTGAAACATCATCCTTTTGAGTATCATCTAGCATTGCATAATCATTTTCTTTTTTCTCATGTTGCTGCAACAGATCTTCGGACAACACTTTCTCATTAAATATGACATCCTTGCTTCTCACAATTTTATGATTTTTAAAATCCCTAAGCCTATAACCAAATTCATCAATGCCATATCCAACAAGTTCACATTTCTTTGACTTAGCTTCCAGTTTGGTTCTATTTTCAGAATCAATATGTGCAAATGTTTCACAACTAAAGGTTGTGAGAAAATAATAACTTATCTTCTTACCAGTCTATGCTTCTTGTGGAATACCATGACCCAAAGGAGTAGAGGGACCTTTATTAATTAAATATACAACAGTATTGACAGCTGTTGTCCACATGTTTAAGGGCAACCCAACATGCAACCTCATGCTCCTTGCACGCTCCATTATTGTCCTATTCATGCGTTCAACCACTCCATTTTTTTGTGGAGTCCTTTCAACAGTTTTTTGCACACAAATTTTAGTAGTGTGTTGGCTAACTTTTTTGTATGTCCTGACTACGACTTATAGAATTGTGACTTTAGGCAACATTTCATGAGATTTCTCTCTCCTCTCAGTAGTAGGGGAGACTCCCTTCTTACAATAGGTGGCTTCAATAGGAACTTCACCAAAATTACAAAAAGGATGGTTCTCTTGATCAATTCCTCTTTTTTTAGGAATGATTTGCATATATCTCTAACTTTCCAACTTAACAAAAGGTGCCTTATTGCTACGATAATACCAATGACCTCGGAATTGATGTAAGAACAAGACCAGGGGCAACAATTTACTTTTTATATTTTGTGAAACAAAAACAAGAAACCGAAGTCTCCTGCACTTGTCTTGAATGAGGATTCAAGCAGAATAACCAGTAAGGCACAAAGTCTCTTATTGGATACTCTCAAGTTCAATAAAAACACTCACAATTGAAGCCCAAAGTCTTCATATCTAAATGATTAACAACTACTACTATCTATTACAATTTGTCCTCTTGCAACAAAACGTCTTCAAAAGTTCAAATTGGCTCTGAATGCAATAGGCTGCTCAAAGCGTGCACAATTAAATTCAAATCCCTCTTGATCAAAGCTCCAAAGCTCACAATCAATATCCATAAAATGTCGTCACATAACACCTTGAATCAACACAAAGTTTGAAAGCAAGTTGCCTCTTTTCTTGATAGCAATTTAGATTTACATCCATCTTAGAGTGCACATATAAATTGACAGAAATTTCTTGCCTTGCCAAAAGATGATTATTTACAATGAGCTCCTTCCTCTATGTAGAAAAATACGAGAGAGAAAGGTGGAGGAAAAAGTGGAACAACCTCAACCACCTTGACTTATCTCTAACTAACTACTTTGACTTTATTCAAAATTGTATGGGTAATGTGATTGCAACTTAACTACATGTGCTGATTGTATAGGTGCATGTTATCCTGTACTTACAACATAGATGCTCTTTACATGTAGCTTTCCTACTGCTATTCTACTTAAAGTATATGAAAATCCGATTTGAAGTATTCACATGGTATCAACTAGCTCTCTAAACTTCCGCAGGGACTCGAGTACAACTGCAACATCTAGTTCATCGATGTGTTGCGAGATCATTATAACCTTCTTGAGAATGCTTGCTGCTCCAGATATCTCTTTGTTACAAATCTCCATTTGATTTTGCAATTTCTTTAATGAATAATTCCAGCTTGCCATTGTATCCAACGCACTCATGTTGAAATCATCCACTTCAAGCTGCGAGCGGATGGCCTCTGCAAACTCTATGAGAACATTTTGAGTCCGTTATCTTTAGTGATGATTTTGCATGGTAGCCCTCAGAATGCCTCTCGGATTGTGCTTTCTTGGTTAGTTATCTTAGCTACTGCTGCCTTTGCATCTTTTACAAATCCTTCTAAAACATGCTCTTTTTTGGTCATCACATGTGCGTAATCATTACACATCTCAACAGATGTGACGACTTTGTACTCACACAAGATGTTCAAATTAATCTACGTCATGCTATTCCAGACACCAAGATCCCCGTCCAACTCTAGTTGATGATTGAGTGACTTGAGAATGTCATTCAATCCAACAATAGTCTCTTTCCCTTTTGCTGGTGTAACGTCTCTTGACACTATTGAATGGTGTACTTGCACAATTGTCACATCGAAGTTCCATAGTATATGAACATCATCATATGAATGGTCCATAGCAAACTCGGGTGTGTAAAAATACAGATTCGAGCAAGGTATGTATAGGGAAAGGGCATGGAATGGTTAGGGACAACAAATGAGCAAATGGGTCAAGCTCGGAATGGCTAAAAAGTGATTAGAAAAACTAAAAATGAGTTTTTCAAGGTCCACTGCATGTACGACTAGAAAGCTTGGAGTTAACTGAATGAGAAGAGTAACACATTAGGCATAGCATGTTTTAATAAGTGCAAAAAGTGATACTATCCAGCAAGCATGTGGGAGAAACTTCAACCATAGGATAGCCATATGGAGGTCCATGGGATGCATGGTGGTGGGGTTTTGTCTTGCATTCGCATGTGAGGAAAACGGTGAGCTTGCCTTTCTTTTGACAACGAGATTTCACACCTGACTGCATATGCAAGTAAATGAAACTTTGCACATGCAACTTGGAGAAGAAGATGGAAGATAGAAGGAGCAACTTCATGCACACAAAACAAGATGCAAATCTGAAAATGGAAATGACAAATATTTGCATTCACAAGAAAACAAATATATACATCAATGCTTTAAGGAAAACAACAAAGGAATTTTACCTCAACTCCACCAAAAATTAGAAAACAAGTCTTTATCCAAGTTTCGAGTAAATCTGAAATATCACAAGACTTATATAGATTTCAAATTTCAAACAATGAGGATAGTCAAGATTCAAATTTGGACATGTGGAGATAGATAGAGAGATACAATGCCCAAAAAAAGGAACGAACTTTGACCAAATCAAAGTCATGTGCAAATAAATTCAAAAATGACGTCTAGGGCATCACTTTAAGCTTGAAAATGATGAAGAACGAGCTGAAAATAAAATACATACCCTAGGAAGCTTTTTGGAATGACTAGAAACCAAAATTCACCAAGAAATGCAATGTTTTTGGTAGAAAACGTGCCCTAGACGAGTTGTTTTTGACCAAAAACATATAACATATGACATGCAATCACTCCAAAAATTGCCACTTCTGAAAAATGCCCAAATATACCTTATATTTGAGTTCAAAATGTGACTTTTTTGAGTGAAAATATGTGCCAAAGGGTTGCCAATACTTGGATGCACATTTAGATAGTGTTTGCATATGAAAATGATGCACAATGTGTTAGAATATATAGTCCACCAATATAACTGAGAAGGGGGGGGTGAATTTAAACAACTTTAACCACATGAGCAATATAATCAGAAACCATAACAAGATACTCATACACAATAACACCAGATATGTTAACTAGGGAAACCCTTGATCAGAGGGGAATCCCTGGTGGTGATGATACCCACAAGATGATGTACTAATATAAATATTACTTGTTAGAGGATGAACCCTATTAGGAGCCTATAACAACATTCAATACATATCAGTCCTTGTTAGAGGATTTTGAATCTCTGTTAAGAGATTCCAACCCTATTAGGAGTTGTGCTAACCCTGTTAGGAGTTGTGGAAGACAACTGGACCCACTGCCCAAACAACTTCAAGGGCAAGACCAATGAACCCATTGTCCAAATGATCTTTGTATTATTCCTTGCAGAATAATAAAAATGAATACTACTTCTTTTTCTGTCCCGTCAACCGGACTTCTATTCATTCTGATCTTGTAACTAGATCACAAAAACTCGCATCTAATAATCCCTTGGATCGCTCACTCGCATTTAGTAAACATTGTGCTCCTTTTCGCACTTCACACAATACTAGATACTTTTCAAACAAGGAAAACATCTATCCTTTATACCATATCTTCAAAATAATTCTTTGAGTTGGCCTTGAGGCTTTCCCAATTAATTATAATAAGATAATTAATTAATTACAATTTCAATAGCAGTGTTGGCTCACAGTCTATACAAAACACACATGTGCGATACTAGGGCTTGTGCATCCACTGACATCATCATCCGACTATCCTCTGTCACTGTCTGACCGCACATCTCTTTATTACATTTCAAATGAAAGATATAATACAAATATCAAAAACTGCTTTCCAAGCACTCTATTTCTATGCTGCTCTAAGTAAATCAACTACAACTTTCGTACATCTTTGACTTACATGCTGTGCATTAAGCCATGTCATTAGGGCATTGTACTGAACATGTCCATGACCACGCATCACTAGACAAGCAAAATCTTGTCCGTACAACTAAGATCCCCTTGCTATTTTGCCAGTCTTCATAGACTTACTACTATGTTGACATCAATGACAAACACAATCATGAATGCATCATGTCAATACTCTCCAATGCTTAAGAGAATCCCCCAATGTAGTATCATTAGCATTCGTGCTAACACAATGACTCACCAAATCCAAGCTGAAAGTGAAAAATGAGATTTCTTGCATGGAATGCACATAAAGAACAATGTGTTCTTCCCCAAAAAGTTGCCACTTTACCTTTAATGAAGGCAAATGCACTTTTGGAGAGCAAATACACATTTTAAAACTCACACAATTGCTTGGAAAATCGCCACCATGAGCTTTTAGTGAATAACTTAGTGGAAAGCACACTTTTGGGAGTCATTTACATGTTTTAAAAGACGTAATTGGGCTAAAAAGTGCCACTTTTTGTCTAAATTTAGTGAAAGCTCACATTAGAAATGCATTTACATGTTATAAAAACATGCTATTTGATTTAAAAAGTCCATTAAGTGGTAATTTTAAAAGATGTATATGCAATGGGTTAGAAAAGACCCATTTAAATGCATTAAAATAATTAAAATAAACTATATATGCAATATATGTAAATGAGTTAGATTTTTTCACTTACTTTTATTGAAATAATCTTAAAATATGCAAATACATATTAAAAACCCACTTAACACATTAAAACATGTTATTGCATATAAAAAGTCCATTTAATTTAATGCTGGGACTTATAATTTACTAGGAGTGGATTTTCATGAAGTATTTTGTGTGTGGATGTATGCAATATGTAATAAAAATCCCACTTTTATGCACTTAAGTTGTCTCATGTAATTATATTTAATTTTCAACTATAGTTTTTTATAAAGGAACATGAAAAATAGTCTTGAAATAAGCTATTTTCATGAAACATATAAAACTATGGTCAAATCAACTCAGAAAGAGTTAAAATTTTAAAATGGACCCTAAAATATAATTTTGTGCAATTGCCAATAAAAGACCCACTTTTATGAGGTTTTAAATAAAAATATGTAGTTTACCTAAAAAATCCCACTTTTTTCCTTATAACTTGAGCTAGACAACTTCAATTTGGACCTAAGTTAGCTCGAATTGAGCAAAGTTCCAAGGGCTATTCACCGAAGGCAAAAACAAAATCAAAAACTATTTACAACTTAAGAAAAACAAAGAAAAGAAGTGAAAGTTCATGAAAAATTAGTGTTTATAGTGCAAGAAGGAAAACTCTTACCAAGAAACAATTGGGGACAATCTCAACAGAAAACCTTCAAAAGAACATAGACAAGACTGTACAAAGAACAATTTAGAGATAATGAATTGTTTTCATGATACCTCATCAATGGGTTAAAACAAATAGGACGCTCCTACGAATCCATGAAAAAATTGTGTAGGGTTGCCTCAATTTTGTGATGTCAAAATTAAGGACAACATAGTGGAAAAATAATCTTCAAACTCATTATTGCAATACTCACCACCATTATCAAATCTAAGACATTTTAGGCTTTTAGCAGTCTCATTTTCAACCAAACATTTCCATTTTTTAGAAGTTATAAATACATCATATTTCTGTTTAAGGAAATAAATCCATACTTTTCTAGTTGCATCATCAATGAATCTAACATAATACTGAGAGCCACCAAGGGAAGATACCTGAGTTGGTCCCCATACATCTGTATGCATAAGCTCTAATTTCTCATTTTTCTTTTCCTTCCCACTCTTCACAAAACTTTGTTTAGTTTTCCGTACACAACTTTCACAGAAATCCATATTGACACATTTCGAACTTGGTAAAACTTTCTTTGAACGAAGTAATTTCGTACCTTTCTCATTCATGTGCCCAAGTTTGTTGTGCAATAGTGTTGTTTTAGTATCTACAACAACTGTTTGTTCTCCCTACTCAACTGCAACAACTATTCCTGAACATTCATTTTTTTCTGAAACAATTAAAGTAGAAAGAACAATATATGCCTACTTTCACACCTTTTGCTATTACTAAAGAACTTTTTGAAACCTTCCAATTTTTATCGTTAAAAGTAACTGTGCAATCCTCATCATCTAGTTGCCCTGCTGAAATTAAATTCCTACTTAGCCTCGGAACATGTGTTACCTCTTGTAGTAACCAATGATTCCCATTCTGGAAGTTAATCTTATTTTTCCCCTTTCCAACAATCTGATAGGGTTCATTATCTCTCAAATAAACTAGCACAAAATCCCAGTGGACATATTCAAGAAAATAACCTCTATGGGGAGTGGCATGAAATGAAGCCCTTGAATCTAAACTCATGAATCATCAACACTTTCTAAAGAGAAAAAGCAAAGCATCCTCTTCAGATTTATTACTTACCAAATTTGCCTTCTGGTTTCCTTCTTGTTTGTCTCCTTCATTGTTCTTTCGAGTCCAACAATCTTTCTTTTTGTGCCCTAGTTTCCCATAGTACCAACAATCTGTTGGTTCTCTTGATTGAGACCTCTTTCCTTTTGATTTTCCTCTTGATTCGCATGATTTCCTAAATTGTTTCCCCTTTCATTTGTTATTCCTTTGCTCTGTGCGTTCAGAACACTTCCTGATGTAGATCCACCTGAGTTTTTCCTATGAGTTTCCTCACTCAAAATCACACCAATAACATCATCAAATTACAAGGTATTGGAACTAGAAATAGAATTATTCATCCATTACCAATCAATTCTAGCTTTCAAGCAAAGAACACAAAATTAAGAGAGCCCTAATTTCATCATCAAAATTTGACATTCACAGAGGATAATTGATTGGTAACCGTATTAAACTCATTTAAATGACCAACGACAAATCCACCTTCTGCCATCTTTATATTAAATAAATGCTTCATGAGAAATACCTTATTTGAAGTAGAGGGCTTTTCATACAACTTAGCTAGGGTTTGCATCTATTCTTCCGTCGTCTTAGCTTTCGTATTATTAAATGCAATCGATTGTGCTAGTCCTCATTTGTCATAGTTGCTGGTTTCTTGGATTTTCCTTGCAATGGCCACCATAAATCCTTTTGATAAAGATAGTACTCCATTTGCATTTTTCATAACTGAAAGTTTTGTCCATTAAACGTCTTAACCTTCAACTTACCCTCATCTGCTATCGCTCCCACTCAATCGTGAGACCTTCCTTCAGAGGATAACTGAAACAACTAGTCTCTGATACCACTTGTTAGGATTAACGAGACAAAAACAACAATTACATGCAAATATAACCAATATCAAAAATAATAAATTGCACAAAAGAGAACACAAGACACAAAGATAACATGGTTCACCCAATCCCTAGGTTATGTCCACCAAATAGCGAATCTAATATTCTTATTATTTAGTGATTATGACCTGATTACAATCTTTAATCCCTTACAGCTCAATAGCGTTGCAAGAAGCTACAATCTCATCATACATTATGAAATCCCTAACCCTAAGCCCAAAGTAAGGAGACTCGAACCCGGCTTGGACTCGGCAAGGGTAACTCGACTCGTGACCCGGCTCGGACTTGGCAGTGACTCGGCAAAGTGATAAAACAATTGAAATATAGAGATTTTTTTGGATTTAAATTAATTCCTTGCACCCATTCTTGAATAAAGATTAAAGACACTAACATCATAAAATAGAAGGTAATTTTGATCACATATGTAACATAGATTGATTACGTAACTACAAAGGCAAAAAAAAAGAAAATTAGCTGAGTCAGATGAGTCAGCCGAGTCACCTAGGCAAGTCAACCGAGTCACCCAACTGAGTCAGCCGAGTTAGTCGAGTTGACCCGTCGAGCCAGGTTCACGGGTCACTTTGACCCGGCTGAGGTAACTTGACTCGCTGACTCAGATGACTCGCCCAACTCATGGTGAGTCTTGTTACTATGCCTAAGCCATTTTATACAAGTTTTTGCTACTTACAAAATAAGGGCTAGAATAAGGCGACCAGTGGAAAAATATAACTCCTGATGCATTTTACAATAGTAAATTCATTTTTGGCTTTGACGACAATGCTCCTCGATTGATCCTGTATCGTGATAGGGAGCGGGCCTGGGGCCGTTGACCCTAGGACCTCGAAAGGGGCGCTGCCCCAAGACCCTACAAAGGGCATTGCCCCTTGACTCCTAGAGCATGGAGGCCCTGCCCCCAAACCCCCGTAGTAAAATCTGGGGGGAAACTGTGTCGGTTGAACTGGGGAAAAAGTTAACCTCCGAGTTTGATTAGGCTCCATATTAACAACTATTGACGATTTTTTTTTGTATCAGGTTATCCTTAGCAAGTGAATCAAACTGTGTGAGTAATGCTTGACAGAATTTGACATGATATGATGACGACATCCATGTGAAGTATTGTGTGCATGATAATTGTTCTAGTGCTCAGGGTTGAGAAAGCAGTGTCAAGTGATTGATATTCTGCTAATATACTTAGTAAAGAGTGCATATATGACTATTTTATTCATAGGACATAATTAGTTTTATTCTCCATGTAATTTGTTTTGTGTTTGCAACTTGATTTGTTATGTGAATATTGATTATGATTCAAAAGGAATTTGTAGTAGACTGGAATCAGTGTAAGAATGATGTGCTTATCATGGGTAGAGGCTATTGATTATTAGCATGTAAGTTTGATGGATCAGTGACAAACATTATTTGTGTATATTCTGTGCGTCAACATTGTGTGTATCCAAAATTTCACAGTGTGCATGTAGAGATTTATTGAAATGAAGATTTTGTATTGGCTTCTTCATCATTATCGGGGGTCATTTTTGTGGCATTCATTGTGGAGCTAGAAGCTCAGGTGACTCAATTGAAGGCTATGTGTAATATCCCGAACAGGATATTTACTGGTATTACCTTTAAACAATACACTCAGATATGAACCTTGCAACCTTGCAAATAATTTCTGGCACATTCAAAGAAACCAATAGAAATTCCAATCAAATCACTTTCCTCAAGTATAACAATCAGATTCGGATGAAAGCAAAGATGGAACACAATACTAGAATTAAACTAGAAGTTTCTCCAGATGAAAACAACCGTTATTTCACAATAACATTCAGAATATCAACATGCAACCATGAAGTACAAACTGTATGATAAAACTAGAAACTCTTATAAATTCCTAAACAATGATATTGCCTTTTACATCCGCAATATAACACCCGACAACTAAACGTTATTGTATTATTCAATGGCAATACAATAACCAATACATAGAAAACCAATCCTAAGTACAGAATTCCACAGTCAAATTGGAATGAGAGGAAAAGAACCTGTAAACTCAATGAGACACCTGTGATGATATCTCCAAGGGAAAATGGTTTTGCGTCCACTGCCTGCCTGCACGAGGGGCTATGTCCTCACACGGGCTGAAAGCTGAAGCTTTCTGAAACTCTCCAAGAGAGAAAATTGAACTGAATAGCAAAATCAAGCATATCCAACAATGAGCCACTTCCTCCTTTTAAAACACAAACCAAGACTCTTCGGCTCCTCTCTGGTTTCGTCTTATTCCCTAGTGGCTCTTCAACTTCCCTAAAACATTTCGTCTTGTTCCTCCTTGCCCCTTTGTCCTTAATATAACATTAAATCGACCTTTTTAATATTTTGAGCCTAAGTCTCAAGGTCAATTTAATATTGCATATAATAATACTTCAATATTTTCTAATGTTCCAAAAGGGAACATTACAAATCTCCCCTCCTTAAAATTGCTTGCCCTCAAGCAATTCGTACCAGGATCCCATACGAGTCTGCAGGCAGCCCTGTAATCCAAACTGAAAACAATGTTGGCCAAACTGCGAAGCCAAATGTCTCTCTGCAATCTATCTCTCAACCGAATCGCTAGATCCCATATAACTCTCTAAAAAAACTCAGCACCTGCACCTGTAAACTGCTCATCATTGATCAACACCATGACCACAATAAAATCCTCATCCAACCAAAGATACAACCAGCCAACACCTAGATCCCCGATCAACCAATACATTGTGTCCAACCTGTCGCCACCTGGATCCCAAAACAATCGAACCCCACATCCATTCGCCATATAGAGGTAAAAATACCTAGTAGCGTCTATAACACATCTCTCTATAGCTTCCGCTAAACTCCCATGGATGTGATAACTAAACAAACCATCATGCCAACTGTCACCATAGTCATCCTGTAACCATGTATCCATAAGAGAACTTTGTGACATAGAAATAGCAAACCATGTTGGATACATATCAGCATGATGTATAACTACCAGTTTCCCTTGCAAGTAATTCCCCACAAACAACTGAGTCGGACGCTTGCAGCTGCTAATCCCATCTTCCAAAAGATGGTGAATACCCATCCCACAACAGATGGTACAATTTTGGAACTAATCCACACCGATGCATCATCAAGTCTTCCGTGTGTGGGTCAAAAGAAAAATGATGAGCACTCCCCATTGTGTATTCGTGGTAAAACGCTCCAACCTCTGTCAATGGCTCATCACTAAAAGCACTTGAATCAAACAATTGATCCCTTTGATTTTGAAAATCGACAAGCCGGCATCCAAAATCAGCTGCATGGACTGAAGTGACTGATTTGCTTCCAGGAGATGGAAACAAATCAACATGAGAGCTATACTCCCATCCAGATGACACTCTGCGAATGCCCTGTGTGGATGACAGAGTAGCGTCGTGCACTAACACACAATTCTCAAGAGAATCCACCATTGTGACACAAGAGCTACCAGTAAACTGTCCTGTATCAACTGTCACGACACTAACCTCGGGAGAACTCAATACAACCAGTGGTTCTCTATTGTTCTCCATCAAGGTACTCATCCCAGCTGAAACCGGTGTAACCATATCTATGATAGATGTAACCACATCCCCACTACAACCCGTGGATATAAGATCCTCATCAACTACCTCTGTATGTAACTGTACTATATTTGCAGCTGGTGGAGACTGTGCCAAACTCAACTCCTTTGTAAGCTTCTCAATCTGAAATTGTGACTCTTGAAGGGCCAACTGAGCACTCTGCAAAGAGTCCATAGTCACTTCAAGCTCATGAGTGAGTTTATCAACCTTCTCCTCTTTTCCCTGCAATGCATCATAACAAATGCAATCCCACTCGAGAAGAAAATCTCTATTTGCAAGTAGTTGTAGGTAATTTTGTTTCATCATTCCAATCGCTTCTCGGAGTGCATGTATTTCTGCAAGGGAAAAAACACTATCACCATACTCATCTGTCACAGGAGTACTCCAACCACAGGTGGCCAACATTTGACAAGCAACATCAAAATGCTTAACGGTTGTGGCAACCATCCTGTCATTAACCTTCAATTGGCTTGTTAAATGATGATTCCCTTGTGACGAAACATATCCGCACAAATCTTCCCATTTGTCATCCGTGCTGTGATATGAGGCTGAATCAAAGTCTCTCTCCATATGATCAGCAGCATCGTGTATGCTATCATCTAGGCACACCTCAATATCTAGGGTTTTGTTGCTATGCACTTCATAAGATGGCTCAACTGGCGGGGTAGACGCTGCTGATAAAACAATATCTTCACGCACTTCCACTTCCAAGGTGACTGCGCGTCCATCCACATCATGATCTTGAGATTCATTGTCATCAAACGAATTTTCTGATTCATTTTCTAAGGTCTGATTTTTGCCCTCTAGAGGGTCAGCTATATGATGGTCACTAACTGCTGGGAATTCATTATAGAGGTTTCTAGATACTATGGGGATCTCTTGTTCCTCTTTCTCTTCGTTCTGTGATGTAGTCCTCTTAATGATGGAAACCATACATTGTGCCACTTTGTCTATTTTTGCAAGGTCTGAAATTAAATCATTCATCCTTTTCTGATTTTCATCCAACTTTTTCAAACTTTGTTTAAGCTGCTCCATATTCTTGTCCCACTGTTTCTGGGTACTTGAAGTAGACATGATTAACTAACTGATTCAATGCCTGTAATAAACTTCCCAGTTTTGTCTAAACCTGAACAAGAAGCTTAAATGTTTGCCGTAGGAATTTGGTCAAACACTTGGTGTACGTCCCTGCTGTGTTTACTGTATTTTCTGGAATGTGCGATGTTTTTGATTGATATTGTACTTATTCTCTACTGGAACGAAGACAGTAATAGAACACCAGAACAAACCCGTATTGCTGGTGCACAGAATCAGATTTAATGCTATGCTAAGCTTCCCTTCCCAAACTGCCGTCTCACTGTTTCATTTGGTTGCTGATTAAACTCCAAGCATATGCAATGTTTATTGTTGTTTCCATTTGTCACCAATACATATAACTGTTTGATAAAATGCCACTGCAATATTCTGGCCTTAAAATTTGTGACAAATACTGATGTATATCTGAGGGAATAATTCGTCAAACAGTTCGCAAACCTGCTGAAGTAACCTTAAAATCTCTATACTGATTACTGATATGTGAGATTAAAGAAACTATGGAGAGATGCCTAGAATCATTACGTCAAACAGTTGCCATGAATAATCCATTTAGAATTACCTGCAATTGCTCGAGTTCTTTGTTCAAACATTTAATGCTTTGCCTTGTTCGGTTTTCACCTCATTTTGATGGAGATTAAGCAATACTATCCTGCCATACAATTTTGTTCATTCTTTCGAAACCCTGTCAAATGTCACCATGCTGTCACCTCTCTGTGTATAACCTGTAACATTTTCCAGAACGACTCTCCCAGCTCTTCCAGCTCTTTGCTGTGCAGAGGCCTTAGATATTGGTACCAACACTGAGCTTTCAATGTCAGTTATCGGATTGTAGAATCGTTGCTTTGAGAAGCCACAATCAACAACATAAACTATGCCCTCAAGGGTAATCGTTGTCTCTGCAATATTTGTAGCCACAATAACTTTCCTCTTCCCTCTGGGTGCAGGACCAAAAATGAGCTCCTGTTCTGAACGTGGAAGCCCAACATACAGAGGTAAAACAGACAATCCTGATGAGCTATCTGTGTTTTGAACTTCTTCAGTTATCAGCTGAACAGTAGCGTCATCATCATCTTGGCCTGTCAAGAACACCAAAATATCTCCAGGGGGGGGTTTCCTCCAAGTGATATTCCTATTGTTTTCTCCTACCGGACTTCGGTCCTAATTTTTAGCACCAACTGTAATATTCTGAGAAATTTTAAGCACAAAGTTCTGGAACTGTACTGGTAATTTTGTCAAACAGTTATCAGACCTTCTGAGACGTGCTTAATGACCACTGTACAGACGTATTACTGATTGTGAGCATTAAAACCCAAACTACCTCGGTGTATCTTGAATCTTGATAACAATATATAAAAAAAACTCAATTTCTCAACATATGAATTTATTGCACCAGTATAAATCACTGTTTACTGAAGCAAGGATTATGAAAAATAATAATAGCGAATCCGACTCAAACACAATCATTCTGAGAATATGAACTGGGCAACATCTTCATTGCAACCTGAGTCGATTGTATTATTGAAGAATACCCTTGAACTGAAGCACGGTGTAAATGCCCGGTTGTAACAACTGTCTGCAGATTCAACTTAATCCCAGTGGCACATTCTCATAACCCAGTGCTGGCATCAAACATATAAGAAAATAATCTTATCCCGTGAACATTTTCTCACACCCGTCACCCAGCATGCTAATAACTCTCTCAGCTTGTGAACAGCTACCTTGCCGACCAGAATGCGTTTGAAACTCAAAATGCCTAGTCGGGTTTAATCCACACCGTATTTCAGATATCTCCTAACTGCTAGTGTGAATGTCTGCTAAACCCGTGATATCGAGTCGTGAATACAATACCGCTCACACTCACAATGCCAAACCCGCGTCCTCTCTTGCTCGACGGTATCCAGTCACGAATTCTGAGTAACAACGCCTTTCACGCCTTTTCCTTCCTGGTACAAATGTATGGGGGACCTGAATCCGTCGCTGAGATAAAATTTTCCTGCTGCGTTGTTATTTGATAAACACTGAGCTAACGTGGCGACCAGATATTCAAGGAAATCCGATTTAGCTTCATCGGTAATCGCCTTCCTAAGGTCTCAACAGGTGGACCCAACTCAGTCAAGAGAACAATGTTATGCTTCAATTGGGACTGATTCCGACTTATAGTCTAGCTGGGTATTAATTTTCAAATCGTTCAGCTGTTCTGAAAACAAGCACCGGTATAACCCTTTTGGCAACTACCCGCTCACAACCTCCTGTCAGCCCGTGTCCGGAAGGTATCTTGTCCTTGCTGATAACCACGACTGGTGCCGATGGTTACAATACTGGGAATCACAGTCAGTTTCCCTCTTCAGTTCACCGTCCCACTTGCAAAGGCTGTTCCTGTTTAATGTCGTGACCCAGATTTGTCTCAATCTGTGCCAGCCCGAGTTCCCTCCAAACACGTGAAGATGAAAAATGACTAGGAAATACTCGGGTCGTGAGGAGTAATATAATGATTTGTATTTGCCGCTTCCTCAAACCAAATTGTAATTATCTTTCTGTCAATGTAATCTGTTCGGCTACCTGAATACTATGCCCGAATGGAAATATTGCTTCCAAAAATATTCTTAGGTTTTTCAACAAACTCACTTTCCCCTAGCAAATCCACTGTATAAAATATTCAGCCGTACCTGAATCTTGTTTACTACTGCCAACAACTTCTGAAAGCTTGAGATATTTAGACTCCAAGTAAGAAGACTAGGGCTACGTCCAGCTTCTAGTTCCCAAGGGGTTTCATCCTTGAGATAACTCAGTCACATTGAAACCACCCTTATTTCAGATATTAAGTTTATAAGATTCTTGTATGTTTCCACAGGATGGCAGGGTCCTTGGCTTTGATACCACTGTAATATCCCGAACAGGATATTTACTGGTATTACCTTTAAACAATACACTTAGATATGAACCTTGCAACCTTGCAGATAATTTTTGGCACATTCAAAGAAACCAATAGAAATTCCAATCAAATCACTTTCCTCAAGTATAACAATCAGATTCGGATGAAAGCAAAGATGGAACACAATACTAGAATTAAACTAGAAGTTTCTCCAGATGAAAACAACCGTTATTTCACAATAACATTCAGAATATCAACATGCAACCATGAAGTACAAACTGTATGATAAAACCAGAAACTCTTATAAATTCCTAAACAATGATATTGCCTTTTACATCCGCAATATAACACCTGGTAACTAAACGTTATTGTATTATTCAACGGCAATACAATAACCAATACATAGAAAACCAATCCTAAGTACAGAATTCCACAGTCAGATTGGAATGAGAGGAAAAGAACCTGTAAGCTCAATGAGACACCTGTGATGATATCTCCATAGGCAAATGGGTTTGCGTCCACTGCCTGCCTGCACGAGGGGCTACATGCTCACACGTGCTGAAAGCTGAAGCTTTTTGAAACTCTCCAAGAGAGAAAACTGAACTGAATAGCAAAATCAAGCATATCCAACAATGAGCCACTTCCTCCTTTTAAAACACAAACCAAGACTTTTCGACTCCTCTCTGGTTTCGTCTTATTCCCTGGTGGCTCTTCAACTTCCCTAAAGCATTTCGTCTTGTTCCTCCCTGCCCCTTTGTCCTTAATATAACATTAAATCGACCTTTTTAATATTTTGAGCCTAAGTCTCAAGGTCAATTTAATATTGCATGTAATAATACTTCAATATTTTCTAATGTTCCAAAAGGGAACATTACACTATGGTTCTCAAGGGGTTCAAGTATTCTTGGACTGCAATAAAGAGAATTTTTTTTTGATTATACCTTTGAATATTTGTCATGAATTCTATGTAGTTAATTCATGCAATAACGTAGAGAATAGTGACTCATATATGCTTCTAGTATTTACTAATCTCTCTAAAATGCATCTATGATGGGTCAAGAAGCAATGAGATAATGAGAGATTATATGCAAAATTCATACAGACTGTCTAAATGAACATCAAAATGCTTCTTGCTATCATGGGACTGGATTGATCAAGTTCTTATTATGATTAGTTTCTTTGAAAGAGGAAGAAATGATATTCAGAGGCAAGCTATTCACCTTCAAAAAGAGCTTGCATGATAGAAGGAGAATGCCTAATTCTTTGCAAGCTTATGTGATAGTATAACTGCTAAAGCTCCATGTTTGGTCAATTGGAATCAACTATCTTATTGTGGTGATCGAAGCTGTCCTCGTTGAGATGGAGTCTTTGTTGATAGATAATCTCATCCATTCTAATTTGTGCTATTAATGAGTTCTTCTCTGTGAAGGAGAAGTTTGAGGTGAAATCCCTTTTTAATGAGATATCTATGAGAGATGTTTGAGGTGAAATCCCTTGTTCCACCCTCTGCGTGTAGGCATGGTAGATTCACCCTCTATGAGTAGGCATGGTGAAAAATGCATCTTTGGGACAAATCTGAGGTGAAAGCCCTAGTTCCACCCTTTGCGAGTAGGTATGGTGGATCACCCTCTACGAGTAGGCATGGTGAAAATGGGTTCTTCTTTGGGAGAAGTCTGAGGTGAAAGCCCTTGTTCCACCCTCTACGAGTAGGCATCGTGGAAGTCATGTGTGTGACTCTATGCCTTTAATTTTATGCTCTTATGTAGTAACTATGGTGAATAGTGTTGTGTTGAGATAACAATGTTTTAATGAGTATATGTGATGAGAATATATTATTTGACATATTTGGTTGCAGGTATGTGTGCCTGTCATACCAAAGATCTCTCTTGCTAAGAGGGAGTGTTGAAGATTGTAGCTGCGATAGAGATATTTATATTTGATTTTGCTTGGGACAATACCTTTGTATTGCATCAACAACTAGAGAAGATATTTATGATGATATTTTAGTCATATTAAGTAGTTCCATTATGGCATCCAATGTGTTCTAAGTGTCACACTCCAAATATGACATTTTATTATATGAAGAGACATGCGACATGTGAAGAGTCATGCATTTGGATATATGAAGAGACTTGTTTTTGGAAATTGAAGAGACCTTTGGTTGTGATATGAAGTGTTTCTCAATTCTACATATATATATGTGATTGCTTTGTGTGTGAGTATCTGGTATTAAGTGGAAAGCATTGTACTTGGACGTAAATGCCTTGTGTATTTTGTGCCTATTTTTTGCTTTATTCTTGCTTATTGCTATTTATCATTATTTTCTGGAAACATTAACAAAATGAGCTCCTCCTTTTAAACACAACTTGGTGACCCTTGACATTCCCCCCTCTGTCTCTTAATTTCCTTTTATAAATAGTACTCTTTACCATAAAGAAAAATAAAGTGCTCATACTCAATAAAGTGACATTAACAAAATGAACTTAAGATATTAGTCACTTTACTAATAAATCAATTAAATCTTTAGGTATTAAAATCTTTGATTAGATGGACTTGGATATGCATGTGTGATAATCGGCCAGATATCTCTACAAGATGCTTCTAGTCCAACCCTGAAATGTTGAGCCTACGAACTTACTAAAAATAGTAAGTGTCTGGAAACCCCACTAAAAGAGCCCCAATTGGTTAATAACTGAAACTACCTAGACCAAAAATTGAACTGATCCTGGAGAATACTTGGTTAGCCCATAGGACCAAGGCAAAACGGGGTAATGGTGCAATGAAATTTATTTACCTATAAAAGGGGACATGAAAGCTAGCGTATGGGACCAAGGGGAAATGGTCTAACAACATCATCATCTATAAGTGCTAGAAAGAGGACGTTATAGTGGATGAGAACTTGAGGGTGTACTAGGTAACCTAGAATCAAACCAAAAAATTACAACAGTTAGTGATGATGAACATCGAGCCTTCATCACACTTATAGATCCTCTCAATTTGGGAAGGGGAGAAGAGATCCCCATGGCCACTAATAAAGCTACCAAACTGCCCCAAAGATTTTTCCTCAATCCCAACCTTATAGAACAATAGAGAGCTTGCTCAGTGACTTGCTTCCTGTTCACAACTTGAGCATTAAAAATACCAGCGATCTGCCCTCTTTCAGGATGTTCAGGAATGGTGGGCAAAACAGCCTTAACTGCCACTTCATTTCTAGATCAGGTGGAGACAATAATGTTTTCCTAAGGCATCCAAACATCTGCACCACATTGGTTAAAAATACTTCATAAATTCTTCCGTTGTGGATATGCCCCTTGTTCCATTCTGCCACATCAAATGCTGAAAAGAAAACACCTATTGAGTCTTGTAAAACCAGTTATCCTCAACTGCTGCAAAGTGTGGATTGGAAACATATTTTGTACAAACAAGAAATTAAATAGAGCAAATCCAAAACAATTAAATCATTAGGGCCCGTTTGGTTGCTGGAATACAACCAAAATAGGAGTGGAAAATTAGAATTCGTTTTTAATTCTTTGTTTGGTGCACCAAATCGGAATTGGGAATAGGAATGCGTATTCCCATTTTGGCCCCAAAATGAGCATTTTTCCATTCTCAAAAATACTTGTTATGGGAATTACTATTCCCATTCCCATTTTGATTTTTTCTTATTTGAAAATGTTTTCAGATCCGCTTCATTATAACTTCCTGTTGGAGCTCCCCAAAATAAAAAATCATGGCCATTTTCAAACTGATGATACTGAAAAAATATATATATTCAAGATCTGTAAGCATTAACTAATATATGCCAAAATAGTTGCTTTGGTGGGAGGCAGCGGATGGGAAAAGTCTCCATGCTTTCACTTTTTGTATAAGCACAGACATGGCAGAATAATTATTTGATAAAATGCCTGAGGCACGCATGTAAAGAGAGATGAATCGAAGGATGGGGTGTATATAATGATTAATCATAAGCCACAATATTACAGTACTTGTTAAACATCCTTCATACCCATGTGTGCTTAAGGTTATTATTTAAAACACATTTATACTGCTTGAAATTATACAGAGTATGCAAACTTTTTGGTATGCATGTCTCACAGCAAGCAAAATTTTTGTATATGGGTTGAATCCCAAGGAGAATATAGTATGAAAGCACAGTGTACAGAAGAAAGTAAATGTGCATACAAGACACAGATTTCGGAAGCATGCAAAAGATGTCCGAGTAGTTTACAAAAAAGTTTTGATTGCCCAGAATCAACACATTTTCAAAGCCATGAACCTTGGCCGAGATGAGAGATTCCCAGATTTCAGATCTCTGCTGGTAAATAGAACTAGAAATCAGACATATACAGGGAGACACTTAATAAACGACTTTGTTTTTGTCTGATTAACGTCCCGATGGTGTTTTTGTCAGTTTGATTGCAATTTTGATCATAAGAATGCATCAAATTCTAATTTCTATTTTGTCTAACCAAACAGAGAGAACAAATTTCTATTCCAGAAAAACAATTCGAGAATAACAATTCCCATTTCTCAATTCCTATGCCCGCAACCAAACGGGCCCTTAACTCTAATTATAAATCAATACTCTCCATTATATTCTCCTCATTGAGGTTATGATGCTACCAATAAAAAACTAAAAGCAGTATCTCAAATATTAAATGTTTATTAAATTGGATCTGGCCAAGGTGAGATAGTACAAATGTCCTAGTATTGACCAACAATCATGACTAACCCATCCCTGGCTTGAATAGGTTGAAAAAAGACAAGAGGAACTGGTTGGACTCGGGATATCTATGAAGATTGGACAACACTGATAGACGTGCACAACCTGAATTCAATCATACAAGTTAAAATTATTGATGGCTTTTGAAATACAGGCAAGCTCAAAGACAAATGAAATCATATTATAAGACTATCAACTTTAAACTAGAAATCATATTATAAAAATATCAACTATAAACTAGGACATTCCACCGCAATCAAAAAGTAGATTTTGATGTAAAGACTAAGAGTTGACTCAAATAAATGGCATGGTGAAACAGGTAGATAGATCCACTGAAAATAACCTTGTGAACAATGTGTGAGTGGCATAAGTTAAATTGATTAGACTATGCAATACATGTTTTATATTCTGATCGGGCTCTTATATCATACTTGGAGAATTATGCGAGTATTTAATGCTGTGATAAATGATAGGTTAACCATGCATACGCATATGCAAAGAGATCCTTTTATCAATATTATCAATGCTTCCACTATTGTGTAAAAGTCTGTGGGTAAAACATTAAATTTCTTCAATTTTATATAAGCCCTGTTGTAAAATATTGCTTTTTACTCGTTATCTTTTGTTGCGGATCTGATTAGATGGGAAGATATACTTGTTCAAACTACCATTTCAGAGAGTGTTATATTAGCATCTTAGATATTTCATGTTTTATCTGCATTCTGCATGCTTGGGTCTTGGAATTTAATTCTTATTCTCTTTCAAGATTTTGGAAAAAGTCGAGATCTTTGGATCTTAGATTATAACTAAATGTTTAGAATTTTGGACTTATATTCCAAACCAGGTGACTTCTTGTTGAAATGAGTCTTTTATCTTTTTTCAGGGAGAAAATCAGATCACTTTCATGATGAGAAGAAAGGTTCGAAGCAAGGCATAGAGGATGTGAGTATTTGTACACCTTTTTATGAGACGGTAGTCATCATAAATTTAGGTACATAATTTTTTTAATATTTTAAATAAGCAGTTAATATGTAACTTTAATGATACAATTTAATGCCTTAGCAAATAAGGATGCATTTGTGGTTAGCTTTCATTTTCTATTCTTACACATAAAATCTTGTTTTAGTGCAAATAAATCTTGAACTTTAATGCCCCATTCCTTGCATTTTTCAATTATTAATTTTTTGATAATGTTTGACAACTTACACAAATTTACAATGCAGTAGATCTTGGTAGTGTCTCTTGGCTTCTATATGTATCATACACTTGCTTCCAACAAATTAGATGCTTGGACTTCATTTTTTGAAGACTCAATTTTCTGATACTTCTGTCTCTGAAGGGAAAGGTATTGTCGGAGGAGGATTACTTTTTAAAGAACAATGAATTTTCAACATGGCTTAAGAAGGAACGGGGAATATTTTTCTCCAATCTCTCTTCAGAGAGTGCGCACACATTATTTCTTGAATTTGTAAGCGCTTGGAATTCTGGAGAGTTACATAATGATTACTATGAAGGTATGAGCACTGCTCCTCGCACCAATCACAATTGGGGATTGAAGGGAGTACAGAATTCATTAACTGAAGGTGAGTTACCTCTTGTAATGTGTTTCACTTGAAGAGTTTTGTAAATTTCTTTAATGTTGGTTTTAATTCTGTATTGATTGCAACAGACCCCATCGAAGAAAGGGAAATGGCTAAAAAAATTGAGAAGTCAGAGAGAAAGAAATTTCAGAAAATGCAAGAAGTTGCACTGGACGAGCTGCTTCCAAAGGCTACTGGACATGAGAGGCTTCTTGAAAAACGATCTTTGAACAGGGAGAAAGCAAAAGCACGAGAAGATAGCCCAGAACTGATGAAAGAGAAAGATCTTTTGGGTGGTAGTGATGACTTTCATGCAAGGTTAGTACAAATTGTTGGATGTTGTTTTCCTATAAATCCTTAGGATAAGTTGTCAAAGAAAAACTTCAATTTTTTTCTATCTAATTTCTATTGATGTGCTTTCTCTGGTCTTTAATTTGATGGCCCTTTGCTGATGGGTTCAAACTGTGTGTAGACTTGATAAAGAACGTGCAAGAAGGCAGAAAAAAGATCTGGAAAGATCTGCAGTCTTCCAAGAGAAGCTTCAAGCATCCAGACAGAAAGAAGCTGCAGCTTTGAGCCAACTACAAGCAATTGTTAATGATGCAGGTGGAAAGATCACCATCCCGAAGAGGGCATGACACTACTAAGTTTACTTAAGACATGAAATTGACTGGTTTTTAGAGTGCAATTTGATACTAAAAGTCGGTAAAAACTAGTTTTTGTACCTTGAATGCAAGAAACTTATATAGAAACACTGCCAATTAATAGTATGCTCGCTAAAAATTTACAATACAAAAAATGTGCAAACCTAAAATTTAGGACACTCAATAATGTTAATGATTGCAGTTTCATAGTACATGGAAATAACTTCTGTTTTTCTGTTTTAATAGTTTGAGAAATTGTGACCACATACTTGGTTTCAATGAATTACTGATGAAGCAAACAAATGCCTAGGAGATGTTGCGAATTGTTGAATGACCATCTCTAGAGAAGTTGAAGGCGTTGCTGAAACCTATGGTATAGCAGGAGTAGAAGAAATTGGGTGTTGAGCAATTGAAACAGAATGTGGGGGAGATAACAGTAGGAGCTGATAGAACTAAAAGGGGGGAACTCTCCAAAGTCTTGCCAACCAATGAGAAGTCTTCTCAAGAACATGACTTGCCATTGGTAGAATAAGAATAGAAGAGTCAATAATTTAAGAGGACATTGCATCCTATGAGGAATCATCAACTAGGTTGTTGAAAGCATTAATTGTCAAGTGATTGTTGTGGGCATTTCTCTACCAACTAGATGAGCCTTATGTAAGAGAGTGGACAATTAGAACCGATGTGGCTGATAGCAAAGCATTGTCTGCATTTGAAGGGAGATCCTCAAAGTCAAGAAGTTGAGTCCAAGATCTATCCTTACCATCAAAGCAATAACCTTGTGAAGAGCCTTAGAGATACCATTGTCCACCAAAATATAAATAAGAACCTTAAAACCTGCTGTGGTCACAAAGGTTTGTTGGCAACCTAGTCCCAAAATAGTAAACTTTTTTCGAGTTGCAGTATGTTGATAAGGAGAATGCATTGATAGAATTAAGTATTGCAGTATACTTGTACCATTATTGGCTGCAAAAGCCAACCTAACATCATGAGCTCAGGAATTGGACCAACCAGATTTGTTGCTTGAATAATAACAAATATGGCATGGAGCAAAGTCAGATGCAAGAGCTACAAAGACCCTACATGTAGAGGCTACTATTTTGGGGGAATTCTCACACAGATGCAGATTGATTGGATGTCATTAATGCTACTCTTAGTTGTATATTGGAATTATCATTGGTTTTCACCTAGTGTTAAATGTCTTCTAGTTGATTGACCTTGTTTAGTAACCCTTGTTACTCTTATCAAATATGTTAGCATGTATATCTAAAAGTTAATTTAGATTACTAAAAGCAGTGTGGAAGATTGGTGTTGGTTGTTTTTGTTTAATGCTAGAAATGCAAATGCATTATGCTTCTATGTGTTTATGTGTTTTCTTGGAAATTGGTTAAAATTTTAGGTGTTGAGCAGACATGATTATCATTATTATATTACTAGCTTATATATATATATAAAATAAGCCGAGGGATATCCTTCTCGAGTCACCTATTTTCATAATCCCATAATTTTTATCATCGCATATTTATGTGAGTCTAAGAGGCGTGAGAAAATGATTTGAAACTCTTGATCTGCCTCACTTTTACTTCCATTTCCTCTCTGTAATTTTCACGATTTTAATTATAATTATATTTAGTTTATTTCTATTTTATTTTTTTGACATGTAAATGAACGTCAATTTTTTTTCAAAATGGAAAATGTTTACATTGAAGATTGCTGCCACTTTAGAAAGCCTCTCGGCTTAATAAGATACATGATGCATGGCAGATAATAATTTAGTAAAAATGTAAATAATAAATATGGTTAAATTGGGAAAAACAGGGATGATAGTTATAAAAAAGGCATTTGAAATTAATTTGGGGAATTATAATTATGCGATTTAACGACTTTAATTATATTATGAGATTTTGGTTCATAGTTATCTTAATTTGTTTACTAGGACCAAAGAGGGGATTGAAGGAGATATCCCAAGGTTTGATTGAGAGAGTGTGCCCTCGTCACATTCATATATATACACAAGCCATCTTTTAAAGAGACATAAGTTGCAAAGAAGTAGCCATTGATACAAGGAAATGGTGTGAGCTTACCATCAATGAGATGCTTCAATGAATCCAAAGACGAGTTGTATAAGATGGGAAGAGAGAACCACATATTGTTGACTTTACAAGTTGATTCCCATTGAAGATTAAAATCTTCATTTTCATCAAACCACCACTAAGGAAGATGGGGCATAAGTTATAAACAATAATTTATCATGTTTCAAAGAGTGAATAAGAACAAAGAACTTATAGTGCTTGCAAAGGTTTGAATCCATAGATAGGATAAGATATTGTACCATCCTTGTACCACTATTGGCCTTAAAGCCAACCTAGCACCATGAGCACAAGAATTGGACAAACAAGACTGTTAAATAATAAGTAGGGAATGGATCAAAGTCGGATGCAAGAGCTAAAAAGACCCTTCAAGTAGAGGCTACTATTTTGGTGGAATTCCCATAGAGGCTACTGCATGAGCTTGAATATGTGTGACTATGAATGTTGTGTATGCTAGTATCTATGCATGAATCTTGCCATGTTACATAATGCCTTGATTTCTATGTCATGTGAATTGCATCATGAATAATCATTGGTTGTTACTTAGTGTTAAATGTCTTCTAGTTGATTGACATTGTGAACCTTCTTGCTCAACAACCTTTGTTACACTTATCAAATATGTTGAGCATGTATATCTCAATGTTAATTTAGATTACTAAAAGTTACGTGGATGATAGATGATTATTTCCATATAATGTTGGAAATGGAAATCTATTATGGTTTTGTGTTTACTAGGAAATTGGTTAAAATTTTAGGTGGTAAACTAACATCATTATGATTAGATATTGTTCTAACTCTTGATTGAGATGTTAATTATTGTATTCTAAGATTCATAATGCTAGCTAGATTAGAATCAATAAAAAAAATTAAAAATGCATGCTAGACCAGAATTTGCAAAAATATAAATAATAAGTATGATAAATGGAAATAATAAATGATAAATGTAATCAAATAGATATATAGTGAAATTAATTTGAAATTTTTTTAATTATGTGATATAATGACTTTATTTTATGAGATTTTGGCATATAGTTATCTCAATTTGAGTTTTGAGTTGTTTTATAATATGATATTTCTTTATTTAATTTATTATCTAAGCATGACTATATACTTGTTGATTATTTAGGATAAAAATTTATATGCATTATTTATTTGATTAGATAGAAAGAAATTGTAACACACTACATATTTGTTTGAAGTTGCTTTCATAGTGGGTCAACTCTGCGTGGTGAAAATATTTCATATCCAACTATTAGGCCAATGATCATGTCAAAGTTGGGTAAGGAGAAATGAATTGCTTGGCTAATTCATTCAAAGTGGTAAGCGCAAGAACCATTCCATGGCTGATCCACCAAGACTTCTAGGAAAGAAGCACATGTGATATCTATTGTTATGTGTGGTATCAATACATGCAATGCAAATTTCTTTAACTTGGTCTCAAAGATCTCCCTTTTCCTTCTATTTGTCGAATTTTGGCATTTTAATGTTTGGAGAAATTTGTGCCAAGTAAAATGATTTGTCGAAGGGTTACATAAACTAGTCATCCATTGTATATGTCTTCTTGGAATTGAGTATTTGAAGATTGGTCATTTTTTGTTGTAGGCTTTGCATCTATATTGTGCTAATATTTTTCATAGGTGACAATGGAATGCACATATTAAAATTATGATTTAGGTCCAAAAGGGGTATGTATTTTGGTACATAGGTGGTTGGTTGTAGGTGTACATATGTTAGAAATTAAGGTGGACTTTAGATGAAGATATGAAGGTCGGTGGATGAACATGTGTGAATTGGGAATGTGTTGAAATGTTTACCAAGGTAAAGTATGTGAAATGTAGATTTGGTTGGAAAAATGGGTTTTATGAAGTTTGATTTGACTAAGATGATATACCAATATTTTCCCCACTAAGGTTTTGATTTGAGGATGCACCATAAAGAGTGAAGTTCTAACTATTGGATGGTGTAATATGGGAGATGGTGCTAGTATACGAGTTCCTAATGGAAATGAGACACTTCTTTGATTTTGCAGTGTTCTTGATGTTGTTGCTATTTCGATTAATGGAATTTATCAACGATCGTTTGCAATATGGGTGGTGAAATATTGTGACCTTGGTTTTGATTGTTTGGTGTGAGGACATTCTTAGTTTGAGTTCATAGTGATGCATTGAAAAGATGATTGTTTTATTATATCTCATGTGATAAAGTGGATGTAGTGATATGTACAACAATATGGGATGTGTTATGATGTAGAATATCACCACGATGAAAACTCCCACTTCTCCCACTTCTCCTCCTGCGTTTTCTCTTGCTCATCCTGCAATTTCTAGCAAAGTGGCTTCTAGGTTTGCTGTGCTGGCCTTTGCGATGACTCTACTTGCCCAAGCTGCTTCAGACTGTGTTTCTAAAGCTCTCATTTGCCCTCCTATTGTGGTTGTGGCAGCTAGGGTTGGTGGTTCTACACTCGGTGCTCAAGCTATTCATGCTGTGGAGATTTCTCTTGCTCGATCTTCCCTTTCTTATGCAGATGAGGTTGCTTATGAGGCAGGTATTCCCGCTCCTATGTGGAAGGGGATTTTCTCAGTTGCGCCTTCTGTCAATTGTTCGACTATGCTTGTTTCGGTATGTAATCTGCTTGTGCTTAATCTTGAACAAGATATTGTTGATGAGATCAATTCATATGTGGTGGATTACTCCTCTACAGCTGCAATTTTTCGTTTTAGGGGTTTTTGGCCCTCTCTTTCAGATTTGCATGCTTGGATTTCCAAATGTTGGGAACCATTCATTTTGGGTGTAGTGCAAATTTACCTTGTTGCTAGGGGTTTTTTATTGTGAAATTTGTTGATGCTAATGACATAAATGCCATATTGTGCCATGGTTTCTCTTGGGAGGAAAGATTCCACATGATGGCCAAACCTTGGTATCCGACATTTAATCCGACAACTGAAACCTTTAATAAGATTCCTCTTTGGGTGAGGTTGCCAAATCTTCCCCTTCACTTTTGGTAGGATTTTGTACTAGAGGCTATTAGGGATGCCCTTGGGGATTTCTTATTGGTTCATTCAGTTTCTTCCAATGTCTATAGGACAACGTATGCTTGCATCCTGGTGGAGATGGATACCTCCAAGGGGCTCCCAACAATGTTGAAGTTGGCTTCTCCAAATGGTTCTTGGATTCAGATTCTTGGTTATGAGGGTATTCCTTTTAGATGTAAGAAATGCCATAAAATCGGCCATCTTGTTGCACGATGCTCCTCTGACAAGGTTAGGTCGGAGAAATCACCTTCTTGGTGGTTGGGGGTTTCAGATGATCACTATACGGTTCAAAAAGTATCCACGGTGGTGGATGGATCAGATAGCTCTTCTCATATTGATCTCACTTTGGTTGAGGATTCTATTGTTGTTTTCAATGATTCGAATGCTGTCCCTACGACGGTTTGAACCAGAATGTTGCTTCTGACTCATCGCCTATTGATGTCTCTGTTGATTTGACTGTTGTCCCATCGACGACTTTGGGTCATAATGATGATGTTGTCCCTTTTTCTACTGTTGATTCTATCCAGAACACTGTTGTTGGTGCTTCTCCTACTGCGGGGGTTTGGGGGTTAGCGGGGATTGGAAGAAGGCCACTGGGAAGGTGGAGGATGGTTGGACATCAGTTAAAGGAAAAAAGGGCAAATCCTCCAAACCTTATTTGATATGTCTTTACATTCTCAAAAGAATGGACCAAATGTAAATCTTGATGGTCTGTGGCTGCTTGGGCTGTTTGCCCTCTTGTTGGGAACTTTGGTGTGTCCCTCTTTTTTCCCAAGTGGTTTTCCGCAGTTGTTATCTGATCCTCATTGATATATCTTTCTTGTCCTTTGTAAAAGGTTTTGAGTCCTTTCAAAACTTGTTTTTACTTAATCAAAACAATATGGGATGTGCTGGTCAATGACATACTTGTGGACACTTGTTGAGAGGATGGTGTTTGTGTGGCCCTATTAGTTGTGACTATAGATACTAGAGAATATTATGTGGTTCACAAATAATAATCTTAACTAATGTTGGTGAAGATTTTATTGTTTTGTTAAGAAATACATAATCAAACACTATTGCCCTATAACATTGAGTAGACCAATAATTTTGATCCATAAAAGACTTCCACACTCATTGGGACAACTTGTGATGCTTCATAACCCTCAAAAAAATTCTAATGACCACGTTGAGAATTCTATTCCTATTCCAACATCCTTACTTAATGTGCCTACATATACCCCATCTATCATGGCTATATCTATTTAAAATGTCATTCCTACACATGTTAGTCTCATAAGTATTCCTAGTCTTATAATCCCTCATATGAGTGTTTCATGTATGCCTCGACCTTCAACTATACCTAAATATGATAATGTACAACCTTCATTCATTTCCCATAACCTACATATACTCTATCTATTATGGATACATCTAATCAAAATATCAATCCTACACATGTTAGTCTTGGAAGTCCTCCTAATCTTATCCTTCCTCCTATTAGTGTTCCACATCTTCCCAATCTTTAGTTGTACCTAATTACCATAATGTACCATCTCCATCCATTTCCCATAACATTCCCTATCCTTCACTTTTAGACATGCCCAATAACAACATATTGCTAAAACCACAATTAATAGCCTTGACCAAAGTGTTACATCCTTGCAAAAACAACTTGCCTCGATAACCCAATCCAAATTCAACATTCCTACTTGTGACATTTCTATCCCTTTGTCCCAAGATATTATTCATGTAATTATTCTTCAATGCATGGAAATACCTCACTTGGAGACATATAATGACAGAGGTGATCTTGAGTCTTGTGAAATCATTTTGAACCTTGTGTAGTGTCTTCTCTAATGATTATAGACTTATGGATAAATTGTTTAGTAAGTCATTTAGAAAAAAAAAGGGGCCTTATATTGGTATTGTCATTTGCCTCAAATTTCTTTAATTGTTTTGATTCACTGTAAGGAGGCATTATGGAAAACGTGACTAATTTTATTAGTATATTTAAACATTTACATGCTCAAACTTCTTATCTTGTGCTTAATATGAGTTTTTAGTGTATTTTCATTTATAATTTACAAGAAACCATTAGAGATAAGATAGTGTTTTTTGAGTTTACTTTTTAAACCCAATTTTGTGTAGTGCTTCATAATTATCAACTTCAAGTGAGCTAGTTTGTGTCTTCCACTCCAATGACTCAAGTTGATAAGAGTGACACCTCTTAGGAATCATCCCAAAAGTTCCAAAAAAAGGGCTTTTAACAACTATTCTAACAATGTTGATGTGCAAGTGGAAACTGCATAATAAGGTGTGTCTCCTTTGTCATTTGTGGCCAAACCACATTATATTTTACATCTCTTTGTAAATATTTGCATAATGTTATGTTGAAGTTAATTAATGTAATATTTTGAAACTTCCTCCAGTCAAATCGATTGAACCTTGCAACCCACTTCTAGCTTCCCATTATCTCAATTCCCTTTGCCAATATAAATGTCAACTCAGCCATGATACTGAGAAGCGTTTCCATTTAAATACTACTAGCCAGGACCTTATCAATATTATGTCCATCACTCCAGAGGGTGCGAATGACAAGAAAACAAGTTTGTTGCACCTCCTAACCAAAAATTGTAAATCTATATCAAGCCTTTGCCTTCCCATTCTACCAATACCATTAAGTCATCATGTTTCATTCTTCCACCAATGTTATTGTGCCTCATGGACCTACTACCATGGATATTAATAATATGTGTAATATGATAAAAAATATTGTTCCAATAACTACATTGAAACCCAATGAGGTTCTAGGAACCTTGTCAAGTTTCGATGCTAGCTCTAGAAATACTTTAAAATACTAATAACTCTCTTTTAGTTTCACAACCAAAGTGAGTTCCCAACTACTTTAGAAATTTTTTTTTTGTTAAATGGAATTGAAATGCCTTTTCCAACCATTTTCTGTGATTAAGGAAAGACACTAATTTAATTGGATTTAGCAATGATCATGATCAACATTCACACCTTTCTTTAACTTGATTTGAGTTGGACATGACCATCCTTCAATATTTTCTTGATCACAATTCACACATCTCTTTGTCTCATCTAGAATATAAACATAACCATTTCATGTACTTATTTTTTTGAGTTTGAAAAATCTTTATTGACCATATTTTTCAAGAGCCTTTACTTGTTGCCATCCTTTAATATTTTCTTGACGATAATTCACACATCTCTTTGTCTCATCTAGAATATAGACATAACCATTTCATGTACTTATTTTTGAAAAATCTTTATTGACCATATTTTTCAAGAGCCTTTACTTGTTGAATACCGTTGTAGTTTTAACATGAATGTGGCTTGTCACAAAATTCAAGCTCCTAATTTTATATCAAGTTTAGAGTATTCAATGTCTATATATTATGTCAATGTCCTTTTTATTCCCACTTCTGGACTTTTTCAATAAAAAAATGAACAATTTGGTCGTATGAAATTCCTTGTGTTACTTAACGTTGTTCAAAACTCATTAACAGGCTCTAAAGGCAACATTGGAATTGTTGGAATATTCCATTTCTAGAGAGATTGTTTGAGATTCCTATTTAGAATTTGTAACTGGTTATGTTTTGTTGTTGATGTCAACATATCTATCAGACAATGTTTGTGTTGTTGACCAGTGTGGAGAGACTTTTTGGTAAATACATAGTTTGCTGAATCTAAACTAGGGAACATTATAGGATTATATTTTCTGAGTCTACATGCTATATTTTCCATTACATGTACTTGTGATTTGTTTCAAAGAAGTTACAAGAAATTTGCAGAAGATTGGTTGCTAATGGTATTTATTGAGAATTGTTTCAACCATTGGTTCAATTTTCTCTTCTGTGATTCTCGATGGAGCAAAAATTTGGTCTATGATTTAGGATAGTTAACAAAGAGGTACATTCACATCTATTCATGGATTTTCTTGAGGATTGGTGATTCAAAAGTCAATTTACTCATTGGACATTGAAAATGAATTTATTTCCTAGCTGCCTCAATCAAGAAACATGTTGTTTGGATTATTATGATTATCTATTGGGTGATAGTTTTTTATTTAACATTGTATTGTATTCTGGCCTACAATTATGGAATCACATTAGTTGATGTAATTTATTTTGTTATTAGATTCATATTGAGTCAACCTAATAAGTCTTTGACACTTGTATAAGAGAGTGAACTCTTTTGTGAATTCTTGTGTGTATTGTTGATAAGATGATATACTACCAACGTTGTTGATGCAAGTTTGGATCAGAGACAAATATCAGAGTTGATTGAGAAGAGGTATGAGTAAAATCTAATGTCTAATTCAATGGAACTATATTGCATATTTGATGATTTTAGTAAGTTCATCTTAGTGGATTACTGTCCATAGTGAATTATTTTTAACTCATTGGGCTTTTTTCCTTATATCTTGATTGTTGTCCAATCAGGGTTGGTTCGCTTTCTATTATAGAGCAGTGAGCTCCATGTGAGTACATGTATGCATGCTCATTCCATATTGTACCTTTATTAGGGTTTTATATGTGCTAGTACATATCTAGTGAACTTGATCCCCACTATGATTTTTCCCTTAATTGGGTTCCCACACAAAAAAAAAAATTGGTCTTATGTTGTTATTTGCTTTGCATTTCATTTAAGTTTTCGGATCTAATATTTTGTGGATAGTTTAATGTTTAACTAGGTCACAACTAATTCACCCCCAACCCCCAATTGTGTGTGGTGCATTTTTATTCCTAACAATTGGTATCAGAGCTATTTGGCCCTCTTTTTGAAGCTTAACTGCTTGAGGAAATTTGTAGTGGCCTTTAAGAATGAAATTCTAAAGTTTGATGGAATTAAATATGCACTATGGAAAGGAAAGATATTTACACACTTGATTTGCATGGCTATAGAGCATTGGAACATTACAAAGGACCCTTACTGGATTCTAGGTCTTGAGAGTGCGTATGAAGCACAAATGAAGAAATTTACTGCAAAAGCACCTCATTGCTCTAAGGGGCTTTAGCTAGTCCAATATGAGAAATTTGTTTTTTGAACAACAATATGTAAATAAGGTCCTTATGGACCAAAAATGATGTAATAGGGCCATCAAGAGCCAATTAGTGTGATGATAAGGTCATTAGGGTTCAATAGTCCCAAAAGTATTGTCTAATGTTTGTGAGAGTATGGAAAGAGCTTATTGAGTCAAGGGTTTGATTAGGGAAATGAAATCGAGTTGGTATGGCTAGGAGCCACAAGGACACTGTATTACCAAAGAGTACATAAGGGGACATTTTAAGCAATGATTGATCAAGAGTATATTGTGAAGTCAATGGGCAAGTGTTGAGTAGGTTGTAGTATAAGAGGGTTTAAGAGAACATAATAAATAGGAAAGATGTTGATGAATTTGTAAAGAAAGGAGACCTAGCAAATAGTTTAAGACGGGAAGTCCTCATTGGTGATTCAGTTTATGTGGATGCTCTACATCAATTTTTTTTGCAATATGATTGTTAAGGAAGTCTCAACTCAATGACCTACCTAATATTGAATATATTGATGTGATGTAATATGAGATTGCCCATGAAATTTGGATAAAGTTGCAACCAATTTATGATGATACGTCTATGTAACAACAAAGGTTAAAAAGTTTGAAAGGAAAGTTGGAATCTATGAGGACGATCAAAGATGAGACAACCATGACACATACATAAGATAACAATAGTTGTTTGTAGAATTAGAGATGTTGGAGGAGCCATTACCCAACAAGAAATTGTGTCCAATATTCTCAAATCCTTGTCATCTTTCTATGATACCAATGCAGTTTTAATTGAAGAGATCAAAATAATTTCAGATGTAACATGACAAACACTGGTTAATAATTTGTCTTCTTTTGAAATGAATAAAATTGGATATACTTTACCTAAAGTAGAACTGACATTTAAAGCTATTATTTCTAAAGGAAATAATAAGATTGATTATGATAGTTCTACTAGTTTTGTAAGATTTAGTAGATATGATAAGGAATGAGAAGAAATTGTTGAACATGAAATAAAAAAAGCTATGATTGCTAAGAGGTTATTGAGAGGTGAAGGAAAGTATGAAGGAAAATTGCTATTGAAATATTTTGCATTTAATAATATTGGTCATTTTGCATCTATATGTCCGAAGAGATTTCCTAAACATAACTCGAGGGAGTTTTAAGCCTATATATTAGAAGAAATGTTATTATGCTACTAGCGATGGTGCCACTTGTTGATGTTTGACAACTTCTGTCGAATAAACCTACACACACATATGTATACATACATATATATGTATACATACATGTATATGTATATACATACATATATATGTATACACACACACACACATATATGTATATATATGATTAATTTTGTTCTTATATTAATTATCTAATTAACGAATAGACATGTCCTATGAAGGGATATGTCTCTTCATGACTTATGCTCATTACAAATATAAAGGTTGTTGCATTTGGAAAACATATACTAACATTAGGCAATGCAAATACTTTTGGAGTGATCCTCTAAAGTTAACATGGTATCAAAGCTAGATCAAATGTCTAGGATAGATTCACAATGATGAAGATCATCAAATATCTCAATCATCATATGGATCCTTTGAAATTGATGGTTCTTGAACTGAGCAGTCTATATGTGCAGTTCACACAATTCATATGGTCTCCATTTTTTTTTTCGACTGATCATGCAAAAAAAATTGAGTGTAAGCATCAATTTGTAATTACCTCAAATGTTTATTGTACTCTGTTAGGGATATGGATTTCTTCATATTAATATCACAACAATTTCAGCATATGGAATCGCTTCATCAGTGTATTCAACTGACATACAATAATATTCTTTTATTTTTATAAGGCCGCGAATTAATTGTAGATCCTACAACAAGGGTAACACGAGGGAAAGTGGAATTTCCTATACTCAACCCTCTGCATGATATGGTAGTTGAGAATTCTAAACTATTGCAGAGTTGAGTTGTCACGACCCACCTTGTATGACTCCTACTTTGTAAGATGATGTTGACACTTTTGACTCAGTTGACTTGGTTGGTTGACCTCGACTGGAGACTTATTTATCATTGATCTGTGTGAGCTAGACATTAAGTTGGTACATGTTCAAATTGAACCTTTGGTTGATATATTTTTAGTTGCTATGTGTTTCGACTATATTACTTTTGATTTTGGTTTCATTATCTTATATGATGTAGACTTTGTTTGATTAATGTGTTGATTGACTATGATGCTATGCTAATGTTATCATTTGATTTTGATTTCATGGTTATGATGTTTTCATGTTAAGCATTTATCACGATATTGTGTTACGTTAGATGGATACAATTTTAGCATGATTGTGATGATGTGCATGTATCCTTTGGAATATTTTTAATTGGAACATGTGGCATATACTTTATGAATTTTGGAGTATTTAAATGGATACTGACTCATTTTTTGTTGTCGAGTAACTGAGTTTTGCAGGTTTGAAGAAAAGAGTGTGGTTGAGGTAGAGTAGGCTAGCTCCTTGGAAGAGATGGTATGGATCATCTGGTGTACTCACACCAACAAACCTAGACATTATGCATCAGTGTGATTGCAATTAGTGTCTGTAACCTTCAACTTCATTTGACTATGTGGTTAAGTTAGAGGAAGTTATTTGTGAATCCACTTTAATCATGCATTAAAAAGAATTAAACATTTCTTCCTTATTTAAAACAAAGATAAATGTTGAGTTCAAACTTAATTGTTGATCACAGATAATGTTTACCAAGGTTGTTCTATTATGCAATAATGAAAGGAAATAAAAGAAATGGATGCTCAAGAATTTTTGTTATTTTGATTAAGTAAAATAGGTTTTTGCGGGTGCCTGAAACCCAACGGTTTACAAAAGAAACAAACATTAAGTCCTAAACCAAAAAAACCAACAAATAAACAATAGGCCAAAGAAGGCCAGGAGAGCTTGAAAAAAATGAACAACCTCTAAAAGAGCAGATGGAAATATTACAAAATTATTTTATACAAACTTATCTTTGTGGCGTTACAGTTGTGTTTAACACTAGGGCCTATGGTCCAAATGTTGCTAAGTTGCATGGTTTAATTTGGTTTAGACATAATCTAACACCATGTACTCCCATAGAGGTAACTGGACTAGAGTCAACAATGGTCCACAAGATGAGCCTAAGAATCAGAGGTTGGATAAGATTGTATCTCTCCTTACTCAACAAGACCAACATATGGATAATATGGAAAACACAATGAGGGGTAGGTAGGCTAAGAAGGAAGTGAGGAAGAGAGAGGACGATCAACGTATAAAGGCCTTGCATAGAGTTAATGGAAATCATAAGAAGAGAGAAGATGATGAAATATTGGAGGCCCAAAGGAAGCTTGAGGAAGATAGGAGGAATGAAGAACAAAAAAAGGAGGAAGTTGATCGTAGAATTTCTTAGTTAGTTCATGATAGGATCCAAATTGGAGCAGATCTAAGTGTAAGGAAACTTGCAACAAAGAATATAACCATTTCCACATAACCCATAATAGATCTGAAATAAATATGCAATTAAAATCCACATGCAAGAGAATAGGTAACATACCCACAAAAATTTGACACAAGATATACCCTAGGAAACCCTCATTGAGGGAAAAACTTAGCCTCCAAAAGCATCTATCACCATGTATTATTCAGCAAAATCACTATTGCAATACAACCATGGAAGCCTTCAAAGCCATAGCCACTACCAAACAATCTATGTGAACAAGCATGAATCCACACATCCCATGCCATGCTTCCAACTTTCAAAAATGCTCCCTTAGCTAACCTATCAAGCCTTGTCCCGCTCAACTCTTTCGCTTTTGCCTTTTTTCTTCTCACACAACAACTACCTTTGTGGCTACTTATATAGTAGCAAGTCCCACAAAACCATCAAGTGGTATTACATAAACCATGTGTTAAAATCATGTGCTACCTAACCCATTGACCCCATATTTAATATTAAAATTTTAATTCTTTTCTCCAATATTGATTAATTACATGAAATATTATCACAATGTTACAATACAACTCATCAAGTATATCCCATGGAAATATTTACATGTTGTACATCCATCTAGGTGCCCCTAGATACAAAATTACATAATAAAATAAAATAAAATAATATAACAAATATTATGCAATGTGTGCAACACCCATTATCTCAACAATCTCCCACTTCTTGTATATATTGCATAGGGTCAATCTGTAGCCACATTAATGAACAAGGGAACAATCCCTCCCAACACATCCACCATCATGGATCAAAGTACACAAGTGCTCCATCCCGGTACTCACAACAAAATCAAAGTATCTAGCATCTCAAACATGAATGATCTCACATCCTATTATGCCACTGCCACTGGACATACATAAAAGTCATTCAAAGAGAAAACCACCCAACCTATTGCATTAAAAGATCATAAAATTCTGTACTAACTAAAATGCCAAGCACAAAAACTTGATCGAAAGGTAATCACATGTACCCATAGTTGTCAAAATATCCATAACTGAAATAGCACCCACAACAAGTGCCACACTCATCCAACTATCCATACCTCTAAATGTATACCAAGTGAATCTCACATCATCAACATATCCAATCTATAACCTGGAATCACAAGCCTCAAGAGCAATACCTACCACATATATACCAAGAAGCTCCTACTGCAAAAGATAATGTCACATCTATAACCAATCCACTCACATCTCAAAGAAGTGAATCCATGTAGTATCAAGGACATCCATAATACATAAACCAATAACCTACAAGAACAACTCTCATAACAATTCTCCAATGCTCTCCCAAGTTCTCCACAACCAAAAGAGGAAAGAGATAAATGAATAATCATGCCATCTCTCACATTACATATATGAGAAAAAACTAGTGATCAAAATCTCTAACCAATCTCAAATCCAATGTAAGTGAAACCGAACATCCAAGAAGATAACTAAGAAAAAAGAGAAACCATGCAAATCATAACCTGTATCATGTCCTTCTACACACAACTCTAGATGTAAATTGTGCAAGTATGATCTCCTCCATAAAACTCCAACCAAGAAGCCCCAACAACACCCAAACCATACCATATAACTAATCATGGACGTAAGCCTCTCACAAGAAGATCAAACTCATAAACTATTCCTAATCCAAGGAATATGCCCATTATAAACCCATCTCCCAAATTGAACCAACATAACAACATATGTAAATGGAGATAACCAATGCTACACCATCTCTCAAATGAACCCTCTAGAATTAACTCATGTACCGTAGCTCAAGATTTATATCAATGAAAGACAAGTATAAATATAATGCACCTAAGAGAAACAATGGGCTATACCTCTCAAGTAACAAATCACCGAGTAGACCAAGAGTGGGGGAATGAGAATGCTCATCAAGATACCCAAGTCTCCAACCAAGACTCATCTAAGAAAAATCTCCTCTCAAGTCAATATCAGGTGAATGCCCCTCGGACTTCCTGCTGAAACCAAATAATTATCGCAACAAATAATTCTCTAATCCAAGAGAAAACCAGCATCACCACCATCTCTAAGTATCCATGAGCATCTCTAACCAATCAATCCATTCCAACTCTAAATTCAATATAACAATATCATGAAGTATCCAACTTATGATCAATGTACTCAATACCAAGATATTAAACCAAGATCAATGTCAAAGTTCCAACCATAGTCTTAGGAACATAAACATGACAACATGATCTTACCATCTCAAGCAAAGAGATAACATGCTCCATATGAACATAATATAACATGTCAAAACTCTAAATGCATATCAAATGTATATCATGACATAATAATTAAACATCCTCATACCAAGGATATCATGTCAAATGGAAAGCATAAACCAAATCTTTACCAAGAACCTCATTAGTCCTCAAGATGCAACCATCTCCACACACCATGAAGAAAACCATCTCCACAAACCATGAAGAACCATCTCCATACACCATGAAGATAACCAAGAACTCCATGAGTCCTCAAGATCTAACCATCTTCACACACCATGAAGATAATAAGTGCACCGTGCAAATGTCAAAGATGCTTCTATAACAGCAGGATCTAAGACAAACCTCCAACATCTACAAACACTCAATAAATATATCAATGAAAAAAATTCCCACTCAACCATGGTAGCAAGGCATCATAAAATCCATCTCCTACATGAAGATCCTCCAGGTCTACACACACACAACCAAAGTGTTAGTACCAAGATCTCCAAACCAAGAAGATACAAACCAAACTAGGAACTAACCCTATACTATCACCTCATCACTTTGACAAGCTCCCACTAAACCATGTATCCAATCTATCCATGACATCATAATGAAAAAAATCATCCTCTAACCATGAGAATCCACCAAGGCATCAAACCATCAAAGAACTTAAAGTGCACATTATGAGCTCCTCCAATGAAACCAAATAACCATGATCGTCAATCAAGAAGATATAACACCATAACCAAATCAAGAATCCAAACTAATGAACATAAAAGATGTACCTCTACATCTAATCATGTCATGCCAAAATCCATGACACCATGATCACATCCATGAACCAAGCAACTAACTCTCAAAGTGTCCAATCTGTCAGCATAAAATAGTCAACCACAATCCTCTGCCATGATTGTACCTAGTAACAACATCTCAACACTTCTACATGAAGAAAAAATCAGTAAATCATGTGACTTAGGTCATAGATAACCCAAATCCAAGCCACCAATCTGAATATGCATCAATAATGAAAGATCAATGGGCAAAGACAACCCATAACCAAACTATAAATGCAACCTGTAAGTATAGACCGCTTACAACACTGCAAAACTTGTAGACCCAACAAGTCATCATACATATCCAAATCAAATATTGATAACCATATCATTATGAGACCAATCTGAAATATGAATTGAGTATACAATGATATCAAATCTTAAATATCTAAACATACAATGTCATAAACTCACAATGCTACCATAGTCAATATATATCATAAACTATTTAGATTAATATATCTCCAAAAAAACCATGCCAAACCTACACCAAATTTGAACCAATGTGTAGAGCTCTCCAAATGTTTTTTGTTGACTACTCAAAGTCCAAAATCTGACTTCGTATGCCCAAGTTATGCCCTAATTTGTGCACAAAATAAAAAATATCTAACCTTTTGAGCTCTTAAAACCCAACAAAATATCAAAATCATAGAACCAAATGTAACTAAAATGTAGTGCTTTGAATTAGCTTTCCAACACTTGTAAGAAGTCTGAAATCCAATATCCTGATAAAGTTATGGTCGTTTTACTAAGACAGTTATTTTACCATTTTCATTGCAATTTTTTTTGTGACAAAAATTTTGACAGGATTAAATTTGATGGTTATCATGGGCTGAAACTAAAAAACTCTTTCATTTCCTTTGAACATGGCCAAACTAGGGCATATTAAATATCAAAATTTATGGAAACGTCAACCTAGATCCAATGATGATGTTTGTTTTTATCCAGGAGGTCATTTCTACAAGTTCCCCGTAAAACCCTCATTTAAATGAAACATCCAAAAAACTCTTTTGTCTAACAATTTCATGTGCCCAAAATCTATCAATATCCCATCATAACAACAAACTCAAAATCCTCAGATCTGCAATAAATAACTCATCATATCTTTCCCTTTCTTTTATCCTCTCATGCATTTCCATGGATTCAATCTAGGGTTACAATAATAAAATCATAGCTTTGATACCACTTGTAAGGAAATTTGCAACAAATAATATAACTATTTCCACATAACCCATAATAGATTTGAAATAAACATGCAATTAAAATCCACATGCAAGAGAATAGATAACATACCCACAAAAATGTGACACAAGATATACCTTGAGAAACCCTCATTGAGGGAAAAACTTAGCCTCCAAAAGCATCTATCACCGTATATTATTCAACAAAATTTCCATTGCAATACAACCATGGAAGCCTTCAAATCCATAGTCACTACCAAACAATCTATGTGAACAAACATGAATCCACACATCCCATGCCATGCTTCCAACCTTCACAAATGCTCCTTTGGCTAACTTGTCAAGCCTTGTCCCACTCGACTCTTTCCCTTTTTCCTTCTGTCTTCTCACACAACAACTACTTTGTGGCTGCTTATATAGTAGCAAGTCCCACAAAACCACCAAATGGTATTTCATAAACCATTTGCTAAAACTATGTGCTATCTAACCCATTGACCCCACATTTAATATTGAAATTTTAATTATTTTCACCAATATTAAAAAAATACATAAAATATTATCACAATGTTACAATAAAACTCATCAAGAATATCCCATTGAAATCTTTACATGTTGTACATCCATCTAGGTGCTCCTAGATACAACATTACATAATAAAATAAAATAAAATAATATAACAAATATTATGTAATGTGTGCAACAACCATTATCTCAACACTAAGTAAGGATCTCAAGGACACTCCTACTTTCAAGGGTAAGACTTAAGGAGAAGATGTTGAGGCTTGGATAGCTATTATGGAGAGATATTTCCTTATCCAAAATTTATTAGAAAAATCAAGGACAGTGTGGGCCACTTTTTAGCTAGTTGGAGAAGCAGCCACATGGTGAAAAAATGTGATGGTTGAAAAGAAGATACAACATTGTGAGATGTCGTGGGAGGATTTACTGCAACTTTTCCATAAGAGGTGGTTGCCTCAATTATTTTGCGATAAGAATGCAACTGAGTTCTACAAAATGATATAGGGATACATGCAGATGGACAAAGATTCGATGGCATCATTCTTTATTGTTTGTGTTATTTCATGATCTTATACTCATGTGATGTAGTCATTGTGTAATGTTCGACATGAAGGTTGACATTCTTCTATGGTGATTTTTGATGTATGATAGACTTAATTCTCTTGTTGTATTGAAGCTGACATGGCGATCAACCTCTTGGATGTATAACTTAAATGTATAGTCATGTGATGACATGTTGTACTCAACATTTTGGTCGATACTTGGCATTTGTAATTTAATTATTATTGTTTCTTTCATTTTGACATATAGACCGAACACGAAAAGTTACATAATTGTAAGAATATATTTTAATTACTTGTTTATTTGACTATGTAGTCATCTATTGACTTGAATTTTATGAAAATTATGGTATTTGGCCTATGTGGCATTTGTTAAGGAATTGTATTCTTATCAAATGTTAAGGAGGGTCCACATCAAGTGGCAACAGGAAGGAAAAGACCATTTGTATTTCAGAAAAATGACTTATATTAACAAATCTGCAATCTGAACATTTCACATTGCTCACACTCACATCCATGACAAAGATGGGAGAGAAGAAAGCATTTCCAATGCAAGGATTAGGAAAACATAATGCTAGGAAGGATCGATGTTAGGGAGCAATATTTTATTCTTGGAGAAATACTTAGCTTCACTAGCATTAGAATTTCTAAGCCTGTCAATTCAACTGTAACTATGATTGCTAAAAGGGATATTGAATATGTAATTTCAACTATAATCAAATAACTATTCATGTGTTTCATGGCTATCAAAATGGTAATGAATTTCTTGTCGCCAACGTCCAAGTCTAGGAATTACATTCACAAGCATATTTAGAGTATACAATGATTTGCACATATGGTTACAAATTCTCAAGAAGTCTCTCAAGAAGCTCTGCGATCTTGAGCATTTGGAAGATGTTATGTTGCGTACAACTAGTGCCTTACGCAATTTGAAGTTTACATCAATATCAAATGCAACTCTTGGGGAAGCTTAGAGAGGGATTGCCAATAAGAGTGATGAATGAAGTAGGTAGTTTAAAGCCTACCCCAGAGATCACATAAATGAATCATGACATGTCAAGTCAATGTAGTGTCTATGAAGAAGGAAAAGTAGACAAGAAGGAAAAAAAAGTTTATAAGGTAAGGAGGTATGTCCTAAATTTGGTATTAGAAATACAATTAAATGATTGAATATGCTTATACCTAAGTACAAGAAGGAGAAATAGTATTGTGATATGGGGATCAAAATTTGCATACCTTACTGCTAATAATAATACATCTACAGGTGGAATTAGTAATTTAGATAATCATTAGTGATGACAACAAAATCAAGGATGTTGATGTACACATAAGTATTTATTATCCTTAAGTATTACATCCACTATACGAGCTATTTGCCTTGATTGTTTTGGAAGATGCTCTTGTAGGAAAAGTAGGATTGATATCAAATTCAAAAGGAGTTTGACACTTTATCAAAGACAAATTTGAAGGAGGAGCTCCAATGATTGATATTCAGAGAAAGTTTGAAATTACATGTGTGAGACTATATGATTTTAATGGGCCTAACCCCTATGTACATCATGAGGAAGTGATGACTTCCAAATGATTATCACTTGTATTTGCATAAGTTATTGGAATGTGACAATCTTACAATAGCTTAAAGTAATGATATACAATGTATATAAATGGTGAAACAAATTATCATGGATTATATCTTGTAAATCAATAACTAAGTGTTAGATGTCATTCACTTCATGGTCTATGAGTTATTTGTATAAATATATAATAGGTATTTGGTGAATATCATATGTTGATATTCTACAAGCCATTACCTTATTGAGTACTCGGTGAATATTATGTGTTGATATTCTGGAGACCAATACTCATGCTATCAATTATGATATCAAAATGTTACTCAGAGTATTTGGTGAATATCATATGTTGATATTTTGGAGGCCAATACTCATGATATCAAATGTGATATCAAAATAATGGATATCTCCTTATCAAAGATATGCTTAAAATTCTCCATTCCCAATATTACCAATGGTGTAATTTTTGTCTTATGTTTATCCTCTATAATTCCTCACCAAAGGATTCAAAAGAATTAACCAAAAGTTTTACTAAGTTTGCCAAACATTTTTTTAACAAGATAGATTACTCATACACATCAAACACATAGTAGCGGAAGCAAAAACATACAATCAACTATAAACATACATGATAGGTTACATTCCTTAAGGATCCCAAGACATTGAGTCACATTTAAATTTAATTAATTCTAAGTCTAACTACTACCACATCCAAATGAAAGAATAATGAAAAGTCCAATGTCCATAATATACATTTGTTCCGAATGCCTCTTGGAAATGAAATTCAGAATGCTCAATCATCCACTATACATGTTACAAGGTATGAAAGGCTAAAATAATATACATATGTAGAAATAAAAATACATCATCCTCCTCAGATCCATGATACAAGTACAAATAAAATAAATGAAACCATCCACCATACACGGTACATACATCCATAATAAAACACCACTATCCATCATAAAACACAATTAACTAAGTGCGTGGTTCCTCGCAACCATCAATAGCATCATAAGACCATCATGGGCCCTAGCCATACCCTGCACATAACATCCTAAGCCATCGACCAGATCGTCGGTACTATCATAATAGGCACATCACTACTAAAACATGCTACAACATAAGCATAAAGAAATTTAACATGCTAGAATAAAGCATAAGATGATCCTACAAAGTAGATAACATCACCTATCACATGATAATCATCAATATAAGGAAATGCATCAATAAATAACATCATCTAAACATGATAAACAAGCATCCCATGAATCTCTAGCCATGATGACTATGAAAGAATTTGAATGGTAAGATTAAAAAGCACTACCACCCAACTGCGTGGAACTTAAATGGCCCACTCCCACTGCGCTAAGGAGATAGTCTCAAGTCCTAAACAGGATATCAAATCACATATCAGAAGTACTCTCTAGGTCCAAGGAATCCTAAAAGCATTTTAACTCAAAGGTTCTAAGACAGATCGACATCTAATTCCCAGAGGCACATAAGACACGTAGGAAACCTACTATGTAAGCGGGCAAGTGTCATCGTATGAATCACTCTCAGAGTTACCCGAGTAGTCCCTTAGGACTCTCGGGTCCCTAGTGATCCCACTATGGCAACTAGTATCCTCTCATACTGACAAGACATACTACGAAATGCAAGGTCGCAACCAAGTGTTCTCTCTACTCCCATCCTAGTCTGTACTAGCACTCGAGGCATGGATGAGAACATACAAAGAATCCTATTAGGTCCATTTTAATCCTCATTTAGTGTAATATTTTCACTTATTAAACAACTTACAATGGATTACCCCCAAGACCACTTAAGCTCCCCAACCCCCATTGCAAGTCACTTCTTGTGTAACACCCCGCCAAGGGATCCAAAAGAATTAACCTAAAGTTTTAGTAAGTTTGCCAAACATTTTCTTTTTTAAAAACAAGAAAGATAATCATACACATCAAACACATAGTAGTAGAAGCAACAAAATACAATCAACTAAAAGCATACATGACAGGTTACATTCCCTTAAGGACCCCATGAGGTTGAATCAAATTTAATTTAATTAATTCTAAGTCTAACAACTACCACATCCACATGAAAGAATAATCAGAAAGTCCAATGTCCATATTATACATTTGTTCTGAATGTCTCTTGGCAAATTAATTTGGAATGCTCAATCATCCACTATATATGCCATAGGGTATGAAAGGCTAAAAGAATATACATATGTAGAAATAGAAATAAAGATACATCCTCCTCCTTGAATCCATGATACGAAGTACAGTAAAATAAAATAAACCATCCACCATACATGATACATCCATCCATCATAAAAGATATAAATATCCAACATGAAATACAACTAACCATCATAAAACACATCTAACTAAGTGCGCGGTTTCTCCCAACCATCAATAGCATCATTAGAACATCGTGGGCCCTAGCCATCCCCCATGTGTAACATCCCAAGCCACCAAAAAAATCATAGGTACTATAGTAATAGGGACATCACTACTAAAACATGCTACAACATACACATAAAGAAATCAAACATGCTAATCATCAATATAAAAAAATGCATCAAAAAATAACATCACCTAAACATGATAAACAAGCATCCCAAGAAGCTTCAGCCATGGTGACTATAGACGGATCTCAACGGTAAGAGTAAAAAGCACTACCACCCAACCGCGTGGAACCTAAATGACGCACTCCCACTGCACTGTAGAGATAGTCTCAAGTTTCAAACAAGATATCAAATCACATAACACAAATATGCTCTAAGTCCAGGAAATCCTAAAGGTAATCTAATTCAAGGGTTCCAACACATAGATCAACATCTAGACCTAGAGGCACACAAGACACGTAGGAAACCTACTATGTGAGTGGGCAAGTGTCATCACATGAATCATGATGAAGTTACCCTAGCAGTTAGCTTAGGACTCTAGAGTCCCTAGTGATCCCTATGTGGCCACTAGTATCCTCTCGTACTGACAAGGCATACTACAAAATGCAAGGTCGTAAGCAAGCATTCTCTCTACTCCCATCCTAGTCTGTACTAGCACTCGAGGCATGGGTGAGAACATACAATTAACTCTTATTAGGTTCATTTAAGTTAGTATTTAGTGTAATATTTTCACTTATTAAAAAAACTTACAATGGGTTATTCCTAGAGCCACTTAGGGCCTCTGTCCCCCATTGCAAGCCACTTCCCGACACTACATATAGATAACCTACCCTAAGCTTAATAAAAGAACAAATCAATGATCATATAAAAATCACCTCAGCCCTATACAAGCGATTGAAAAGCATCAAAAGATAATCCACAATAATCACATCAGTTCTCTACGAGAAATTGAAAGCATCAAATGACAAATCATAATATCCATCGGTTCTCAACGAGCAACCAGAAAGTATCCCAAAACAAAACTAATCGAAGACTCCAAAATGGTCAAGTCAAAACATGTCACAACATGACATCACCAAGATCAAAGAAAACACTTCATTCCCATCAAGGCGATTGGAAAGAAAATCAAATATAACAGATCAATGACTCAAAAATGGTTAAGTTAGGTATCTCATAAACATACACCTTAGCTTCATATGAGAAGATTGGAAAGCAATAATAATCAATAATCCATTCACATCATATAGCATGCCATCACATTACCATGGTTGAGATGAAAAGATCGAGAACAAATCACCATAACATCACATTCACAGAACCCCCAAGCCTTTGGTAACAACCTAAACTGGTCAACATTAGGACAAACCTCGAAACCCCAAAACATAGACAACACACAAATAACAGAGTATAGGTTGCATAGTTAAATTTTGATTTTGAAATACACAATAGAGTTAAAAGTAAAGTTCTAGTTTGCATCTCAATGAATGTTTTAAGTGTATAAGGTTCTTAGTTTATCCCACCTAATAACCCATTCATATATTCAACTCAATTATATAAAGTGACCCTCATTATTAAAGTCAATCTCCTAAAAGAATAAATTTTGAGGATAATATTTATTTATTTAAGTTATAAAAGTAACCATTATCGATTTTAAATAAAATAATTATAATTTTAATTAAAATCAATATTATTAATTTTTTTAACAATAATATTTAAATTTACAACTTCATTAACAACTTTTATTTTTCACAAATCTTAATTAATTCAAATTCAATTAAAATAATTAAAATTTTATTAAACTATCTTACATTCATTATTATTTTATTAAATTATAAAATATTAATATAATTTAATAATAGAATTATTAATAATTGATAATATAAATTTTAATATAATTAAAATTTAATAAAATTGAATGTGATTTAAATTATTAAAACTTAAAATATATAAAATAACAATTTTTTTTAAAAATTGCATATGATAAGGTTGTTGACCTCCCCATAAAGGGGCTACCGAGCGACGTACCCTATTGATGTAGGGTCTGCGCCAACAACGTACGATGTCCGCAAGTAAGTGGGGGTCACCCACCCCTCCCAATTTAATTTTTAATTTTTATAATTATATATATATAATTTACATTGTTTGTTTAAAACAAAGACCCCCTCCCCCCCTCCCCAAATGTATAATAAATAATTTTTATTTATTTTAACAATAAATGAACAACACTCTCCTTCCATAAAATTTAATACTTATTTTTTTATATTATTATTTTTTTAATATCATTTTCAATTATAGTTTGATAGAAAAATTATTATCAACCATTCAAATTTTCTCATTTTAGATTTTCTTTTCTTTCAAACCCTACCCAAATTTAATTTCTCAGTACCATTTTAATTCAAACCCAAATCTTGATTTAATTTACAATTTTACTTCTATTGAAAAAGGGTTTTAACGATACATTAATCCCCACATATACAGAAGAACCCACAAGCATTCTAGTAAATCTAAAATATATTACTGAAAGATTCATCGTAGAGAAGTATGCACAAACAATTCATAGTCATGAAGAAGACATGAAGAATATAAATTGTAAATTTACTATGCGAATTAAAACACAAGAATCTACTTGGATTTTGATGCTAACAATGGAATGCCTGAAAAGATTTGTGAGAGTCAAAGTTTCTTCTCTCAAAATCTTCTCCCTTTTGAAAATCTTCTTCCTTCTCCAAAATTTGCTTCCAAAATTCCTATCCAAATTCATCTCCCAATTCCTCTCTCCCAAAAATGAACCCTCAAGTGGTGATAACGAGTTCTCTCCTCAAATCGGGGCACTAATTGTGTGTGCACCTGAGAGGACTCCTTGCTCACAAGACTTGAACTCCATATTAACTTTTATTTATCTTTCTTTATCTTTTCTTTAATCTTTTCCATGCACGTTAAATGAATTACTTAAATAACTTTATTTAATTTTCACTTGACTTCGCTTTTCAAATAATTTATTAAATTTAATCTCATGCATAAGTCATGCAAACTTAAAACTTTTCAATAATTAATATCTTTTCACTTTTAATTTATTTTCAAACGTTTAATTTGATAAATATTTATTAACTTAAATAACAATAATATTTAGCATTTATTTAAAAATGAACTCTAAATATATTATTATTAAATTAAATAAATATTATCATGTTCTAAATTTATTCTTATAACTCCTATCCTCAAATTTAATTCCTTTTTATTTAATTAATTTTCCAATTAATTAAATATAATTAAATATTAAAATATCTCAATAATTTTCCATTAAATTAAATCATTAATTTAATCTTTTAATTAGACTTAATTAATAGAAAATCCACCAAAGACTCATAAAGCAACATACAAAAACCCATGGTAGTAAGATCTCCTTCCCGTATTATCTTTTTAACTCGATGAGCAAGGCCATTTCTAGTTTTAAAAAGAAAGCTACCGTCAACCCGACACTGCATGAGGGTCTTCTGCTTCTGATTCATGAGCACTTCCACGCTCAAACCATTAGCAAAAACCCTATCCAGGGGGCGGATGTTGACAAGAGTAGCTCCAGTTTTTCCTCAGATTCTGACGATGTCGAGAGCATCAGCTCTGATGAGGTTTTTGAGCATTCAGGTAAGAAGACTAAAAGCCATAAGAAGGATTACCCCTCTATCAAATTACCCAGCAGAAAGAGCCCTAGAGGTCATACCCCAGCTAAAATTGGCTCTGCTGAGGAGGAGGAGGAAATGGATACTGATGATTCTGACAAGGTTTCGAAGGAGGAGCTGGATGAGGAGAAACTGAGAAAAAGACAGAAGAGGGAAGGAGAGAGCATGGAGCACTCCAGCAGTCAGGGAAAGGATTCTCTGCCCATTCCCCTCTCCCCTATACATCCTCAGCCTCCTTTGGAGGAAAATGACAACTCTGGACAGATTGAGGGGGAAGTACAAGTTAATAACAGAAGGAAGGCTTGGAAGAAATTCAATGTGAGAACGGCCACTATGGGAATTTACAGAGAGGCGATGAACCCCCAACTCCTGGTGGACGACCTCGAGAAGCCTAGACTCAATGAGCTAATTGACCCGGCTATGGTGGCTATTTCTGATAATGCAAGAGAAACGGGTATGAATCTGTTGAACAATGCCCGCAATAGCATGATCGAAAACTTCAGATCAATTAAATGGCTTTTCCATGAGCTTGAGGATGTCAGAGATAGGGTTTCCCAAATGGAAAAAATCAAGAGCAAGACAGGTACTGAAAGCCAAGGCGACCGGAACAGCTGGGAGACTCTGATGGAGAGGAGAGTAAAAAATATTGAGAACTACAATCACAACCTGGCTAGTCAAATGATCTCCCTCCTCGCTTCGATCAACGACAACATCCTCTCTCTCTTGGATAATCTCAAAGACAGGAGCCAGATGGAGGAAGATGATAAACAGAACAGAGACAAAGATAGGCTGGATGTGGATAAAGCCAAGGACAGCACTATGGAGCAGGATTTGACGAACGCCCAGGATCATAAGGTAGAAGAGCAACAAGAGTGCGCCGAAGCTGCCCAGACCATGCTCGAGATGGAGAAGTAGTCTGCTAGGTTTGGTCTCTGTCCTTTGGTTTTTGTTTCTCCTGGCTTTGGCTTTTTGTCTGGTCTCCGTTTTTTCTGGTTGGTTCTCTGGCCTTTTTAGTGGGCAGCTGTTTCGGGCTGGGCCTTTGGGCTTATTTTCAGCCGTAAGGATTATGATTTGGCTGGGCAATTTTTCGCTTATTTTCAGCCTTTCTTGTTGTTAAACTTATGGGTTTCAGGACCCCTTAAAACCTGTTTACCTTATCAAAAACATACAAAAACCCACCAAAGAAAAACACATACAAAATCAAATTAAAGGGTTATAATCACAAATTAACGTCATTCAATGCATTTGGAGGGTTCACAACTCAGATACTTGTCCTAATTATCAATTAGGACAAATGGCTTAAGGGTTTAGGATTTGGACTTAAGAATTTATCTCCCCTCTCTTACCATTGAGATAATGCGATAGGGTACGCTCATCTTGCCAATTCAAGGAAGTCGATTCCTAGTACCTGCAACTTGCATAAAATCCATGCATGTACAAACACAATATTCTAAGCTAAATAGGCAATGGTAGGAAGTGGTGCATCGTGTAGATCCCGACTAGCAGGTGACTATAACTCCCTTCCTTAACCACATTAGAAATACCATACATAAAGGAAACAAACACGCACACCATACACATGCAGTATGGGGTAAGTATTCGTAAGAAAACACATGATAATAAACCATCTAACTAATCATCATCAATAACTGCAAACACTGTAATAAACATCATGCATACATGAAATATAGAGTACCAAGTAATCTCATCACATAATCAACTGAATGTAAAAGAATATCTAATAATCTTAAAATAATTCCACTAATCATCAAGCATAAAACTGGTCTAAAAGAGCTCGTCAAAGATAGCAAAAATGTGAACTAGGGGCAGGCACTACATCCGCCCCCCTAGATTTAGGCTTACTCCTGGAAGCCTACAAGAAAAGTAAGGCTAAGAACTCACTATGCGGGTCCCATTGGACTCTTTCCCCCTGTAGGAGAATATGACTCTACTGAGAACACCACAACACACTTAGGGCAATATGATTCTGGTTTAATAGTAAACTGAAAACCATATTGATCCAACATTCATACTTTAACAAATACTGAAATAGATCCCCTAAACACTCTCTAAACATAATGCTCACAAATACAATTAAAGACATAATACCTTAAAGCATAGATACAAGATACATGTCTTAAAAACAGAATAAGTTTCAATTTTCAGTTTGCCTATATTTAGGTTTAAGTATAATTTTTTGTTTGACAACTAAGTGTTGAAGTATGAAAAAATATACAACTAAAAGTTTTAGTTTAGTTTTAGTTCAACTAGTTCAAGTTTTAGTTTGAAAGATATACACAAATAGTTTAAAGTTTTCATTTTGTTCAACTAGTTAGCACTAGTGGCATTCCAATATACTCAGAGCTCCCACTATAGAAACTCGGGCTCTGATACCAGATGTAACGCCCTGCCAAGGGATCCAAAAGAATTAACCTAAAGTTTTACTAAGTTTTCCAAACATTTTTTTTTAAAACAAGAAAGATAATCATACACATCAAACACATAGTAGCAGAAGCAATAACATACAATCAACTAAAATCATACATGACAGGTTACATTCCCTTAAGGATCTCATGACATTGAATCACATTTAATTTAATTAATTCTAAGTCTAACAATTGCCACATCCACATGAAAGAATAATCAAAAAGTACAATGTCCATATTATACATTTGTTCTGAATGCCTCTTGGCAAATTAATTCGGAATGCTCAATCATCCATTGTACATGCCATACGGTATGAAAGGGTAAATGAATATACATATGTAGAAATAGAAATAAAGATACATCATCCTCCTTGAATCCATGATATAAAGTACAGTAAAATAAAAGAAACCATCCACCATACATGATACATCCATCCATCATAAAAGATATAAACATCCCACATGAAATATAACTAACCATCATAAAATGCATCTAACTAGGTGCGTGATTCCTCCCAACCATCAATAGCATCATTAGACCATCATGGGCCGTAGCCATCCCCTGCGCGTAACATCCCAAGCCATTGAAAAATCATAGGTACTATAGTAATAGGGACATCACTACTAAAATATGCTACAACATACACATAAAGAAATCTAACATGCTAATCATCAATATAAAGATATGCATCGGAAAATAATATCACCTAAACATGATAAACAATCATCCCAAAAAGCTTCAGCCATGGTGACTATGGACGAATCTCAATGGTAAGAGTAAAAAGCACTACCACTCAACTGCGTGGAACCTAAATGGCCCACTCCCACCACATTGTGGAGATAGTCTCAAGTCCCAAATAGGGTATCAAATCACATAACACAAATACTCTCTAAGTCCAGAAAATCCTAAAGGTAATCTAACTCAAGGGTTCGAACACATAGATCAACATCTAGACCTAGAGGCACACAAGACACATAGGAAACCTGCTATGTAAGCGGGCAAGTGTCATTGCATGAATCATGTAGAAGTTACCCTAGCAGTTAGCTTAGGACTCTAGGGTCCCTAGTGATCCCTATGCGGCCACTAGTATCCTCTTATACTGACAAGGCATACTATGGAATGCAAGGTCATAACCAAGCATTTTCTTTACTCCCATCCTAGTTTGTACTAACACTCAATGCATGGGTGAGAACATACAATTGACTCTTATTAGGTTCATTTAAGTTAGTATTTAGTGTAATATTTTCACTTATTAAAACAACTTACAATGGGTTATTCCCAGAGCAATTGTGGGGCTCTGTCCCCCATTGCAAGCCACTTCCTGACACTACATATAAATAACCTACCCTAAGCTCAATAAAAGCACAAATCAATGATCATATAAAAATCACCTTAGCCCTATACAAGCGACTGAAAAGCATCAAAAGATAATCCACAATAATCACATCAGTTCTCCACGAGCAACTAAAAGCATCAAATAAAAAATCATAATATCCATCGGTTCTCAATGAGCAACCATAAAGTATCCCAAAACAATACTGATTGAAGACTCCAAAATGGTCAAGTCTAAACATGTCACAACATGATATCACCATGATCAAAGAAAACACTTCAGTCCCATCAAGGTGACTAGAAAGAAAATCAAATATAATTGATCGATGACTAAAAAATGGTTAAGTCAGGTATCTCATAAACATACACCTCAGCTTCATAGGAGAAGACTAGAAAGCTATAACAATCAATAATCCATTCACATCATATAGCATGCCATCACATTACCATGGTTGGGATGAAAAAATCGAGAATAAATCACCATAACATCACATTCACAGAAACCCCAAGCCTCTGGTAACAACCTAAATTGGTCAACATTAGGACAAACCTCGAAACCCCAAAACATAAACAACATACAAATAATAGAGTATAGGTTGCATAGTTAAATTTTGATTTTGAAATACACAATAGAGTTAAAAGTAAAGTTCCAATTTGCATCTCAATGAACATTTTAAGTGTATAAGGTTCTTAGTTTATCCCACCTAATAACTCATTCATATATTCAACTCAATTATATAAAGTGACCCTCATTATTAAAGTCAATCTCCTAAAAGAATAAATTTTGAGGATAGTATTTATTTAAGTTATAAAAGTAACCAATATCGATTTTAAATAAAATAATTACAATTTTAATTAAAATCAATATTATTAATTTTTTAACAATAATATTTAAATTTACAACTTCATTAACAACTTTCATTTTTCATAAATCTTAATTAATTCAAATTCAATTAAAATAATTAAAAATTTATTAAACTATCTTACATTCATTATTATTTTATTGACTTATAAAATATTAATATAATTTAATAATGGAATTATTAATAATCGATAATATAAATTTTAATATAATTAAAATTTAATAAGATTAAATGCGATTTAAATTATTAAAACTTAAAATATATAAAATAACGATTTTTTTAAAAATCGCATATGATAAGGCTGCTGGCCTCCCCATAAAGGGGTTGCCGAGCAGCATACGCTGCTAACGCTGGGTCTGTGACAGTAGTACTACTGTCGCGGCTTGCGCCAGTAGCGTACAACGCCGATAGGTAAGTGGTTCACCTGCCCCACCTAATTTATTATATATATACATATATATACATATATATATATATATATATACACACACACATATACATATATACATATATCTATACATATATCTATACATATATCTATATATCTATATATACATATATATGTATATACACATATATACATATATATGTGTATATACATACATATATATATATATATATATATACATATATATATATATATATATATATATATATATATATATATATATATATATATGTGTGTGTGTGTGTGTGTGTATACACACACACACACACACACACACACACACACACATATATATATATAGACACACACACACACACACACACACACATATATATAGCTTGTTTAAAACAAAGACCCCCCCTCCCCCCCCCCCCTCCAAATGTATAATAAATAATTTTTATTTATTTTAACAATAAACGAACAACATTCCCCTTCCATAAAATTTAATACATATTTTTTTTTATATGTATATATATTTTTAATATCACTTGCAATTATAGTTTGATAGAAAAATTAGTATCAACCATTCAAATTTTCTCATTTTAGATTTTCTTTTCTTTCAAACCCTACACAAATTTAATTTCTCAGTTCCATTTTAATTCAAACCCAAATCCCAATTTAATTTACAATTTTACTTCTATTGAAAAAGGGTTTTAACAATATATTAATCCCCACGTATACAAAAGAACCCACAAGCATTCTAGTAAATCCAAAATATATTATTGAAAGATTCGTCGCAGATAAGTATGCACAAACAATTCACAGTCACGAAGAAGACAGGAAGAATGGAAATCCTAAATTTACTATGTGAATTAAAGCACAAGAATTTACCTAGATAATGATGAAAACAATGCAACACCTAAAAAGATTTGTGAGAGTCAAAGTTTCTTCTTTCAAAATCTTCTCCCTTTCGAAAATCTTCTTCCTTCTCCAAAATTCGCTTACAAATTTGCTTCAAAAATTCCTGTCCAAATTCATCTCCCAATTCCTCTCTCCCGAAAATGAACCCTCAAGTGGTGATAAGGAGTTCTCTCCTCAAATCGGGGCACTAATTGTGCGTTCACCCGAGAGGACTCCTTGCTCACAAGACTCGAACTCCATATTAACTTTTATTTATCTTTCTTAATCTTTTCTTAATCTTTTCATGCACGTTAAATGAATTAATTAAATAACTTTATTTAATTTTTACTTGACTTCACTTTTCAAATAATTTATTAAATTTAATCTCATGCATAAATCATGCAAACTTAAAACTTTTTAATAATTAATATCTTTTTATTTTTAATTTATTTTTGAATGTTTAATTTGATAAATATTTATTAACTTAAATAACAATAATATTTAGCATTTATTTAAAAATGAACTCTAAATAGATTATTATTAAATTAAATAAATATTATCACGTTCTAAATTTATTCTTATAACTCTTATCCTCAAATTTAATTCCTTTTTATTTAATTAATTTTTCAATTAATTAAATATAATTAAATATTAAAATATCATAATAATTTTCCATTAAATTAAATCATTAATTTAATCTTTTAATTAGACTTAATTTATAGAAAATCCACCAAAGACTCATAAAGCAACATATGAAAAAAGACCCTCTTAACAGTTTACCCTCTTCAGTAAAGATATCCCAAGAGGATCCGCTATTTGGAATGGTTTTTTAAAAGCCAGGGACTTGAAAAATTCTAGAGTCTCTTGGAAATTGGAAAATGGGGAGGATATCCAGTTTTGGTCCGATAGCTGGCTTATTCAGGTCCCTCTTATGAACAACCCCAGCTATGAGGTCTGGGTGAATGACTGCATCAACCATTTTGGGCAAAAAGTTAGTAACTATAGGAACGACCAGGGATGGATAGACCTTTTCGTCATCTCTGAAGATCTTAATCCTATTATGATAATGCTAAACTCTATGGCCCTAAACAAGAATAGGGATGAATTGGTCTAGGGAGATAACGCCAATGGGCTATATACTGTTGCCTCTGGGTATTCGGCCCTTTAGAGATTAATTGAGGTTCCTCCTTGGTCGAGGGCTTGGCTCCCTGGCCTCACTCCAAAAATTAATATATTCCTCACCCAGGATAACCTCATTAAAAGAGGTCATATTATGCCTAGCAGATGTGTGTTATGTAAAGATCAGACGAAGACTGACAATCATTTGCTCATTCATTGCTCCTTCTCCAGGGAGGTTTGGGTTTTCCTCACCCAAGACTTGGGCTTCAGCTGGTGTGTGCCTTTTAACCTTCTAGATCTCTTCTGTCAATGGAAATGCATTTTCAATAGGTCTAATCTCCAAGAATTAAGTTCCTGGATCCTGCCTCATTTTTGTTGGAGCATTTGGAAGGAGAGAAACAATAGAATCTTTAGAGATAAAGAAGAGCTGACTATAGTGATAGGGAAGAAAATATTTTCTAACATTATGGAAAACTATTTAGTGAGGAAAGGGGGAGATATAGAATTAGGTGGCAAAAAAAAGGAGAAGGCAAAAGACAGAAAGAGGAAAAGACAGGAAGCCAAATGGCTTCTCCCCTCGGAAGGATGACATAAAGCCAACTTCGATGGAGCTTCCAAGAGAAATCTTGGCTCCTCGAGAAGTGGAGGCATAATAAGGAATGAAAATGGTGATGTATTGTGGCTTTTTCCCTCCCACTGGGATTTCAAACCAACCACTTTGCAGAAGCGAATGCTGTGTGTAATGCTATCAAACTGGCTTTTGAAATTAGAGTTACTAACCTTTGGCTTGAAGGGGATTTGAACAACATTATAAAATGTATTAAAAGAAACTCTCATCCATCATGATCGATTGCAAATCTTATTGATGAGACACGTGAGACTCTTGTCAAATTCAGTAGAGTCCACTTCACTCATATATTCTGGGAAGCTAACCCGGTAGTCAATAGGTTTGCTAATATAGGGGTCGACACAAACCAAATAATGACATGGCATCCCAAAAATAGTTTGCTGGCAGATGTCAAAAGCATGATCAAACTGGACAAGATCCAAGGAAGTAGAGAGAAGATCAATGTGTAATTATGAGTATGAATGGATTAAGGGGAAAGGGTACTTCCCAAAAAGGTAGCATGGAAAATCGTAATTGCTGTAATTTATTACAGATTATTAGACATGCTTTGTGGATCATTTTTTGCATTTGCAATAGGAGCAACATAAAGGTTAATTCTTTTTGCATTCTACTCATACATAGAGGTTCCTATCAGTTACAATGTGAGGTGCATATGAGAATTGAGTGTGTGTAGAGTGTAGATATGGTAGGTGAAAGGTGTAGAAAGGAGCCGATGGGTGAAATAGAGAAATGGAGGAGCAGGGAAAAATTTTGGGAGTAGCTGGATCAGGGTGGGATTACTAGATACATTAAAAAATTGCATGGATTTGATCAAGAGGTGACCAATAGTATGGTTGGATCATGGAAGGATGGCAGAGTTAAGGTGAATGGGGTTTCTTTCAAGATCATTGAGGAGGTGATATCGACCGTTTTTGAAATCTCGATTGAGGGTTTTAAGTTCTTCAGGGACAAGAAGCTCTCATCTAATGTTGTGCGGGATTTTATGAAGAATGTGGAGGAACTAAAAGCCCTGAAGAAGATTGACACGTACTATGTTCCTGATACCATGAAGAAACTGTGAAGGTATGTTCTGAGAGCTGTAATCAAGTATATTACTTTGGACCCTAGGTTTGATCGGGCTCGTACCCACCACTTTGTTCTTTTGAATCATTTTCAGCATAGCTGTAAAATTTCTTTTCCTTTCTACTTGTTAACTTCCATGAGCAAGGCAGTGGATAGCTTCAAAAAGAAGTCCACTGATAACCCCGCTCTACATGAGGGGCTCTTGCTACTTATTTATGAGCACTTTAAGGCTCAGACAATAAGCAATGCTCTCCCTTAGACTAAGAATGTGACCTCTAGAAGTTCCAGCTTCTCTTTAGACTCAGATGATATTCAGAGCTTAAGCTCTGAGGATGGCAGGATTTCTTCCGCTAGTAAAAAAATCACCCATCAGGTCAAGAATTTGCCTTCTTCCATAACCCCTAGTAGAAAAAGCCCTAGGGTTCATGGGCAGAAGCAACCTGTGAAGGATGAGAAGGTTGACAACGATGATGAGGAGGATGTGGAGATGAAAGAGGAGGAGAAGGAGATGTTGGAGGATAATAAGGAAGACTGAGGAGGGAAGAAATGCAAGAGGGAGGGTCTGGAGGATGAGAGAATGCAGCAAGAACTGGATATGTCTTCACTGCCTCTTTCTCCTATCCATATTCAAGCCCAACCTGAGGAGCAAAAAATGGATTTTGAGATCGAGGGAGGGGAGGTGCAGGTTAAAGACGGGAGGAAAGCTTGGAAAAACTTTAATGTTAGGACCTCAAAAATGGGCATTTTTAGAGAGGCCATGAACCCGCAGGTCCTCGTGGAAAACCAAGAAGGGTTGCAGCTTGACGAACTCATAGGCCTGGCGATTGTGGCTATTTTGGATAAAGCAAGGGAAACTAGGATGAACCTCTTGAACAATGCCTGCAATAGTATGATTGGTAACTTCAGATCAATCAAGTGGCTTTTCCATGAGCTGGAGGAGGTCAAAGAGTAGGTGGGTCATATGGAGGAAAATAGGAATGGAGTGGATTCTGATAATAGAGACGGCCACGGTGAGAGGCTCAGTCTGGCGGAGAGAAGGATTAACAACCTCAAGATCTACAATCACAATCTCTCGAACCAGATGATTTCGCTGCTAAGCTCCATTAACAACAACATCATATCTTTAATTGGTTGGATCAAAGACAGAGTTATGAAGGAAGATGAGGAAGGAAAAAATAGGAAAAAAGTTAGACTGGTGGTCGACCTTGCAAAGGACAACATCAACAATGGTCAGGACCAGGAGGATCAAAGGGTACACTAGCAAGAGGCTGAGGAGAACCAGATGGCCTATGAGGTTGCTCAGGTCATGCAAGAGCTGGAGAGAATGAATGAGGACTAATCCACTACCTGTTCTTTTATTTCTATATGTGCCTTTTTTTGGCTTTTTGTTAGGGCTTTTGCCTTTGTTGGTTCTAGTTGTTTCTGTTCTTGGTCTTTTCTATGTTCTTTGTTTTTCAGCTAGGCCTTGTGCTTATTATCAGCCTTTGAACTTGAACTCTTTTGGGTAGGATTTTCTCACTTATTTTCAGCCTTGTTAATGTTTTAACTCTTGGGTTTTAGGGTCCCTGTAAAACCTGTTTATCTAATAAAAAACATACGAAAACCCATCAAAGAAAAACACATAAAAAATCAAATTAAAGGGTTATAATCATGAATTAACATCATTCAATGCATTCAGAGGGTTCAAAACTGAGATACTTGTCCTAATTATCAATTAGGACAAATGGCTTAAGGGTTTAGGATTTGGACTTGAGAATTTATCTCCCCTCTCTTAACATTGAGATAATGCGATAGGGTACGCTTATCCTGGCACTTTAGGGAAGTCAATACCTGGTACTTGCAACCTGCATAAAATCCACACATGTACAAATACAATATTCTAAGCTAAACAGGCAATGGTAGGAAGTGGTGCATTGTGTAGATCCCGACTAGCAGGTGACTACGACTCCCTTCCTTAACCACATTAGAAACACCATACATAAAGAAAACAAACACGCACACCATACACATGCAGTATGGGGTAAGTATTCATAAGAAAACACATATGATAATAAACCATCTAACTAATCATCATCAATAACTGCAAACATTGTAATAACATCATGCATACATAAAATATAGAGTACCAAGTAATCTCATCACATAATCAACTAAATGTAAAACAATATATGATAATCTTAAAACAATGCCACTAATCATCAAGCATAAAACTGGTCTAAAAGGGCTTGTCAAAGATAGTAGAAATGCAAACTAGGGGCATGCACTACATCCCGACACTACAAGTAGATTACCTACCCTAGGCTCATAAAAGTATAAATCAAGAATCTTATAAATATCACCTCATCCCTATACAAGTGACTAGAAAGCATCAAAAGATAATCCACAATAATCACATCAGTTCTCTGCGAGCAATTGGAAAACATCAAAGATAAATCAGAATATCCATCCGTTCTCAATGAGCAAGCGGAAAGCATACCATTAATACTAATCAATAATGACTCAAAATGGTTAAGTCAAACATGTCACAACATGACATCACCAAGATCAAACAAACACTTCAATCTCATCAAGGTGACTGGAGAGTAACCCAAGTATAACTAATCGAGGTCTCAAAAATGGTTAAATCAAATATCTCATATACATATACCCTAGCTTCACTCAAGAAACTGAAAAGCAATAACAATCAATAATCCACACACATCATAGAGCATGCCATCACATTACCATGGTTGCGTTTTAAAAAGATTGAAATCAAAACATCATAACATCACAGTCACACAACCCTCGAGCCTTTGGTAAACATCCTAAACTGGTCAACACTTTAAGACCACCCAAACTTCAAACATAGACATCACATAGAAGATAGAATAATCTAATAGTTTGGTTTGTTTTGTAAACACACATAGTTAAGTTAATCAGTAAAGTTTTCAGTTTTCATTTTTAGTATAAGTTTTCGAGTAGATAAGAATCACAATGTTACCCTTGCAAATAAATCCATTCTCGTTTATAAAATCATATCATGACTTAAAGGCAATAATAATCATTTATTATATTATTAAAATAATAATAATTGATTATTAAATAAAAATAAACCCAAACCCATTAAAAATCAAAAATTTAAATGATAAATATAATTAACATTATTAACTGATATTTATCATTAATTCAAATTAGTTTCAATATTCATTTACATTACCAAATTAATAATTAATAATTACTAATTAATTAATAATCAACAACTATTAATGAATTCTTTAATAAACTATATATATATATATATATATATATATATATATATCATTAATTAACTTAATTAATTAATAACTAAATCTTTGAATTAAATCCTTTTAAATAAATATTATAAAAATTATTATTAAAATATTACTAAATAATAATAAAGTTAATACATTAAAATTTATTAATAAAATTATAAATAATATTAAAATTTATATAAAATTACTATTAAATAATAATAAATACAAATTAATTTATAATTAAAAACTTATATATATATATATATATATATATATATATATATATATATATATATATATATATATATATATATATATATATATATATATATATATATATATATATATATATATATATATATATATATATATATATATATATATATATATATAACACATCACAATAACTTAAAAGCTGCTGGCTTTTATAGCTATGCAACCTCCTTAAAAAGGGCTACCGTCATTAATGTTGCCTGCAGTCAACGCAGCTACCCTGCAAATTAATGCAGGTACACACACTTGTGGGAGCAACAAAGAGGTAACTGGGGTAAGTTTTATATTATTTTATATTTATTTATTTTTAAATTTTTAAAACAACATTCCACAATATGCATTATATTCTTTTTTTTAAAATATAAATTTTATCAAATTCTAACGAACACCCTCCCATATATAAATTCAAATGATTATTATTTTTAAAAAAAAATCGATTTTAATTAACTTTTTTTTATTAAATTTTATCAATTATAAAATTTAAATAAAACAAATCCCCAATACAATATAATAATTTATATATACATATGTTTCTTTTTAAAACCTTTACAATTTAAGTCTAATAGGAAAAAATACAATTAACCAATTGAATTTCTAATTTCTAATTTTCTTCTTATTTCAAACCCTTCCCGAATCAAGATCTAATTTCTTAGTCTACTAAACGAGGGCCTTTGATTTCTTTTCTAATCTCCACATATACAGAGGGTATTGTCATGCACTCAATAATTACAATATTAAAATGTTTGAGGATTCATCACAGAGAAATTCAAATTCACAATCCATAGGCACAAAGAAGACAGGAAAAGAAAATTGCATAATTAATTAGTGATCAAAACACAAGACCCTGCTTGAACCTGATGCTAATATGCAACCACCCGAAGATTGTGAGAAAATTCGCTTCTATCCAAAACTTCTCTTTGAAACTTTCCCAAAAATTCCCTTCCAAATTTTGCTTCCAAAAATTTGTGTCCTTCCAAAAACTTTGGTACCCGAAAATGAACCCCTCCACTGGTGATAAGGAGTTCTCTCCTTAAATCAGAGCACTAATTGTGCGTTCACCCAAGAGGACTCCTTGCTCACTAGACTTAAATTCTATATTAACTTTTATCTATCTTTCCTTTATCTTTTCTTAATCTTTTCCATGCACGTCAAATGAATTATTAAATTACTTTATTTAATTTTCACTTGACTTCTTTTTCCATTAATTTATTAAATTTAATCTCATGCGCACTTTATTAAAATATCTTTATTAAGTTCACATGTTTTATCTTTTTAATTAATTTCTTATATTTTCATCTCATGCATGCATCATGGGAACATTAAACTTTTTCATAATTTAATATCCCTTTTCACTTTTAATTTATTTTCGAACGTTTAATTTTATAAAATATTTATTAACTTAAATAACAATAATATTTAGCATTTATTTAAAAATGAACTCTAAATATATTATTATTAAATTAAACAAATATTATCATGTTCTAAATTTAAACTTATAACTTTTATCTCCAAATTTAATTATTTTTATTTAATAAATATCTCAATTAATTAAATACAATTAAATATTAAAATGTCATAATAATTTTTCTTTAAATTAAATCATTAATTTAATTTTTTAATTAGACTTAATTAATAAAAAATACACCAAAGAATCATAAAATAAAATACGAAAATCCATCATAGAAAAACACATACAAAATTAAACTAAAGGGTTATAATCATGAATTAACATCATTCGACATATTCAAAGGATACTTGACTCAGTTACTTGTCCTAATTATCAATTAGGACAAATGGCTTAAGGGTTTAGGATTTGGACTTAAGAATTTATCTCCCCTCTCTTACCATTGAGATAATGCGATAGGGTACGCTCATCTTGCCAATTCAGGGAAGTCGATACCTGGTACCTGCAACCTACATAAAATCCACATATGTAAAAACACAATATATACTAATCTAAACAGACAATGGCAAGAAGTGGCACATCGTGTAGATCCCGACTAGTAGGTGACTATGACTCCCTTCCTTAACTACATCAAAAATGCCATACATAAAGAAAAACAAACACACACACACACACACCATACATATGCAGTATGGGGTAAGTATCCATAAGAAAACGCATAATAATCCATCTAACTAACCATCATCAATAATTGAAAATACTGTAATAATCATCTTGCATACATGAAATATAGAGTATCGAGTAATCTCATCATATAATAAACTGAATGTGAAACAATATCTGATAAACTCAAAATACTGCTACTAATTATCAAACATAAAATTGGCCTAAAAGAGTTCGACAATGATAATAGAAATGCAAACTAGGGGCAGGCACTACATCCACCCCCTTAGGCTTAGGCTTACTCCTGGAAGCCTACAAGAATGGTAATATTGAAGAGCTCACTGTGTGGGTCCCATTGAAACCTTCCCCCTTGTAGGAGGATATGACTCCACTGAGAACACTACAACATAGTTACAACAATATGATTTTGGTTTAATAGTAAACCAAAAATCACATTGGTCCAACATTCATCCTTTTAACAAATACTGAAATAGATCCCCTAAAACATCCTAAACAAGGATAACATAATGCTCGCAAAGACAATCAAAGGCATACTACCTTAAAGCATAGATTAAAAACATAGTTTAGGTTTACGTATAATTTCAATAGAAGTTCAATTGTTGAAGTATGAAAAATATACAACTAAAAGTTTAAGTTTTGTTTCAGTTTAACTAGTTCAAGTTCCAATTTGAAAAAGTATACATGAAAATTTAAAGTTTTCATTTTTGTTCAACTAGTTAACACTAGTGGCATTCCAATATACCCATAGCTCCCAATGTAGAAACTTGAGCTCTGATACTAGATGTAACGCCTCACCAAAGGATCCAAAGGAATTAACCAAAAGTTTTACTAAGTTTTCCAAACATTTTTTTTTAACAAGATAGATTACTCATACACATCAAACACATAGTAGCGGAAGCAATAACATAGAATCAACTATAAGCATACATAACAGGTTACATTCCTTAAGAATCCCAAGACATTGAGTCACATTTAAATTTAATTAATTCTAAGTCTAACTACTACCATATCCACATGAAAGAATAATGAAAAGTCCAATGTCCATAATATACATTTGTTCCAAATGCCTCTTGACAAATGAAATTCGGAATGCTCAATCGTCCACTGTACATGTCACAGGGTATGAAAGGCTAAAAGAATATACATATGTAGAAATAAAAATACATCCTCCTCCTTGGATCCATGATATAAGTACAAATAAAATAAATGAAACCATCCACCATACACGATACATCCATCCATAATAAAACACCACTATCCATCATAAAACACAACTAACTAAGTGCATGGTTCCTCCCAACTGTTAATAGCATCATAAGACCATTGTGGGCCCTAGCCGTCCCCGGTGCATAACATCCCAAGCCATCGATCAGATCGTCGGTACTATCTAATAGGGACATCACTACTAAAACATGCTACAACATAAGCATAAGGAAATCTAACATTCTAGAATAAAACATAAGATGATCCTACAAAGTAGATAACATCACCTATCACATGCTAATCATCAATATAAGGAAATGCACTAGTAAATATCATCATCTAAACATGATAAACAAGCATCCCACGAAGCTCTAGCCACGATGACTACAGACGGATCTCAATGGTAAGAGTAAAAAGCACTACCACCCAACTACGTGGAACCTAAATGGCCCACTCCCACCACGCTGAGGAGATAGTCTCAAGTCCCAAACAGGACATCAAATCACATATCACAAGTACTCTCTAGGTCCAGGGAATCCTAAAAGTATTCTAACTCAAAGGTTCTAAGACAGATCAACATCTAATTCCTAGAGGCACACAAGACATGTAGGAAACCTACTATGTAAGTGAGCAAGTGTCATCGCATGAATTATGCTCAAAGTTATCCGAGCAGTCCCTTAGGACTCCCAGGTCCCTAGTGATCCCACTGCAACCACTACTATCCTCTCATACTGACAAGGCATACTATGGAATGCAAGGTCGCAACCAAGCATTCTCTCTACTCCCATCCTAGTCTGTACTAGCACATCGAGGCATGGGCGAGAACATACAAAGACTCTTATTAGGTTCATTTTAATCCCCATTTAGTGTAATGTTTTTACTTATTAAACAACTTAGAATGGGTTACCACCATGACCACTTAGGGTCCCTGGCCCCCATTGCAAGCCACTTCCCGACACTACAATAGATTATGTACCCTAGGCTCATAAAAGTATAAATCAAGAATCATATAAATATCACCTCAACCCTATACAAGTGACTAGAAAGCATCAAAAGATAATCTATGATAATCACATCAGTTCTCTGCGAGCAACTAGAAAGCATCAAAGATAAATCACAATATCCTTCGGTTCTCAACAAGCAACCACAAAGCATACCATTAATATTGATCAACAAATCAAAATGGTTAAGTCAAACATGTCACAAAATGACATCACCGAGATCAAACAAACACTTTAGTCCTATCAAGGCGACTAGAAAGTAACCCAAGTATAACTGATTGAGGACTCAAAAATGGTTAAGTCAAATATCTCATATACATATACCCCAGCTTCACTCAGGAAACTGGAAAGCAATAACAATAAATAATCCACACATATCATAGAGCATGCCATTGCATTACCATGGTTGGGTTTTAAAAAGATCGAAATCAAAACATCTTAACATCATAGTCACACAACCCTTGAGCTCTGGTAAACGTTCTAAACTAGTCAACACTCAAGGACCACCCAAACCCCAAACATAGACATCACATAGAAGACAAAATAATCTAATAGTTTGGTTTGTTTTGTAAACACACAGTTAAGCTAATCAGTAAAATTTTCAGTTTCCATTTTCAGTATAAGTTTTCGAGTAGATAAGAATCACAATTTTACCCTTGCAAATAAACACATTCTCATTTATAAAATCATATCATGGCTTAAAGGTAATCATAATAATTTATTATATTATTAAAATAATAATAATTGATTATTAAATAAAAATAAACCCAAACCCATTAAAAATAAAAAATTTAAATGATAAATATAATTAACATTATTAAATGATATTTATCATTAATTCAAATTAGTTTCAATATTCATTTACATTACCAAATTAATAATTAATCATTAATTAATAATCAACAACTATTAACAAATTCTTTAATAAACTACACACACACACACACACACACACACACAATTAATTAACTTAATTAATTAACAACTAAATCTTTGAATTAAATCCTTTTTAATAAATATTATAAAACTTATTATTAAAATATTACTAAATAATAATAAAGTTAATACATTAAAATTTATTAATAAAATTATAAATAATATTAAAATTTATATAAAATTACTATTAAATAATAATAATAAAAAATTAATTTATAATTAAAAACTTATATATAAAAAAAACACACATCACAATAACTTAAAAGCTGCTGGCTTTTATAACTGTGCGACCTCCTTAAAAAGGGCCGCCGACATTAATGCCACCTGCGATCAATGCAAGTATCTTGCGAATTAATGCAGGTACACACGCACGTGGGAGCAGGAAAGAGGTAAGTGGGGTAAGTTTTATATTATTTTATATTTATTTATTTTTAATTTCTTTTTAAAATTTTAAAACAACATTCCACAATATGTATTATATTCTTTTTTTTTTCAAAATATAAATTTTATCAAATTCTAACAAACACCCTCCCATATATAAATTCAAATGATTTTTTAAAAAAAAATCAATTTTAATTAAATTTGTTTTATTATATTTTATCAATTATAAAATTTAAATAAAACAAATCTCCAATACAATATAATAATTTATATATACATATTTTTCTTTTTAAAACCTTTGCAATTTAAGTCTAATAGGAAAAAATACAATTAACTAATCAAATTTCTAATTTCTAATTTTCTTCTTATTTCAAACCCTTCCTGAATCAAGATCTAATTTCTTAATCTACTAAACGAGGGTCTTTGATTTCTTTTCTAATCTCCACCTATACAGAGGGTATTGTCATGCACTCAATAATTACAATATTGAAATGTTCAAGGATTCATCACAGAGAAATTCAAATTCACAATCCACAGGCACGAAGAAGACATGAAAAGAAAATTGTGTAACTAATCAGTGATCAAAACACAAGACCCTACCTGAACTTGATGCTAATACGCAACCACCCGAAGATTGTTAGAAAATTTGCTTGTATCCAAAACTTCTCTCTGAAATTTTCCCAAAAATTCCCTTCCAAATTTTGCTTCCAAAAATTCGCGTCCTTCCAAAAACTTCAATCCCTGAAAATGAACCCCTCCATTTGTGATAAGGAGTTCTGTCCTTAAATCGGGGCACTAATTGTGCATTCACTCGAGAGGACTCCTTGGTCACCAGACTCAAACTCTATATTAACTTTTATTTATCTTTCTTTTATCTTTTCTTAATCTTTTCCATTCACGTCAAATGAATTATTAAATTACTTTATTTAATTTTCACTTGACTTCTTTTTCCATTAATTTATTAAATTGAATCTTATGTGCACTTTATTAAAATATCTTTATTAAGTTCACATGTTTTATCTTTTTAATTAATTTCTTATATTTTCATCTCATGCATCCATCATGCGAACATTGAACTTTTTCATAATTTAATATCCTTTTTCACTTTTAATTTATTTTCAAATGTTTAATTTGATAAAATATTTATTAACTTAAATAACAATAATATTTAGCATTTATTTAAAAATGAACTCTAAATATATTATTATTAAATTAAACAAATATTATCACATTCTAAATTTAAACTTATAACTTTTATCTCCAACTTTAATTATTTTTATTTAATTAATTTCTTAATTAATTAAATACAATTAAATATTAAAATGTCATAATAATTTTTCATTAAATTAAATCATTAATTTAATCTTTTAATTAGACTTAATTAATAGAAAATACACCAAAGACTCATAAAATAAAATACAAAAACTCATCATAGAAAAACACATACAAAATCAAACTAAAAGGTTATAATCACGAATTAACGTCATTTGACGCATTTAGAGGGTACTCGACTCAAATACTTGTCCTAATTATCGATTAGGACAAATGGCTTAAGGGTTTAGGATTTGGACTTAAGAATTTATCTCCCCTCTCTTACCATTGAGATAATGTGATAAGGTACGCTCATCCTGACAATTTAGGGAAGTTGATACTGGTACCTGCAACCTACATAAAATCCACACATGTACAAACACAATATATACTAATCTAAATAGGCAATGGCAGGAAGTGGTGCATTGTGTAGATCCCGACTAGCAGGTGACTATGACTCCCTTCTTTAACCACATCAGAAATGACATACATAAAGAAAAACAAACACGCACACCATACACATGCAGTATGGGGCAAGTATCCATAAGAAAATACATAATAATCCATCTAACTAATCATCATCAATAACTGAAAGTACTGTAATAATCATCTTGCATACATGAAATATAGAGTACCAAGTACTCTCATCATATAATAAACTAAATGTGAAACAATACCTGATAAACTCAAAATATTGCTAGTAATTATCAAACATAAAATTGGCCTAAAAGAGTTCGACAATGATAATAGAAATGTGAACTACGGGCAGGCACTGCGTCCTCCCTAGCCAAGAGGAAGTGTTGGTTTTTGTTAGCTTTTGTCAAATAAATCTTTAGTATAATTATATATTAGATATAATTTACATATATGCATTCATTATATATATATATATATATATATATGATTAAATTTGTTATTATATTAATTATTTAGTTAATGAATAGACATGGCCCATGAAGGGACATGTCTCTTAATGACTTATGCTCATTACAAACATAAGAGGTTGTTGCTTTTGGAAAACACAAATCAACATCAGGTAGTGCAAATACAATTGAGTGTTCATCTAAAAGTAACACTATTGATGATGAATTTGAGAAGAGTGAGGAAGAAATTATCTTTATTGCTATTAATGATGAAACCCCCATGATTGGAGAAAAATCCTAGGCTACATAGTTAGAGAAAAGGGATGAATGTATAATAGATAGTTGATGCAGGAGCATCCTTGGTTGGCTTTCAATCCTACATCTTGGTTTGGTTTGACCTTAGAGTTGGAGAGCTCGGTCAAAGAATGGAGGGTAAATTAGTCGATACTGATTTGGTTTGGTTTCTATATTAACCGAGTGACTTGGCTAATGAAGATATTTGACATTGCTTGGGGCACTCGGCAGATATTGAGAGCTCGACAATAGTGTTGCCTGAGTAGCTTAGTCAATGAAGGGGCTTCGTTTCTTCTGAAGGACTTGACACATACTGGTGCTCAATTAGTGAAGGAACTTAGTTATGTCTGGTGAAATGCTGACACTCGACATGGTTTTCCCTAACACTCAGTTTGGTCTTGGTTCTTGTGGTGCCCGAGTTGTCAGTGAGCCGACTTTTAGCATTTAATTTGTGTATGTGGATTTAATTTTTGTTGCATTTGACTTGTGGATTATGCAAACATTTAATGTAAGGATTTATTTTAATTTGTAATGGGCTAGGATGACTTGTGGCTTAGTTGGATTAAGTAAGGGTTTTTTGTGGAGTCTTAAGTCAAAGATTAAGATTCATAAAGCTTGGAGAAGAGGATGAAGTGTAGGAGAAAAATTTGAAGGGCTAGTGGCCGAGGCTTGGTAAACCAGGATATTGCTTGGTGGGCTTGCAAGCACAAGTTGAGATTTCCTTCAGGTTTTCTATTGGAGTGTGGATCTAGACCGGCTGGGATTAGTGTGGAGTTGGATCTTGAGGGATCTTGTAGAACTGTTTTGTAATTCCTTTTTGTATTTGGCCCTAACCCAAAAGGCCTTACGACCGAGCACATTGCATGTAAACAATTGTTTTTGAATAAAGAGTTGCGTTTGGTATCAAATTGTGTATCTTGTTGTTGTGTTTCCATTGTGTGGTTATTTATAGGGATCCAGATTACCTCCAGTAGAAATACCCTTGGATTCTCATTGCATCAATAGTAGATGTTCATACCATATGACATGAGATGTGAATACATTTGTAAATCTTGATAAGTATGATGGTGGTGTTATTAGATTTGGTGACAACAATCCTTGCTTGATCAAAGGAAGATGATCAATAGCTCTTGATGGTAAGAATAACATTGATGATGTTTTATTTGTTCATAGACTAAAGCATAATCTTTTGAGTGTTGAACAATTGGTTGACAAAGATTACAATCTACAATTTAAGGATGTAATGTGCACTATTACAAATGATTCCAGAATTAAGATTTCATTTGGAGCAAAAATTAGAGGTAATATTTTTTTATCTGAGTTCAATAGATAATTGATGTTTGGTTGCAAAGATTGATGACAATTAGTTATGGCATAAGAGATTTTGTAACACAAATTTGATAATATTGTGAAGATTAGAGTACTACTAATGCTATGGAAGATCTACTGAAGTTCATGAAGCCTATTAGAACTTTATGCAAGGAATGCACTATCGGGAAAGAAACAAGAACTACTTTCAAGAACAAGACATTTACTACCACTAGAATTTTAGACTTGGTTCTTACAAATCTATTTGGTCTGACTAAGATAAGGACTTGGTATGGTTAGAGATATTTCATTCTATTCATTGAAGATTATTCTACAATGATATGGGTTGTATTTTTGAAGGAAAACTCAAAATATTTATATAAATTCATGATATTTAAAGCCAAAGTTGAGAATGAATTTAAAATGTTTGAGATGAGATTGTGGTGGAGAGTTTACATTTGAAGAATTCAATGCATATTGTGAAAAATGTGGAATAAGGAGACAAATGTCTAGCCCTAAAATCTCTCAACAAAATGGAATAATAAGGAAAAGGAACATGACAATTTTTGATGAGGACTATGTTGTTGGAAGGAAATGTACTTCACATGCACTAGAATAAACTTGTTGCTATTGCATTCTACACATTGAACAAAGTTTAGATAAAGCATGCTACTAGTAAGACACTTTATGGACTATGTTATGTGCATGTGCTTACATTAAGTATTTTAGAATTTTTGGAAGCAAATATTACATCACAAGAGATGATGAAATAGGGAAATTTTATCCTATAAGTGATGAAGGAATATTTCTTAGTTATTTTACTAAGAGAAAAGCCCAGCAACACTATAATCTGAGATGCAAGAAACTTGTTTAGAGTGCCAATGTGGAAGTTCATGAAATATTTTAGATACATGAGAGGTTGTACATTAATGAATCACTTGAGAGAACAATCAAAATTTGAATAAAGATCACGAAGGTTCAGTTGAACAGATTGACAATGAAATCAAAGTTGATGAATTTCTTGCTCCAAAGACACTAAGGTATGTAAATCTTAATTGTACTAAAGATCCAATTATTGGTGATAAGAATCAAGGAGTTATGACTAGAGGAAATATTACTAGAGATGAAATTAGTTTGATTTCAAAAATTGAGCCTAAAAGTGTTAATGGAGTCTACAAAGATGATAGATGGATTAAAGTTGTGAAAGAAGAAGTTGATTAGGTTTAGAAGAACAAGACACAGATTTTAGTTCCTAGACCTAAAGATGAAAATGTTATTGGAATTAAATGAGTTTTTTGATGAGTTGAATAAAAATGTGGAAATGGTTATAAAAAAAGGTATACTGGTTTGCAAAGGATGTTCATAGATGGATGGTACAGATTTTGATGAGATATTTGCACCTGTTGCTAGAACTGAAGTTGTTAGAATGCTTCTTTCTTATGTTGCTTACAAAAGTTCATGGCATATCATATAGATGTTAAATTGATATTTCTAAATGGAGATCTTAAGGAAGAAGATTATGTTGAGCAACCATATGGATTTAATGTGGATAATTAAAAGGATATGGTGTATTGATTGAAGAATGATTTATTTTGATTAAAACAAGCCCCCAAAGCATGGTATGCAAGATTATATAAATATTTATTAAAGCTAGTATTTAATAAATGTAATGTAGCCAATAATATATACTTCAAATTTAATTTTGAAAGCATTTTGAGTGTTGTAGTCTTTGCGGATGATAGGACAAGTTTCAATTTTTCTAATAATATGCAGAAAGAATTTGAGATGATAGGATAGATAAAATTATTTCTTGGTTTTCAAATTACTCAAACTGAGACATGGATTTTCATGTCATAGAGCAATTATGCACAAGAATTATTGACTTTTTTTGGTATGGAAGATTCAAATTCAATTGGAATACCAATGACTATAAGATGTAAAGTGAAAGAGGATGATGATTCTAAGAGTACTAATTAGACTAGATATAGATCTATGATTGGTGGATTGTTATACCTAACTCATGTAAGACCTAACATATCTAATGTAGCTAGAAATGTTGCTAGATTCCAAATTATTCCAAAGGAATATCATGTTGGTATTAAAAGAATATTGAGATACTTGAAATGAATAATGGATTATGGACTATGATATGACAAAACTAATTATTTACACCTCATATATATAGTGATGCACATCGACACACAATACTAATGATGAAAAGGGAACTACTGGAGGAACATTCTTCTTAAGAAGAAAGTTTCCTTGTTAAGTAAAAAACAAGATTGTATTTCACAATCTATTGCCGAAGTTGAATATGTTGCCGTTGCTATTAATTGTATACAAGTTATTTGGATGAAGAAAATGTTGAAGGATACCAAAGTTATCTATGATGAACCAATTACTATACACTATGATAATTCAAGTACCATATATATTTCATAGAACCATGTGTTACATTCAAGGAAAAAATATATTTCAATCAATTATCATTTCTTGAGAGAGAAGGTGACAGAGAAAGAAGTAAAACTAGAGTATATGGTTACTAAGAAACAAATCACTGACATATTTACAAAGCACTAATTGAAGGACGCCTTAGAAGAACAAAAACATTCAACTTACATCCAAACTCAGTTTCAAACCTTTGACACAAATTTTTGATTAAGGCAAAAACAAGTTTTGAAGGAACCTGAAACCTTGTACACAAGTTAAAAAAGCTTCCACTGAATATCATTACACGTCAAGCATCCTAGAGTAGAACAATCAAAGAATGACAAGTATAGCTCTATCCAAGACCAATATTATAAAGACAATTTAAAAAAGAAAGCTATCAAGTTTAAATTTTCTGAGAGGAGAAAGAAAATCCCACAACCAAGACATAGATAGAGAATATATAATAATGAAGCCCAAACTATTCCAAAGGGTTTTGCAAAAAGGAATGCACAACCTACAAAACAAAAGGAGAAACTAGGTTTTTCCTTTACCTCCCTTCCCTTGGGAGTGTAGAGTCATATCAAAGTGAGGAGGGGACTTCTTAGAATGCTTTCCAATAACCAAGATCCATCCCTCCTCAACCATAGCCGCTTTATCTGCCAAGAATGTGAGTCTTGAGAAGAAACACTAGAACAAGGCTTAGATGCTAATACTGGACTAACACCAAGAGTCATCCTAATAGAAACCTTATACATTTTTTACTAGACAGTTCCAGCACCAAAAATCTCAATAACGTCATTATGGAAAAAGCCAATAACATCATAATTTCTTCAATCAACTACAACAAACCCAGACAAAACCACCATCACATTCTTAAGTGCTTGACCAACAAGACCCTTAGAGCACACAACTAGCATATCTAAACTAGTAGCAACCTCCACCTTTCCCAAGATAGAATTAGCAGAGGGAAATTCATCCCAATCCTAGGCAACTATCACATGAGAAACTCCAATAGAACCATGTTTCCCATTTGTGGTATTCACTTCCTCGTGAGAGGATTTTTAAATAAACGTATATTGTTCTGACAAAGCACCCTTCCACCATGAAGATAGCCTCTTAGATTTGACTCTGGCTATGTCACACTTAGCTGCCACATGACCTATTTTGAAGCATTTTCTACATCTATAAAGAATATCTTCATAATCTAAAGTTTGAATCCATGATCCCTTCAGATAAAAAAATTTAATCTTCATTGGTAATCCTTTAGAAGCATCGATGTGTACAAGAATCCAAGCATAAGTGGAGTGAAACATATTAGAAAATGCAAAAGCTACAATTAAAAAATCTCCTAAAGCTCACCCACTTCCCCAAGAAAAAAATCCAACAAAAGATGAAGGGGAAGATTTGAAAGATGAACCCATATATTCATCTTACAAAAAAGATTGAGAAGATGAATTAAAATTCTAAATCCAAGGTTTGATCATCAAGAGAAACTAATTTTCTAAAGTATAAAAGTGGTCACAAAGAATGACCCTCCTGTCCTCAAGGTTATCAAATCTTGCAATAAAGAAGTTGTTAGCCATAGGGAAGATCTACACAAAGTTAGAAATGTGTGGTTCCTAATGCTTTGAAATCCAAGCATGGAGCCCCAGGAGAGTGGGCCAGAATCCCTTATACCTGCAGATAACATCCCCCATAAGAGTCTTTTTTTGCTCATTTATATCTAAAATTGTATCCTCTTCAAGGTCCATCATAATAGAAGGGAAAACAGGAAATGGTTTGGCTTCATCCCTGCTACCAACAACCTCCAAATCACCACCAATGATTTGGGCATAAGAAGAACTAAAGGAGTCAGGACCCTTCACTAGCACTAGTTGTAGGGACACCAGAGGCCACCAATGGAGCCTTAACAACCGAGGACACCAAAGAAGAGCCCAACACAACATCACCAAGTAAAGAGCACACAAGGCCATGTACAAGCATAACCACGTTTTTTGCAAGTAAACCCCCAACAGGTTTGGACCCTGCAAAAGGTGCTCTGTCCCTACCCACAGAGGGCGCAGAGCCACCAACGTTATTAGTTACGAAAAATGCAACAGGCGTAGCCTAAACTGAAGCCAACCAACCCCCACAACTCAGTAACTGTGAAGCCTTCGCCACTGAAACCATAGCACGCACAAGAACCATCTTTCAAAAAAGGAACCTTTGACAAATGTTGATCACTCAGTTGTAATAAAATTATTTTAGTTGGAGATAAGTAGTTGGAATTTTTGATTACCTATAATTGTGTTAGATTTTGGAGGAATTTTAAGAACTTCTACAATACTTGATGTCCTCTCTCCATTCTGATTGAATCCACCGTCATCATGTCTTGCTAGAGGAGAAGCCCAATTTCTTCTTAACAAGCAACAAATCTATGTAGTTTCTTATATCCGACTTGAACAATAAAACATTAAATATGACTCGCAGGAATGTGTAGTGATCACAAAAAGATTGAGACCTTTTTTCATTGGTGGCTTCAAATGAAGCATTATTGTTTTTTCTAAATTTCTCATCTTTAGCTTCATACACTAATTGTTGATGGTCTTCAATCGTGATTGAAGAATGAAATTGAAACATGTCTTCCATCTTGCTTTTTAGTGGTACAAATGAGGATAGTTAAATCTCCTTTCATTAGTATACAGAGGTTGACTATATCATATGGATAATATCTTATGAGACAAAGATAGGACTTGAAGGTTTTAAAATTTCTAGGTCCCAAATTGCAAGCAACTAGTAGCACGAGCCGAATTTTTGCTTCAAATTAAGGCATTTGTTCCTCAAAATTTTCTTCCATATATCCCTTGTTAACAATAGACAATTAAAACACAATTGCAATTGACACCAGATCAAGCCTTTCTACCACTCTACCATAAACTACCCCCACCTCCCATTATCAAGATTGTATACCCACATGCATTGTGACATAAGTTTTGGACACTAGATGATCTCTTGCATGTGCTAAGCCATTGTCTAATATTTTTTATGCTAATAGAGTTCTTTATTCATAATATATACAATTATAAAATTTAAAAATCACTCTTCATCATCCTTTGATTAATGTTTATTCTTTGCCCTCGAGCTTATTCCATCCCTTCAGATGATATCTTTTTGAGACATTCTAACAAATGATTCACTTGCATTCTCTGTATCCGCATTCCTTGAGACATTTTGTCAAATAGTTTACACGTCTTCTCTAAAGCTGCAATTTTTTTTTTCAAATGTCTCTACATTGATTCAATTTTGTAATTATGATTTGATGTATATCAACAACACACTATAAACTCATTTGGATTGCATTAATCTCTTTTCCTCATTCATATCGAGCCTTATTGCTATGTATGGTTCACACATGTAGCAAGAACTTCTGACTAAAACCTTGTCCATTATTCTTGGAGGGATGATTTTACCTCATCCCAAAACCTCCACGTTAGCATGCCCATGCAACAAAAATATAAGTGAAGGCTGTGGAATTTGACTTTACAACTATCCAGTACATTAGCTTGAATGATTCTCAAGGATTTTCAACAAATATATCTTATGCGTATTGCACAATCATAGTAATCCATGAGGTGTCCTTATAAGCATTTCGCAAATAGGTTGCACCATATCTCTTATTGCTTCCAATATAAATTGTCCCAAAGCTTTCACATTTTGCACAGACATAATGTGAGAGATGCTGAAAAATGTTGCGGCATTCTATTGTACACTTGCAAATTATGTTTACTTGTGATTACTAAAAGCATTTTATGAAATCCATCTTGTTCCTATATGCATGAAATGACTTCTCTTTAAGGTATAATGGAAAATGGTTCATGAGCATTGAGTATGCTGCCACATTTGGCATCCATTTGTACAGATTCCTACCATTTAGATCCGTACCATATGGATATACACAATCCATATAGGAGTAAGGGTTGTATCACATAATTGACATTCTCAGGATAGTCTAATCTCTGGACAAAATGCACTAAAGAAAAAATAAAGTCAAAATTTTTTTTCCAGATTCACGAAAATGTAGTGATGTTTTTCCAATTTTTTCGTTGTTTTCAATGACAAACTATGCAGATCATGAAGATCAAATGTTGAAATTTTTCGTTTTTAAAAATTGGTCAAATGTACAGTTTGTAGGGATGACAGCCGCGTCCAATATTCTCTTGCTTACATAATGATTATATACACTACATCACCTCATCTTTGAATTAATCCCAGACTTACATTGCCTTTTGCCAACTAAAGGAACAATTTTTTATTTCAATTCATTTTTTAAAAGAATATTTTATTTTATTATTGTGTCATTTAATTTTCTAAGTGCCATTGCTTATAGTCACATAAATGATTGAGGCTTAGTGTTGTTAATTACAATTGGAGTTAATGTCAACCTTCATCACTAGCTCTCCATTACCTACCTGATGTCTAGTGGGTCTTTTATCTTTGATAGTCAAAAATCATATGGGCAATCAATCCTAAATCCCTAATTGCACAAATTTTCCCCCTAGTAACTAAATGAGGCCTTCAAAAAAAAACTATATTTTACACAAAGGGCATTGTTTGAAAATGAGATTTTTGTTAGAAATAGGGAATGTCGGGCGGGGGGGGGGTGCGGGCGGGTAGGTGATTCAGTATTCTACAAACTTTTGTCAGCAATTAGATATTATTAATTACTTGAACCATGCATAAGAAAGTAAACAAGTAATGTTGAACAATAAAAGTAACCATGCATAGAGGGAACTCATAACACCATATTTTGTTAACTAAGGAAACCCTGGCCAAGGGAAAACCTCGATGGGGATGATACCCACTAGATGATGTACTAATATAAATGTTCCTTGTTAGAGGATGGACCTTGCTAAGAGTCTATAAACTCATTAAGTACATATGAGTCCCTATTAGGAGACTTTGAATCCCTATTAGGAGTTGTGGTACAATGAGTGCAAGAAGAGCTCACTACCCAAAAAAGTAATTAAAGTTCATTGAATACAAAAGTATGGATGTTGTACCTTCTTTTAGCTGATCTATGACCTCAGCTCAATCTCAAATCACAAAATTAGGTTATTAAAATTCGCTTCTACATATGATACAAAACTTTGCATTCACAACTTTTGCATTACACTTCACAATAATCTCACAAGATGTCTTTGTATAAATACCATGCCTTTTCACAAATTTTTGCGAGGTTGGCTAAGACCAAAATAAACTTTCCCAACTTAGAGTAAACATCTAGGATGTCGTCCCTAATTGGTCAAGTAATTATTTTGTAAACAAAATCATTCCTTTACCTTTCATTACGATGTTTTGTACATCTTAAATATCTTTCTTTTGTACTGTCTGTATTGATGTCCGAGGTTATATACATTATCATCAACATGTATACTATTCCCAAATATCTTCTCTCTCAAGAATAACATCATATAAATAGGTTATACATAAAATAATACACAATTGTAAACCATTTCCATACTTAGACAATTTTCTGAGTACCAAAAAGCTAAGTATCTTTATTTTCGAGGTTTTCTACAAGCATGTACATCATGTGTGGCCATTAATGACAACATTTACATATCTACATATAGCCAATTGTCAACAATTTTGTCAATCTAGTATTCTCTGGATGAATCTAGTATCCAAGATCTAGTTTGGATTAGATTGACAGGGTTACCGCTGGAGTTCTGGGTGGAGGATGTGTTTCAAGGTATTACTAGTACCTTTGGTGAGCTCCTCTCTATGGATCCAGTCACTGTCTCTGAGAGAAGGATAACTTATGCTAGAATCTGTGTGGGTGTTTTTCAAGTTTCAGATATGCCAGAATTTATTTTGCTCAAATCTAAACTTGGTACTTGGAAGTAGAATATTGAGTATGAGACTATCCCCTTTGCGTGTTTCCACTACAAAAAAATTGGACATTGGGCTAAAAAATGTCCATCATTGAATGCTCCACCCAAAAAGTTAAAAAAAATTTGGGTGCGAAAAGGATTGAATGATTAGAATGGAGATGAGAATAGCAGAGGGGAGGTTAGGATTTCCCAAGTGGTCAGTGGTTTGGTAAAGGGGTCATCGGTGGTTGATGAAGAAGCTTCTCAACCAAAGAAGAATGTTGAAGGGGATAATCAGGTTAGGGTACCACTGGATCAAAGTAGTAATGATATAAGTATTGCTCATGGAGGAGGTATGATTAGTCCCAATATTGGGGAAGAAAAAGATAGTGGGCAGATCCATAATGATATTCCTATTGAAGATGGTTTTAATTCATTTGAGGAATTTGCTTCTCTCTCCATGAGTAAGGTAGATCAATGTCTAATTGAACCCTTGGCAGATGTTATAGCCATAGATAGCAATCATAATAGGGGAGAAGTTGAGGAAATCTTTAAAGGGCAACAGGGTGCAGAGGAGAACTCTGGTGTAGACTAGATTCAAGCTGGCGGTATTAGAACCTCAGTCTAAAAAGAAACTTGAGGGTGTATCTCCAAAAAGAACGAAGAGAATGTTCTGGTTAAAACTAGGAGCAATAAGAAAGGAGATATCCCTAGCACACCTTTGGGAAAAGGAAGTTAAAAAGGGGAAATGAAGAATTGCAAGGCTAGGGACTACTATACTCATGCAACACCTATGGGTAAAGGCTTTAAGATTGGAGATGTGGGTGTATCTCCCTCTTTGGTAGGTAGACCATCTAATGTGCAGAGAAGAATGGTTGAGACTAATAGAAGTATTGAAAATGGTAGTCAGAGGACTATCTTAGAAACAAAAATTTTCCATAAGAAATGAAGTTCATATCATGGAATATCAGAGGATTAAATAATCCTCACAAATAAGATATTATTAAAAATATGATCAAGGATAATAAACCAGATTTTGTTCTAATTCAAGAAACAAAAATGTTGAAGGATGAAGTAGACAACCTCTTGGTTTTTAGGGGAGGCAAGATTATTGGGAATGATTCAGATGGGGCCTTTGGTGGTATGGCGGTTTACTGGAATGATAAATATATTGATGGGGAACTTATTTCTCAGAATAGAAATATGATGAACATAAGATTTACCAACTCTAAGGATGGCACTGCTTGGGTGCTTACTAATGTCTATGCTTCCAATTCTAAATGGGGTAGAAAGGCTCTTTGGGAAAATATTACCAATCAAAGAAAAAACTTTGTGGAGGAGAATTGGATCATTATGGGGGATTTTAATACTCTGCTGAAAGAATTTGAAAAGATGGGAGGGAGTCAGACCAATTTGGATAATAGATTGGATTTAATGGACTTTATTGATTATCATCTTCTTCATGATATGGATCTGCATGGAATTGATTATACTTGGACAAATAGAAGAACTCGAAAGGAACTTATTCAAGTTAGATTGGATAGATCACTTATTATTAGTGATTGGTTTTTAAAATATAAATGCTCTCTTGCAACTCAAGTTCTTATCGGTTCGGATTAGTATCCCATTTTTCTTGTGGCTGATCTATTAACCTTTCAGAAGAATTATCCTTTTCGATTTGAAAAAATGTGGACTCTCCATCTGGGATTGGAAAATCTTATGAAGGAATGGTGGAACATTCGTGTGGAGGGTATTGCCATGTTCAAAGTTGCTGCTAAGTTGAAAAATGTTTTAAAAAATATCAAAATTTGGAATAAGGATACTTTTGGGAACATTCTTGAGAATAAAAAGAAGGTCTTTGAGGAACTTAAATATATTCAGGATAAAATTCAGGTTGATGGTTATGAGACTATTTCTAGGAAGGAAGAAAGTGTGAAATTGACTAAGATTCATGACATTATTACTAAGGAGGAGATGTTCTAGAGGCAGAGATCTAGAATTTTTTTTTTTAAGGAAGGAGACTGGAATGTGAAGTACTTTCACATGACAACTTTGAAGCATAGGATGACTAATAGAATTTCTAGACTCAATACTAATGGTGGGTCCACGGAGGATGAGGAGATTATTAAGAGGGAAGCCATGGATTTTTTCAGCAATTTAAATCAAGGTGACCCCAATTTGGACAAGGATAAAAAAAATATGTTTTTGAATTATATTCCAAATTGTATTTTAGAGGATCAGAATAAATTCCTACTATTCCATCTTATGAAGAAATATCAAAGGCTATTTTCTTCTTTGATGGAGACAGGGCTCTAGGGATAGATGAGTTTCCTTTCTTGTTTTTTCATAAGTATTGGGGTATCATTAGTGATGATGTTTGTAATGGAGTTAAGGAGTTCTTTGGTTCTAGGAAAATGCTCAAAGAATTGAATGGTACTTTCCTTGCTTTAATTTCTAAGAAGTTGGGTGTTGATAGTATGGATTAGTTTTGACCAATCAGTCTTTGTAATTCTTTTTATAAAGTTATTTCTAAAGTGCTTATCTCATAATTTTGTCCCTTCTCCCTAGCTTGATTTCCAAGCAATAAAATGGTTTTGATCTTGGTAGGTAGATTTTGGATTCAATTATATCGGTGCATGAAAATATTCTCTCTCACTGCTTCCAAGAAAGAGGGGTTTCTCCTTAAGTTAGATCTATCCAAAGCTTATGATAGAGTGGACTGGGCTTTTCTTCTAAGAGGTCTCAAAGCTTTTGGTTTTAATAAGAGATTTAGGGATTTGGTCTTTATGTTGGTCTCTTCGGCTTCTTTCTCAGTTCTTTTGAATGGTTATCCTACCTCTTTTTTTTGGGCTTCGCATGGTTTAAAGCAGTGGGATCCGCTTTCACCTATCCTCTTTATTTTAATGGTTGAATGTTTGGGAAGCTTTGTGGAAAATTTGTTGAGTGTGGGGGATTTTGTTGGTCTTAAACCCTCTTCCAAAGAGTTGATTTGTTTGCATCAACAATTTGTGGATGATTCTATAGTTATGGGAGAAGCTTTAGTTCAAAATGCTAGCAATATTAAGAGGGCTTTGGAGGATTATGAGCAAGCTTTGGGTCAAATCATTAACTGGAGTAAAAGTGTGATATATTTTGTCAATGTTCATGATAAGAGATAGAACAAAATTAAAAGAATTATTGGCTATGAGATTGACACCTTGCCAGGTTCTTATCTAGGATTACCTCTTTGTATGGACCCACCTGAGATCTTCTGGAGTTCGTTGATTGACAAAATTCACTCGAAGTTAGTTGGGTGGAACGGTTCCCTCCTTAGTCGGGCTGGTAAGGTTATTGTTCTCAAATCCATTTTATAGAATGTTTCACTATATGCCCTGAGTGTTTTTAAGATCTCTATAAATTTTGTGTTGGCTATTGAAAAAATTCAGAAGCTTTTCTTATGGACGGGTATGGAAAAAAAGAAAAGACTGCCCCTAATTTCTTGGGAAAAACTTTGTATGCTTTTGAATAAAGGTGGCCTTGGTCTGAGAAGAGTTACCACTATGAATGATGCTTTGATTGCCAAGTTGTTATGGAGATGGCATAATGAGGAAGGTGGTTGTTGTGATATTTGGAACGATAAGTATAATAGGGAGAACCAAGATCTTAATTACTTTCTTAATAATGAGTTGATGCAAGGGGGTTCTATGATTTGGAAATATGCTCAAAAATATAAATAAATTATTAAGAAAGGGGTTAGATGGAAGGTGGGAAATGGAAGGAATGTTCTTTTTTGGGATGATATTTGGATTCTTGATCATCCACTTAGTGTTGATCAAAGGTGGAATGATTCTATGGAGAAATGTAAGAATCTCTTCAGGGTTTTTGTTCAAGATTATTGGGAGGGGAATAAGTGGCTAGACTTCAAGAGGGTGGATAGAAACCTGGATGATCTCAACAAGATTCTAAATGCGATCTTCTTAAGCCATGAGGAGGATGCACTGATCTGGAAATTTAATTCTAATGGGCTCTTCTCTATGTCTTTGGTGTATGCTAATGCTCTTGAAGAGTATCTGAGCCTTGTTGGGCTAAAGCGTGGTTTAAAGGTATGATTCCTAAAGTTAACAAATTTTTTTGGATTCTTTTGCTAGGAATTTTTTTTACTACAGATAACTTATTGAAGAGAGGGTTCAATATTGTTAATAGATGTTACCTTTGTAAGAATGATGTTGAGTCAGTCAACCATTTGACCTTGCACTGCTCCTATACTAAAAGGGTGTGGGATAGGGTCAGTGGTCTACTAAATATTGCTTGGGTTTTCCCTAATACCATTCAACACTTTTTCAACGGTTGGAAGCCTACTTCTAATAATGCCTTAGTTTTGAGATTGTGGGATTTTATTCTCCTATTCCTTTGCTGGGGTGTTTGGAAGGAACAAAATGATAGGGTGTTTAGGGGAGTTGAATCTAATCCTGATTAGGTTTTCTATAAGATTAAGAATTTGGTGACTAAGAATATCAGATCCAGTGGAAAAGATCAACAACCTCATAATGAATGGGAAGCTTTGGTGATCCAGAATTGGAATCTTAATGATATCAGATTGATGCAAATCTGTCCTAACCTCAGGGATCTAGCTAGATGGGATTGTCCCCCGATGGGCTGGTATAAGATAAATTTTGATGGGGCCTCGAAGGGCAACCCAAGAATTGCTGGTTGTGGCATCATTGTTAGGAATGTGTAATGAGATAGAATGGGGGGAATGGCCATCCCTATTGGTATTCAAACTAATCATGTGGCTGAGGCTAATGTTGCCCTTTATGGTCTTATCTATGCAAAGAGTTTGAATTTGAATAAAATATGGCTTGAGGGGGACTCCCTTAATATTATTAATTTCCTTAATAGAATGACCAAGTCTTCTTGGACTATTAACAATATTATTTGTCAAGCCATTGATATTATCAATTCCTTTAAAATTTGTGTTGCTACTCATAATTATAGAGAAACAAATCAAGTTGTTGACTGGGCAACTAACGTGGCATGTAAGAGTGAAGAAAAGATTATATGGAACAATAATGATGTAATACCTATAGAGGGGTGCTTACTAATCGAACATGATAAATTTAGAAGTAAGCAAAAGTGCTTGAATGATGATGACTATGTCAGAAAAATTTAATTATTTTATGGACAAAATTGGGAAGTGTTGGGCTTTTATGAGAAGGACAGAGCATTTTCACTTAATTCCACATGGATTGTGGGTCTTATTTGCCACTGTGTGCCTTGGCTATGAAATCGACTACAACATTCATTTGTACAGGGTTTTTATGAGAAGACAAGATATTCATTTTTGAGATAGGAAGATGGGAGGAAAATGAAAATGAATTGAACCAACTAGTTGTAAAGAGTGGTGGAAGAAGAAGGAAATATAGGAAATTCTTGAGCAAGGAAACTTTATTGGTTTTATGGAAAAGTTAAAAGAAAATAACCCTGCTATTACTAGGCAGTTTATTAAGACTTGGAGAGATGGGACTATTCTAGTGGGAAATCAAAGAATGGAGGTGATTGAAGAAATCATAGTCGAGGCTACAGGTCTAGAGATGGAGGGCATTAATTTTTATCAGGATCGAAAGCTGTCTAATAGAGTGGTCGACGAGTTTGTGGATTCTACCAAAGAATACAACAGACTGATTAAAATATGTAATTCCTACTTCAACCCAGCTTCCATTTCGTGCCCTTGGAGATTTGTGATGTTTGTGATTATTGAGTATCTTACTTTGGATGGTCGCTTCACAAAGATTTATGGGCACCATTTCATGTTAGTCAATCATTTTAGGCATGGAATTAGGATAAATATGCCTTTTTATCTTAGATAGTCTCTGGGTAATTCCATTCTGGCCTTCTCAAAATGACCCAGATGGAGATCATGTCTGCCATGAGGGGTTAATGGTTCTCATTATGAACCTTCTGAAGTCTAAAAAGGTGGATAGGCCCAGACAAAGTAAGAAAGCAATTGATTATGAGATGGAGGGCAGTGATTCGAAGGAGGACTTGGATAAGGAAACCAAGGATGAAGGGGATGAGGTGGATGTAAAGAAGAGCATGAAAGGGGATTTTGGCAGCAGTTCCAAGAATTAAAAGAAAGGAAAGGGGAGTGAGTCGGAATAAGATATTGACTACGAGGAGGAAATGAGAAAGGGATCTTAGAAGAGAGGAAGTGTAGGGAAGGGCTCGGGTAATAAGGGTTTGAATGAGGATAGGGTCTTTGTTCCCTCTGATGATGAGCCTTTAACTCAAAGGATGGAAAGAAAAAGAAAATTGGTTTTAGCTTAGAATGAGGATAATGTGCCAAATGAGGTGGATTTAGGCAATGGCAGACAAGAGGAGCTAGAAAACCATTTTGACCATAGTAGGGAGGAGGTTGAGAAGGGATTCCTGAAGGGAATCATGGGTAACCCAAGGTCAATATTGAAGGAGGTAGGGACCCTTAAACAACAAATGCAGGTGATTTCAAAGGATTTTGAGTAGCTCAATAGGACGGCAAGGGGGAAGCATATGTTGGGCCAACATATTGATAGGCTGTCTGAAGTTATTGGCAATTCCGAAGAAGTTTAAAACCTAATGAAAAGGATGCCTCAAATCGAAACAAAAAAAAGGAATTCGAAACAGGTTAATAAAGAAATTCAAAAAAGGATGGAGAGCATGGATGCTAGAGTTAGTACTATGGAAAAAAAGATCAAGAATTTGGTCGACAAAAATTGTAGCATCCTAAAGAATGTGGCTAATAACTTCAATACTTGGCTGAACAAAATGGATCGGGCTAAAACACTTGACTCCTCTGTTGTGCATGAGGAACAGGGGTCGAGTAAGCACACAAGGGCCAACTCCAAGAAGAATGCAGGAGGGGAAGTGAAAAAGATGGATGAAATGAAAGCTACTGTAGAAAATATGAACATTTTGGCAGAACAAGCTGTAGACTTGCTAAAACTTTGTAGCTGTCCAGGTGTTTTCCTTTTGCTTTCTTTTTGCTGTCTTTTTATGCATAGTTGTACTTGGCCTCATGTTTCTTTGTATGTTTATTTGCTCAATGGGGCCATTTATTTTTTGAACTCTTTAGTTAGTTCTTCTTCGCTACTTTGTTAAAGATTTTGGGTCCTTTAAAACCTATTTTTAGGTAATCAAAACAATTTTGTCACAAAGCCAAATCTATGAGTGGAATATGAGTGGAATAGGCATATGTAAATTCTTAAATTTTTGAATTCTTTGTTTGGGTGCAGCAAATTGAAATTGTGAATAAGAATATGTATTCCAATTTTGGCCCACAAATGAGGATTTAAAATTTCACCTAAATAGGTGGAATTGGAATATGTATTCCTATTCCAGTTTTATTTATTTTATAAAACATAAATTTTTGGGTTCGTGAATTCCCCATCAAATTTTGACTGAACCAAACAAGAATAGGAATATGTATCCCATTTTCTATTCTAGAATAACAACTCCAATTCCCATATTTCTATTCCCGTAGCAAAATAAACCTTAATTGTGCAAATATTTTTCCAAAAATTTTGCTATTCGGTAGCATTTATTGTAGATTGAAACATATCTTCCTTTTGGCATTCTAACTCAACTTTTTGTCATGTTGTAATTTTTTTGTGATTCCAACAACATTTGAAAGGCAATGAAGAGCTCTATCATTTTGTCCATGTACTTTTATTTATTCAGCTTTTGCAATTTTAACATCTAATTTATTGTCTTCGACAAACTATCTCATGGAGAAGTTTTATTCACGAGGAAGGCTTCATTTTTAGTCATGCTTCAGATCTAGGAGGATTAAGATATGTTTGTGTCAACAATTTGTTTTTTTGCTCTATTTATGCTTGTGGTTCTATTGTTGAATCACTATTTTATCTTATCAATCCTTCTGAATATTATACTTGGAAGGTCAAAATGACATAAGGGTTTGTGATCGAGTTGAATAAAAAATGCCCTACCTTTAAGAAAGAATGTGGGCTTGATTGAAATGCATTTTAAAATAGCTTATCCTTCTAAATTGAGGAGTGTACTGCTCCCAAATAGATGGGACAAATACAAGGATATATTTGGTTTAGTTAGTGATGCAAGAGTTATCAAATTGGACATAGAAATTACATATCCTTTTGTTGATATTTCCCCTACTATTGAGGATATTGGTTAAGCTCAAATCATTGAGACCTTAATGAACTAGTTGTGAAAAAGATAAAGCTGATAAGGAATGTACATTTTTTATTTTGTCTAGGTTAAAGGGTGTATTTGCATATTTCTCTACTTTACTATGAATGGATTAGAAAATTTGCTTGCAATGCCTCCATTTGAAACATTTTGTGATAGATTGAATAGATAACAAGCAAAAAAACATTCAACCTGAAGTATTATTCTAAGCCTCATAAGTCTCATACTTTAATTGCATGATCTAAGGGTAAAGCAAATAAGATCAAACCTAAGACATAATCAAATGAACCTTCCACTTCTTCACAAGGGGAAAAACCTTAGGAGAAGAAGACTAAATGTAGTTATTGTAATAAATTTGGACGTGTTGAACATTGTTGTTTAAAGAAACACTTATATGAAATGAAACATCTTCTTAAGGAACATAATTTTTCTTTTTCATCTTCATGTTCACATCCTACTCCTTCATGTTCTCAATCTCCATCTTCTACACATAGATTCAACAATTGTTGCAAATGAGGATAATATGATGAAAGTTCACACACTTATTACAACTCATGTTTCTAGAGTTGTTGGATGGATATTTGATTGTGGTGCTTTTGATTTTATAACTTATAGACTTAACCACCAGTAGGCTTTTGGGACCTCATAGACAACTAACATATTGATTACAAATAGTTTGTATCTTGATGTTTATGGTAAAGGGGATCTTCACATGGAAAATGAAAGTTTCAATGATATCCTTTTCTATTCAGACATTACACATAGTATCATTTTAGTTTGTTGGATTGCTCAAAGTGGTATATTCCAAGATTAAAATCCAAATTCAATATTCATTTGACATTTAAATAACAAGATTTTCTTATGATGGGTATAGCTTATCTAATACTCAAATGTATACTTTCTCCCAATGTGTTCCTAATAATGAGAGTTCACCAACGACTTCTCCTAGAACTAGTGTAGGTGATAATGATATTGGTTTTGCAAACTTCGTTGATGGAGTCCCACATATTATAATCCTTTAGACTTTAGAGAGGATATGGTTTCTAGATCTTTTTTTCAACCAAGATGTTGTTTGAATTCCAAATTTGTCTCTGCAAGGTACTATTATAATAGGGATTGCAAATTTATTTGATCATATTCCTCTTTTTGCGAATTTGGAAGAAATGGTTGAGGGGACTCCATTCCTCCTTGATACTTAATCTTCTTTTGAGATTTTTCATGAGTCTTTATATCCATTATTTTCTACCTTGACAAGATCATCAACTATTTTTTTTGAGAAATATATGGAGGCATTTGATTAATGCTTGAATATTCATCTTTTGATTCGTCCCTCCTTTCAATTGGGCTTCGAACAACTTCTTTTGTCCCAAGGGGAGAAATGTAGTTTTTCAAGATTGGATTCTCTTTTGGCTTCAAACCTTCCTTAATGGTTGAGGTACTTCCTAATTGGGACACTAGGCTATCTCCATTTTTCTTCTTTGGAGGGAGACTTGTAATTTATCTTAATGATGAATTTGGTTATTGGGGATATTCACGAGAACTCCATACATCACTTATTCTATCACTTCTATACTAGCGCTTGCACCGAGCATGGGTGCAAGGGTATATCCAATAGGTGAATGGCGTATAGCATTTGAAAAATTTGTCTATTAGTTATTCAACGAAGGGATTGGTTCGACACACTAGCAGAGAATTACATCATCTTAGTTTTTACGATTTGAGTATGTTTCCCAATAACATGAGGGTATCTTCATGGATTTCAAAGCTTACCCAAAATTCTCTAGCCTTTTGTTTGTTTCCTCTAAGGAACAATGAAAGCACACAATATCACACAGATGATGCAAGGAATAACGAAAGCCCACAATGATAATTTCACAAAAGTTTTTTATCCACATCTGATTGAAGAGTTTGAAAGTAGGGGTGAAGCCTTGAAAAAACATGAAGATCCTCTTTGATAAATCAACAAATGATTCATTTTTTGAAATGGGTATGGCTCCAAATCATATATGTTTGTGCTCTTTTTCCTGAGCTGCTATTTCTCTTAGGCATATAAGGATTGTGTGCATCTGAGAGTACTATGGAAAAAGGTAGAGGTAACATGGTAAAAATCTATAGTTCATGCTAAGCGAAGTTATCATGTGGAAGTTCCCATCCTTAAGACATTTTGGCAAACACTTTGTGTACCTTATATTTACATCCTCATTTTTCTAGCACATGTCCACCTTACTAAATGGCTAACAATCAATACAAAAGTAAGTAAAATATCCGAGGAACCATCAAAATTCAACATCACACTTATTAATTAATCAAGTTGAAAGATATAAACAAGTTAAAGAAAATTACAAATCAATTTAAATTATTGATATATAATCATTTATGACCCAACCACTACATCAAGTGGGAAAGACTGATCCATGTTAGGGGGATTTTTCTTTGATTCTCATTGTAAGGAGTGTGTGTTGTTATCACCTACTTCCCTTCCTTCCATGGTTGGGATAGATTCATTCAGATGTAACTGAGATGACCCTGGCTACAATCATTTCACTCCATGGGCTCTTTTTTTAAACATTTCGTTAAACAAATCACTTGCCTTATCTATGCTTCCACATTCAACATGCATGGTTCTATGAGGATTTTATTGGAAAGATGATTTTGATTCAAATAAATTTTGGAGAGAGGAGGCCATTTACCAAGGGATTTGGGGATTTGATTCCACGCAAGACTTGGGCAATTCTCCAACCAGATTTGGGCTTAAAGCTAATACCAATGAGTTCCTCCCAATAGCGGATATGTATGAAGGCTAATTGTGATTATTATTATGGAGCTCAAATCAATGATTATGATCACGAGGATGGTGTTCTTCCCAATAGAGACTGTGTCTTCTCTATTAAGTGAAGATCAAGAGTTGGATAGGATGGGTTTTGTTGTATAGATACAACTTGTGTTACAATGTCTATTAGAGGATTGTGATTAAATATATGTCACTGGTTTGATTGCAAACACTAAATACTATTATGATAAATTACCTAGTTCCGTGAAGCACAATGTGAAGAGTAAGGAGGATAAAATACCACTATTGAGAACACGATGAAAGAGAAATATGGTTGCATTTTGTTCGCACGCTTCTATTATTCATATGCTATATAAGTTTTAGCTGTGTTTATGGTCTAACATCATCTCCATGAAATGAAATGGTTTCATATTTTTTATTGGAGGACTGAAAACCCTAGATTTGTAGATCTGACTAGTCTAGATAATTATGTCCCCTTGATTAATCTCCCACCACAACTACCCGCCGCAAATGGTTTTTATCAGCACAGAAGTTACAAAATAAATGGAGAAAGAATGGCAGCATAAGAGGTCTTGACACGAAAAAAAATTAACGAGCCCAAGTATTTGACCGTTGTGTGCCACGAAAATCTCAAGGAGCTAAATGTCAAGTGAGTGAAGCCCAACGATCGCTTGGGTTTTCCCTCTAATTACTTACGTCTCTTCAGCTGATCATTTGTGATCTATATCTACTGATTGCATCTATTGTAAACATTTATTATTTTCACATTAATAAAATTCCATTGCTCTCAATGCATGTGTAGCCACAATTTGTGGCGAACCATGATAAATCTATCCTGTTATTATGTCATGTTGTTCTGTATTTTCATTACCATTTTCTGATTACTTCTCAATTGGTATCAGAGCTTGCGATTGATTTCGGTGACCGAATTCTAGTCACGGAGGAATCGGGAGTACATAAATTCTCAGGACATATTTTCAGTCTATGGAAAGTATAGATGTGTTCATTATTAATTAAGCAAGATCTTGTAGTAGCAATCAGAGGAAAAGCGGAAAAGCCAACCTCTATGACAAATGAGACTTCGAATTCAACTGATGAAAAGGCAATGGTAGAAATTTTCCTTTCGCTATCTTAGAATGTCTTGTTGAATGTAACAGATGAAAAGACAACAAAGGCAATATGGGACAAGCTTCAAAGCATGTACGAAATGGCATTTGCTGCAAACAAAATTTTCATCATGAAGAAGCTTTACAAGTTGAAGATGAAGGATGGAACAGCGATGCCGAATCACATAAATGAGTTAAAAACTCTTTTATGTCAGGCAAACTCCATTGTTATGCCTCAAGATGATGAAAATAAGGTTGTCATCTTGCTATACTCCCTAGCAGATAGTTGGGATGGTGTAGTAACGTCAATCAACACTTTCGTTACTGGCAAAAACAAGTTGGTCTATGATGAAGTGGGGCTACTTTGCTTAGTGAAGATATGAGAAGTAGCAACAAAGATTCTTCAATTGGTGATGCTCTAATGATGGTGAGCACGAAAAATAGAGTAAGAACTTGTCATAGTGGCAAAAATAATAACCACTATAGATCTCAATTAGCTAGAAGATCGTAGTCCTGAGCTAGACAAAATGGTTGTTGGTTTTGTGGGAAGGTTGGTCACATCAAGGAGGACTGTCGAAAATATAAGAAGGCACAAGAAAAGGCTATGGACAGTGAAGCAAACATCGTTCATGGTCAAGATAATGGTATTTTGGTTCTTTCAACAAGTGACACAACATCGAGTTCGTGGGTAATTGATTCAGGGGCATCGTTTCATGCTTCTTCTTGCACGGAAGCCTTCACAAATTACCAAGAAGGTAAGTTTGGGAATGTATATTTGGGTGATAATAATGCTTGTGAAATTGTTGGAAAGGGTGATATTCTATTATCATTAGAAGGAGGTGCTAAATTATTACCTAAGGATGTTAGGCATGTTACCAAATTAAAAAGGAATCTTGTTTCTGTAAGTCAGTTATAAGCCCAAGGCTTTCTTACACTTCTCATGGACACAAGGAAAATTAATAAGGGTTCCATGGTTATTTCCGAAGGAGATAAAGTTGGCGGCCCATATGTTTTAGAAACTAATGATGAGGTGGGAGTTGCTATGGTGGGAAACGATGCTGCACTCTGACATCAAATATTGGGCCACATGAGCAAAAAGGGGCTAGAGGTTATGCTTAATTGAGATCAACTTCTGGGGCTCCAATCAGTAGATTTGGAATTCTGCAAACATTGTCTTCATGGGAAATAAAAATGTGTTATATTTTTGAAGAATGAACATGACAAGAAGACAACACCATTGGAGTTAGTGCACTTAGATGTCTTCGGTCCCACAGAGGTAGCCTCTTATGGAAGCGCAAATTATTTTTTTCCTTTCTTGATGACTGCACTAGAAAGGTTTGGGTTTATATGATCTCTAGAAAGTCTGAAGTTTTCTCAAAATTTAAATTTTTTAAAGCTCTTCTTGAAAACCAGAGTGGGCACAAAATCAAATATTTAAAAACAGATAATGGAGGTGAATTTTGTTTGTTGGAATTTGATAACTTTTGTGCAGATCATGGTATTCGAAGGGTGAAAATTGAGCCATTCACCCCTCAAGAAAATGGGGTAGTGAAAAGGCTAAATCAAACCATTCATTATAAAGCTCAATTCATGCTTTCTAATGTTGGTTTAGGCAAAGAATTATGCGCAGAAGCTTGTAATACAACAATGTATTTGATTAATCTAAGGCCTTCATCTCGTTTGGAGTTTGGAATTCCAGAAGAAGGATTTCCTACTCACAGCTTCGAGTTTTTGGCTGTCAAGCCTTTGTACATATTCCAAAAGAGAAGAGGGGGAAGCTTGATCCTAAATCACAAAAGTGTATCTTCACGGGCTATGGGGAAGACCAGTTTGGTTTTCAATTATGGGATCCAACCACAAAGAAGATTGTGAGGAGTTGGGATGTGGTCTTTAATGAGTCTAAATTCCTAGCTTTTTCAGAGGAAACATCTCCTAAAGAATTCATTCCTTTATCCATTTTTGCAAATAATAAAAGTGGTATGTCATCAAATCCTCAGCCCCAACCTATGTTGACTACTCCTACCTCTGTTTTAGCTACAAATCATGCTCTATCATCCAAAAGTATGAACAATGATTCCTTCCAAAATCTCACAGGGCCCTCTTCTTATACGCTAACGTCAGTATAGACAGTCCATTTCTCATATAAATCACTCAACAACTAGTGAACATGTTAGAGATATGGAGGGGCATTATTCTACAAAAATCAAACACTTACCATTTGCTGATATGAACTTGCCTGCTGTGTTGACACAGAATAGTCAAACTATGAGTTACCATGGAAAATTTGGGGATTAGCCTCCCACATCAATCATAAATATCTCCACATGGTAGTTGGGACATGATTTCGATTCTGTTACTGCCTCTGCAAGACATGACATGGAGAATGGAGTCTCTACTACATATGAGCTCGATAGGAGTTCTTTAGGCTCGAGCGGTGGATAAGAGCAAGCATGTGGACCATATTTAGAAGTTTGGAAACCCATGCAAGCAGAACCCCATGTTTTGACAAGTAACAAGTGTGATCAATTCCAACAAATGGGAAATGCCTCATCACATTGTCTCAACCATCCAAATTCCACTCTTGAACTTGACAATATCCATGATGAGAATGATTCTGTCTTTCTTGGCACATGCCCCATTATACATCAATCACAGGAAGATTTGAGAACTGATGTGTTTGGTTCTTCAAATGCTCAATTGCATCGTGTCCATAGGGAACACGATTTGGATAATTCTCAAGTAAAATCAGTTACTTTGTAGGGTACGAACAATTTGGGTAGTTCAATCATTTCAGGTGATTCAGTAGATACCTTTGGTCATCAAGTTCAACATAAGACTTACACATCTTCAAAGGGCATTGATTATGAATTCTTATGAAGCAATTCTAAGAATGAGAAACACATTCCAAAACTAAGGCGTTCTACAAGGGAGAGAAGAATGCTTGCCAAGTATTTCAAATATGAATTACTTTATTTCGAGGAGGCAAAACCCAAGATTTTAATCTCTGATCAAGTGAAACTAGTTAATTTCAAAGATGCTTGCAGAAGTACCGATAAAAATTAGTGGATGATTGCCATGGGAGAAGATATGACCTCTCTTAAAACTAATAATACCCGGGATTTGGTACCTCTCCTACCCAACTGAAAAGCTCTTAAAAATTGTTGGGTATATAAATTGAAAGAGGAAGATGGAGGCAAGAAGAGGGACCATGCTCGTTTAGTTGTCAAAGGGTACGCTCAGCAAAAGGGACTAGATTTCGCTAAGATTTTCTCACCAGTTGTGCAAATGACTACAATCCAAGTAGTTTTGGGTTTAGTAACCATTTGGGATCTTGAATTAGAACAACTTGATGTCAAGAAAACCTTTCTACATGGTGACATCAATGAAGAATTGTACATGGAACAACCCGAAGGCTTTGTTCAAAGAAGAAAATAATATCTCTATTGTCGATTGAAGCATAGTTTGTATGTGCTTAAGCAAGCTCCAAGGCAATGGTACATTAAATTTGATCAGTTTATGGCTGAACACAACTTCACCCAGTGTGAATTAGATCCATGTGTCTACTATAAAAGGCTTCCTAATGGTAAGTTTGTAATTCTTCTACTCTGTTGATTACATGTTAGCTGCTAGTTCCTGTCCACGAATTGTTGGTAAGTTGAAGAAAGAGTTAACTTCTCGATTTGCCATGAAAGATTTAGGGACTGCCAGAAAGATTCTTGGAATGACTATCACTAGAGATAGACAAAATAAGGTGCTTTGTCACAAAAACCATACATTGACAAAGTTGTAGAGAGGTTTGATATGAAAGATGCAAAAATTGTTCCTATTCCCCTTGCTCCTCACTTCTGTCTAACTTCTAATTTGTGTCCCAAAACACAAGAAAGGGAATTTATGAATAACATTCCTTGTAAATCAGTGGTTAGTAGCATAATGTATGCTATGGTTTCCACACACATTGAATTGCTCATGCAGTGGGAGTGGTGAGTAGATTCATGAGCAATCCCGGAAAGCCCCATTGGGAAGCGATTCAGTGGATATTACGATACCTCAAAGGTAATCCTGATTATGCATTATGTTTTGGTAGAAATCATGTTCAGCTGCAAGGATTCACTGATTCTAATCTTGCCAAAGATTGAGAAAAATGTAGGTGTACTACTGGCTATGCTTTCATATTTGTTGAGGCTGCCATTAGTTGGGCCTCAAGGTTGCAACATTGTCTTGCTCTTTCCTCTGTTGAAGCCGAATACTTGGCTCTTTTCGAAGGTGCTCAAGAGATGGTTTGGTTGCAACACTTGTTCAAGTAGATGATTGTCTTATTTTCTTATAGTCAGAGTGCAATTTTTATGGCTCACAATCATTCCTCTTAGCGTCGATCTAAACATAGTGACAAGCATGCTTACTATGTTCTCTATGTGCTAGAAGAAGGAAAATTAAAAGTTGCCAAAATTGACACAAAGATCAATTCGACGGACATGTTGATGAAGATTGTTGCCAAGGAGAAGTCCAAATTTGCCAAGACTTCTCTTGACCTTGTTAAAAAGAAGTAAGTCACCATGTAGAGTAGGGGGACTGGTGATCAATTGAAGCATCCATTGTCTTTAGGTGGGAGATTATTAAATGAGTGAAGTCCAACAATTGGTTGGGATTTCCCTCCAATTACTTACGTCTCTTCAGTTGATCATTTGTCATCTATATATGCTGATTGCATCTATTGTAAACATTCATTCTTTTCACATTAATAAAATTTGTCTACTCTCAATGTGGACATAGCCACGATTTGTGGTGAACCACAATAAATCTACTATATAATTGTGTCTTGTTGTTCTCTATTTTCATTGGCATTATTAGATTGCTTTTCAATTGGTATCAGAGCTTGTGATCGATTTTGGTGACTAAAATGTGACGACCCTAGCTGCAATCATTTCTCTCTGTGGGCTATCTTTTTCATACATTTTGTTAAACAATTCGCATGCCTTATATATGCTTCCACATTCAAAATGCATGGTTCTACGAGTATTTTATTGGAAATATCATTTTGAGTCGAATAAATTTTGGAGAGGGGAGCATTTACCAAGGGATTTGGGGATTTGAGTCCATATAGGACTTGGGCAATTCTCCAACCACATTTGGGCTTAAAGCTAAAATCAATGAGTTACTCCCAATAGTGGATATGTATGAAGGCTAATTGTGATTATTATTACGGAGCTCAAATCAATGATTATGATCACGGGGATGGTGTTCTTCCCAACAGAAAGTGTGTCTTCTCTATTCAACAAAGATCAAGTGTTGGGCAAGATGGGTTTCATTGTTTTCATACGGCTTGTGTTGCAATGTCTGCTGGAGGATTGTGATTAAATACACACTGGTTTGATTGCAAACTACCAAATACCTTTATGATAGCTTACCCAGTTCCATGAAGTACAATGTGAAGAGTGAGGAGGATAAAATACCACTATTGAAAACATGATGAAAGAGAAATATGGTTGCATTCTGTTCTTGCGCTTCTGTTATTCATATGCTATATAAGTTTTAGTCGTGTTTATGGTCTAACATCATCTCCATGAAATGTAACAGTTTTATATTTTTTGTTGGAGGACTGGAAACCCCAGATTTGTACATCTGACCAATCCAGATAACTATGTCCCCTTGATTGATCTCCCACCACAGCTACCCACCCCAAATGGTTTTTAGCAACATGGAAGCTACAAAATAAATTGCAAAAGAATGGCAACATAAGAGGTCTTGAAATAGAAAGGAATGAACAAGCCCGAGTATTTGGCCATTGTGCGCCACAAAGATCTCGGGAAGCTAAACAAACCGGCAACAAAATTGTCGATTTGATTTGAGCATGAGACATACTGGTGATCGAGTTTCTGATGAAAAAGCGTATCGGCTAATGATTTCTTTTGCATTTTCTTTGTTGGGGCCCAGGATCTTAGGTGGCATTCTAGAAGTCTTCGTTGTTAAGAGACTCTATGCTTTTATTTACGTTTAGTCCATTATGTATTTAATGACTTTATTTAATTTTTTCTAGTGATCCCACAGTTCCAACTTCTACATCTTTAAACCATCTATGTTTGAGAGAAGTAAAAGGTTTTGCTCCCTTTAATTTAGGATCATTCTTCAGCACACACGATAGACCAAAAAGTGACATGGTTCTTTGGAATTAGAGACAAACAAGAAGAGATAGTCACGTTCCAAGCCCTATGAAGTGACATCCAAAAGAGGATTTGGGGAAGATAATTTCTTACTTAAGAGTCCCAAATCTTTTGGGGACAAAACAAATCTATTTGAGACATTACCCTTTAAGTGCATCTATTTCCTAAACGAATCATTTTAGGACTTACCATATACTATCATTACTTTTAAACATCAAAATGATGGTGTATAGGTCAAATGAGGCCTTGGGGTGAGATCTAGTGCATATTCAACATGCTAAAGTGTAGTTGTGCAAGTAGGATAGGAGAAGTTTTATGAAATGGAAAATGCACCAATTTCCATGGTTAGAAAAAATGTTTCTAATGCGAAAAATAAATAAATGTCATGCCCACAAGTATTATGATTTTTCCAATTGCACTAAGTAGTGAAAAATTCATGACAACAATGTTTTTTCATTTAATATTCTAGAGCAAGCAAATGTCTTTATGAAGCTAAAGCTTGGAATTTGAAGTCTTGGATAGTTCTTTTTATTTCCCACTTTTACAAAATATTTTTTTGAGATGCTCAGGACTTGGGAAGGTTACACATGACCTTTTAACATCTTGCAAAAGGCTTATTTTTATTTGAAATTATAATTTTAAGTTTTCACAGTACAAGGATTTAGACAAGATATGTTTTTTGAGGTTGTAGATTTCATGTTAACAAATTTGTCACATTGAAAAGTTTGTTTTTGACATCGTATAAATTTGTTGTAGCATACTTGTGCCTAAAGTAAATTATTGAATTTGCAGCTCTCCTAATTGGGTTTTCATCATTTTCATGGTTTGTCTAGAGTATATTTATATATCAATCAATATTTTGTATTTTTCTTGTATTCTCAACATTTAACAATTTTTTCTAATAGCACAAATGTTTTAGGAATGATTATGTAGCACAAAATCACATGTATCAATCATTTGAAGATATTCAAGTTGGAATAATTATAAGAAATCCATTATTGATGATATGTTAATGAATATCCATTTTAGTTGCAAATTAGTATGCTTCATGATCGAAAACTTCTCAACATTACACATTAAATAATAATAAAAATCATTCCATCAGAAAATTTGGTCATTGTAAAATTAGACTTATTCTCAAAGTGATAGTGGGATGATAACAACACTTTGGCCTAAACTCTATATGGAGACTTCAAACTAAACTCTATATGGACACACTTAAAAGGATAGGATGGAACACGAGTATTATTTAATACAGTACTCAAGAAAAATTAGATCCTCTTTGATTTGCAAATGAAATTATAAATCGCAAATGGCACATTGCTTCAACAAAGAAAACTAGCAATTGAAATTATATTATTTTATAAATCGCAAATGCTAAACAGGTTATGACCATTACATACCATTTTCCCCATTGTAGATAAGGTTGCCAGTTAAATAAATGTTTGACTCATTTTCCTTCTGTGTATGTGAATTTTGCTTCTGAAAGAGGAAAATTTGAAAATGTGTTTGGGACTTGTAGATGAGAAATTTAAGACATTGTCTTCAAATGATTGCATTTCATACTTGCTCTTTATTAAAAAAAAAATCAGGAAAAGAATTCCGACAACGTCTGTAACCATAAATGTGAAATTCCATGCTGCATGCCATGCCAACCCAAAGAGATTTCTTGCTGATCTAAAACTGTGATGGCCAAATATCAGATATCATCAAGATTTTCTCGTACCATTATATGAAAATTTGTCAATATAATGTCTTCTTCCTATCTGAATTTTCTTATCGGCAATGACTTTCCAAAAAGTTTCTCGACCTCCTGAGCTTCCATTTTCAGATCATCCAAAATATCCATTTCCTCTTTACTTAATTCTCGCAAGAAATTCTTCTCGTCCTTTTCAATTTCCTGTATTCCCTTTCCCAAGTTCTCTAGTAAATTCCTTTCTGTCTTTCCAACTATCTCAGCCTCTTTTTCTAGTAGTTCTACTTCTTTTGCAACTGCCTGTTCTCCCTCCTCAAGTTTTTTCTCTAATCTGGCCAACAGAGGGGGTTCAGGGCCACATGTGTTATCCGTTCTCTTAAACTTCTTGAAGTCCAGTCCCACCCTTCCTGCAGCCTTTTCCAGCTCAGGTACAATGCTAGAAGGAAGAACTGGACTCCGTGTATAAATAACAGAACCTCCATATCCTTCCCATGCATCATTTCTGCCTCGATAATATACAAATATGTAATCATCGGGTTTATTTTCTATCTTGGATGAAAGTATGTACCTGCATAAAAATTAAAAGTTCAAAAGCTTGAAAAATTAAAAGACAAGAAGAATCGACCTGAGATGCAAAAAAGATAAATCATAATCTCTGCAACTAGAAATAAGAAAGTGATCCAAACTATATAACTTGATAAATATTAATTATGGCATTACCATTATGGTATACATTTCATCTCGAATATCTTTTGCAGTGAAAAGAAGCATTAAAGACAATATGGAATGAAAACCAACCTTTCACAAAATAAGGAAGGTGATATTCTAGAAATTTCACCCTTTTGACTTGCCCTAATGATGACAAACTTTCAATAGGAGCCTTCATTTTGGAAATAAAGATAAAATCTGGAGCTGAAAGATGAGAACTCAAGTGCTAGACACCAGCGGATGTGGGCGTTATGTGGTATTGAGAATTGTGGGTAAACCTAAAATCTAAATATTAGTAAGGACTCCCAACATGGACAAGGAGCCCCCACCATCAACGAATTTTAGTATTTTAGATGCAGAAACATACATAGGAATGTATTGTCAGATTTCAGCTAGGAATAGATAAACATACTGTGGACACCTATAAGAACGTGGAAAGCTAAGAAAAGTACTTTATATTGGATGGCGTATGTTGGGAGTCTGAAAACAAATTTATGTAGCAGCTGAAATCTAGGAGACTGGCTAGAAAACATGGGTAAGTTTTTGTAATGTCCCCTTGTTGGTACATTAAGAATTCTAAAGTCAAATTCATGAAATATTTAATTTGGCTTATGAGAACTTAATGCAGATTTATAAAAAGGGTCAATTTAATAATAAAAGGGCATTAATAAGAGATGGAATGACAAGATGACAAGACAACAGGGTAGAGGAAGCCGAAGAGTCATGGCATTGGACAATAAAAGGAGGAGAGATGGATTCATTTGGGCAATGTTTGGATTTGAGATTAATTTTCTGTTTTTTCTTTGGAGAACTTTGGTAAGCTGCTAGCTTTCTCTTGTTGAAGCCCAGAGACAGAAACCTTCAGGATTCTCTAAGTGGATTGGATGTAGCCCTGATTCATCCTCTGTCGTGGATTCACATCAGAATTCACATATGAGAATACAGGTGCATCTTATTGTTTCTTTCCAATCTGACCGTGTGACTGTATTTAAGATCTAGTTATTGTATTGCTGACATATAATGCAATAACATATCTTGAGGCATTTTAATGAAAATTTACTGGTTTATATTGCTGGTTTACATTGCATCATTTATCTGTTTATGTTCTGAAAATTATTTCAGCAAAAAATGGGGAGAATATCCTAGTGGGATATTACAGTGTATCAGAGTTAAATGTCCTGCCATCCTGTGAAATTTATTCAAGGAGAAAAATTTACAGAAGGGTTTACTTCAAAGACAATTTGCAGAATTTATCAGAAGAAAATATTTTGATGAAATATCTAATACTAATATGGAGTTACAATGTTAGCTACAACCTGGGTTTTGCGTAATTCATATTGCAATAATGTAGTTTTGGCATAAGAAGTAAGGCTGACGATAAACTTTATTATCAAACGAGATCATAGTTTGGGGATACATTATTTAATTTATCATTTGAGGTGACCCTAATTGTGAGCCAATAATTAAGTTTAATGTTTGGAGACCATAAACTTTTATAAATTGTATAATTGTGGTCGAGTGTTTTTTTCCTTGCCATTGTTATTTATTGTGAAAGGTCGTGGTTGTATTAGATATTCCAAGCTTGAAGAGTAAAGGTTTTAATGTGGACCTGATGAATAAATAATGGAGTAGTGTGCCATGAGTTTGCTTTGATACAATAGTTTCTAATGTTTTGAGGTAATAAAACCAATGTTTGTTTAAAGGGATTTCGATATAGTTATGGTCAATATTTAAAATCCAGCATTCGTATTGGCTGAGCAATAGGGAGTAAAATATTAACGAGGAAACATTTGAAATTTTACTGTGGGAGATGAGAGATATTTCAATGTTCTTTGTAATGATGATTCGGTTCATCTTCTTGTCTGCCCAGTGGAAGGAATTTCTGAAAGAATTATTTTTTGTGTTGGTGAAGAGATTTTGTGGTGTGTTTCCTTGAGACTAAGGGATAACAGATCGAATACGGCTTGTGATTGGGTTGTGGACAGAGAATTGCACTTACGGTGGGCTGATTCAGGAGTTTCTAGTGATTGGGAGTGCCACTGGAAACACAAAGAGAATTATTGGTTTTCTGATAGTTGCAGAGTGAATGCCATAGTCAAGGGAATTTGGAAGGAGAGCAAATTGCATTGGTTGGGGAGCTAGTATACATTCAACGACTTGGGATAACTTCTTTTGTATTGGGGATCTTCATTGTTGTAATGAACTATATTTTGACAGGTGGGAAGCAAATTTTGTGCTGAAGAAGACTTTGTGTGGGATTGGACAGTAAAGGTGGAGCTGTAATGCCCATGTAAAACCTTGCATTAAAACATGAGTTTTGTCAGAAGTACCGAAGTTGCTTATAATGGTATATGTGGATTAACAAAGTTTCAGAAATCTATCCTTAGATTGTGAATGCCGAGGGACCAAAGTTTATGGACAATGTATTCCAATATTGGTGGAACTTCAACAGGCTAAGATTCCGAAGTTTGGCATTTTTCTCCATGAAATTTGTTACATGGGTGTCGTCATTTTGAAAAGGAGTAATTAGTTTAGTTAGCATGGAATTGAATATTGAGCCAAGTGTCGTTTTCCCTTTCTGAGATTGATACTACCCACAATATAACCAAAGTGCACAATATATAAATGTTTGTCCTTTAGATATTACGCACACAGTTGTAATACCTTGTTGCAGGTTTCATAGGAAATTGTCTATTAAAAGTAGCAGAATAATTGGTCAATGATGTAAAGTTACGTTTCTCTGTGTAGAAGGAAACGTTCACCTTTACCTTTATGTGTCTTGAGCAAGGAATTTCTCATACAGGTGTCATGAATAAAGATTTATGTAACACAACTAAATTCAGTATACGTGTGATCCTTTTCATGCCATTGAGTAAACAGAGGGAAGGGATATCATAGATTCAATTACTGTCGTTTGAAAGGTGCATTGATGTTTGTACAATAAGCTAAGAGATTCTCTGGGAAGCCATATAGTTCCAGTAACTCATGCTGTGATGGGGCTTTATTTTTAAAAAGGAGGATGTCATTTTGATTGAGAACATCTCAATACTAAGAAAGAGTTATTAAACAGAGGGCTATTTTCGATTGAGACCAAGGAAAAAACACCAAGTTGGTCCCTGTAATCTCATGACAGGGAAATCTGAAGAAAAAAAAAGACTCAACTTTTCATTAAAGTGATGCTCGACTTCTCTCAGGCAGAGTATGTAATGTCCCCTTTTTGGGACATTAGAAAATTAAAGACATATTCATATAATATTAAAATTGCCTATGAGAGCGTCGATTAAAATTATAAACGATCAATTTAGTATTATAAGGCGGGCTAAAAATGACAATGAGAGATAAGACGAAAAGATAGGGAGTCGAAGAGTCACAACTTTGACGATTAAAGGGAGAGAGACTCGTTCATTCGAGGATGCTTGATTTACAATTCAGATTCCAGTTTCTCTCTTGAGAGAGTCATTTGGAAAGCTTCAGCTTTCATCCAGTGTGAGGACGTAAACCCTAGGGCCAGTAGACAATGGACGCAAACCCATTGTTCGTGGAGACGTCACATCAGGTTTCTCGCTTGTGCTTACGGGTTCTTTTCTTAGTATTTCAATCTGACTGTAAAACTGTGTTTAAGATTTGGGTTTTTTGAATGTTAGTTATTGTATTGCTGATGTATACTGCAATAACATATTTCAAGGTATTTTATGAGAAATTACAGTATAATATTGTTGATCCATAACATATCTTCCTATGTTTATGTTCTGAGAAATTATCTTGAGGTAGAAATCGGGTAAATATCTATTTGAGATATTTCAGTGGTATTAGAGTTGTACATCTTGCCATCCTGTGATGTTATTGATTTTATCAAATCTCAAGAACTAGAGGAAATTATATTCTATGGTGAGGTAATACTGTATAAGATTATAGAAATACTAGATAGGCAGGTTTTGAAACCAAAGATTAAGATCAAGGTGGATATTGAGCTTGTTCAGTTACTCAGTAAAAGTCTATGATTGCAAGACAGAAAATTGTACACGAATACTCCCTTACTCTGGTAGCTTGTAATACAGTAGTCCCTACTATAATAGAAATGTATTGGGTGAAAGGCAAAGGCTCTGGAGGGAGAGTCTCTAGATGAACAGGCTCTAGTTGCAGTAGTAGCAGCATATGGATATAATCTCATTGAGAGAACATCAAGATATATAGTGATCAATGTATTGGGTGAAAAGAAAAGGTTGGATGCATTGGGGTTGCATGAATTTGACAGTGTACACAAAAGAATGTTAGTAATAGTGCGATGTCCAAACAATACAGTAAAAGTTTTTGAAAAAGGGGCAGACAGTTCAATACTTGATATTATAGCCAAAACATCTAGTGACAGTGAATCAACTCCCTCGAATGATTTAATTCGTGCCATAGAAGCCATTGACGGGAGAAATAAATTTGTCTGAAGTATTAGAAGTGTCATGAGAAGAAAAAGACCCTCACACAAGAAGGGAGGATTCTGAAAAGTGACGAAATAGCATTGAAGAATAGATTTTGGTTTCATTTTTCCAGTGACTGCATGTGGTCAAACCCGTGTTATTGTTTTTTTCCACCTACAATCAAGGAAGAGACGACTTTGGCATTAATACTAGTTTGCACATAGCCATGAGTTTTGGAGAAATGACGACAAATTTTGTTATGTTGGGGTTCAGTAAATATTGCGGAAGAAAAAAATTAATATCAAGGCTTTCCTTGAATGAGTTTTTTTGTTTGTTTGTTTTAAGATTGAGGAAGCCGACGACATTGATATTGAGCTTCAATCCACAGGAATCATATTGTAAGTTAGAGCAGACATAAGAAAGGTTGATTCTATTTTAGATGTGAAATTGTAGGCAAGCTATAGATAGTAACGGTGGCAAGACACCCAAAAATTGTAACGGTCTCTCCACTGTGCTACAGACAGTCCTCCACTTTTCCAAAAATTATCAAAACATTGTTGTGCCGGCTGCAGGAGTTACAAAATTGATCGTCAGTAATGGTAAGAAAACTGTTACATTCCCCAATTTAATTTGCTCAGAGGTGTTATTCAAAACATTCGAAATCTAAAGATAATTATTTCCGCGATGCCACGAATCCAAACTGTTGGTAGAGAAAATAAGATAAAGCATTTTTTTTTTGGGCTCAAGTTATGTACTACAAGACAATAGAATGTAATGGCAATTCTGAGGATAGTCATTTCTTGCACATTAAAAGTATTGTCTGAAGAAGTTGAGAAGATAGTGTCTTCCTTGGTATTCGACAGACTTAGTCTTTGCCATGGTAGTGCATATGTGGTAGCCGACATTGAAACAAAAGTCTGTCCCCTCATCCATTGCTACATCTCAGAAAACTTTCGTCAAAAAGGGACAGAAGATTTTGGTCTCTAATAAGACATTATCAATGTTCTATTACTTTTAGTAATATGTACTCCCTTGCTTGAGACTTGAGCTTGTGAGTGACTGAAAATGTTTTAATGTTTCTCCGCAATCTTCTAATGGAAAAAGCTAGAATTCAGGCTCTCACGCATTTAATCTGAGAGAGCCACAAAGTTATTATTCAAAAACTGGAGTTAGTGTTCATTTCAAGCATAGTTACTAGAAGCCTTGAGGTTCCTTGGAATACAACCACGCTATGTACGTGACTACAGGAGCAAATCAAACTTGTGGTAGTATACAAGTGAAGAAAGGATATATTGTATCCTATAGTTTGTATTATCATACAAACCTAGGCATAGTGGCGACAAGAGAAAGTGAGAGTTTTGGCAGGAAAAGTCAGAGTTGCGACAAGAGATAGTGAGAGTTTCAACAAGAAAGGTGGGAGTTGCAATAGGAGACAGTGAAAGTTGCGGTAGAAATCAATGGAAGTACATTGGCAAGTCTGAGACAGGTGACGTTATTTCCAGTTGGAGGCTCACACCATTACATTCAATAGCCACGTCCAGGGTATAAGACTGAACGCAGGGGGTAACAATGGTATAGGTGCGGAGTGTTTTAGGAGACATACTCAAAAAGGGCAAACACAGCAGGAGACATATTGGCAGCTACATGCTACGATCTCACTGGTGGGGAGGCAAAAACTTTGACTGTGATTGCGTTTACCATTGCAAGTTTGGTTGCTCGATTCTTTTTTATCATAACAAATATTTTGTATCTTCGTCACTTTCAACAAAACAAGTTCACATAAATAGTTGGACACAACTTTTGGTTCAATGGATTTATAACAATACTTTCTCACCCTATTTTTGGGATCATTGGCACCAATCACCTATGGCTTCTCTTTCCAAAAGAGTAATGATACGATGTACAAATTCCTTACAAAAAAAGACTTAGGTCTATCTAAAAGTTGGACTGTGGTGTTGCTGAAGCAATCTATTGACATTGTATGCCCACCAACTGCTTGACATAATTATTTGAGCAAATTGGAAATTTTTGGTTATAGCCGAGTTTGGAATATTAGGTAGGGAAAATGCCTAATCAAGATAGAGTTACAAAGGACCTTGCTCAATTTAAACAACAGTTAACCCATAATTTCCAATCTGATATAAGAGCAGATATACTCGACATTTATGATGAATATAACAAATTTCCAGCACGAATTCAAAGCGATTATTATTTTTGATTATATGAACTTCCATCCAAAACTTCAAAACAAGACCGATATGGCAAAAAAGAAGTATTTTGAATTGGTCCAGGATCTCCTTGCAAAAGACAAGTGCAAAAATTTGTATGAGATGTTTTCAGCAGACCAAAATCATCTAATAGATGATCTTGGAAAAGAAGGGCGGTCAACTACCATTGATTTGCAGCCTTCTCGTGATCATATTACACAAGGTACAAGTTTCTACATTGGTGATTTGGAGGTTAGCCTTGACAAACATGTTGATAAAGTTGGTTGTACTCGAAGTAACATGTTGGAGTCTTGGTATAATGAGCCATACATTTCTTATATGCATGATATTAACTCCAATGAACAGTCCAAGATGACACTATAAGATGATGAGTTGTATCAACATGATAATAATGAGATCCATGCCTTAAAGAACCAACTGAAGGTTAGTGAAGACATGGTTGTGGCATCTTTGGTATATTATGACAACACTCACAGGACGGTGGAGGATCTCCATAGGAAGGCTCAAAAGGGAGTGGAAGGAGATTTGCTTGTTGCTGATTTGCAGGTAGTCAAAACAACCCTTGAATCTATGAAACTAGATTATTTATGTTTGGTTACCGACAGGGATTACATTCTTAAGGTTGCTGGAATAGATGTTGATCGGTTGGATAAAGGAAAGAATGAGATTATGGAGTTCAACAAAGAGCTTAAGTATGCTCATGAGGCATTGGATAATACACAAATTGCTCTTTAGGAAAAAGAAAATCAGGTTAGGATCACAAATCATTCTCGAGAGCATGAGAGTAAAGAGAGGTAGGAGTTTTTCTAAGAAGTATTTAATGAACTTGATAGCATTCAACAGACTTATGACTTGGATAGTTGTCCCAAAAGACCAAGTACCAAAACTTCAGATCACATTCAGTTTGTAGACAACCCTTTGTTTGAAGTAGATGCTGACTGGATAATGGAGAACCCACTATTTGAGTCCAATGATGGTACACATTGTGTTTGGTGAGGAGTTCCGGATTGACAATTGTTGCCACCAACAGGTTGCTGCCTTGACAGAGGGACATAACGCTGATTACAAATCAGCCTGGGACAGCGATGTGGTGAGCAGTATAGCTAGAGTGCAAATAGTGAGGGGGGCAGCGTTGTGGCAGTTGAGCAATTGGAGTATTCCACCCACTATGGGCACAAAGCAACAATATAGTACATATAGTTGGGAAGATGGATGGCCCTTTTGTTTGTAAGATCCAGGATGAACATTCCCATGGTTCGTAATGTTTCCAGGAGTATGTTGGCACACAGTCGAGTTCCAATGATTATTTGACTACAGTGGTGCTTGTGATCTCAATTGGAGTAAGATTTTCAGTTGGATTGGGGGTCTTATTGTATATGATGGTAGCACACATTAGGTTGTTCTAGTTGAACATGCACATGGGATGGTGTGGGATCCAAGTGTTGATTGTATGTATCTATGGCATTGTGAGGATTTTGTTGTAATTCTACATAGTTTGAGACTAGATGCAATGATGCTCAGAGTTGTACGACCTACAGATACAATGATACCTCATGGATTAACATGCGATCCAAGGATCTGGTTGATGGATGGGTTGCATTTTAACACCTTGCTTCATAGTGTGGCAGAATTTTTTTTCAAATTGGGCTCCAGAGCTAGCTGCAGATTCATATGGGATCTTGGTACTGATTGCTTGAGGACAAGCAATCTCGAAGAGAGAAGATTTGTAATGTCCCCTTTTTGGGACATTAGAAAATTAAAGACACTTATATAATATTAAAATTGACTATGAAAGCATGGATTAAAATTATAAAAGGTCAATTTAGTATTATAAAGTGGGCTAAAAATGACAAGGAGAGATAAGACGAAAAGATAGGAAGGTAGTCGAAGAATCACAACTTTGAGGATTAAAGGGAGAGAGACTCGTTCATTCGGGGATGCTTGGTTTATGATTTAGATTTCAGTTTCTCTCTTAAGAGAGTCATTTGGAAAGCTTCAACTTTCATCCAGCATGAGGACATAAACCCTTGTGCCGGTAGACAGTGGACACAAACCCATTGTCTGTGGAGATGTCACATTAGGTGTCTCGCTTGTGCTTATAGGTTCTTTTCTTAGTATTCCAATTTGATTGTAAAACTATGTTTAAGATTGGGTTTTCCTGAATGCTGGTTACTGTATTGCTGATGTATACTACAATAACATATTTCAAGGTATTTTATGAGAAACTACGGTTTTATATTGTTGATTCATAATGTATCTTCCTATGTTTATGTTCTGAGAAATTATCTTGAGGTAGAAATGGGGTAAATATATATTTGGGATATTTCAAAGTATGCAAGGTTTGAAACAGAGCTGTCCTCTCTCTAGACGAACATAAGTTGTGGTAGGGATTCAGAAGTAAACACACAAATTGTTAAGCAGGTTGTAATATCAAGTGTGCACTTAAAGCGGAAGTGGTATTTGATTATGTATTGCCTGACATAAACATCATTACTGTTACAGTCTCCTCGCTTGTGTGCAGCTGTTAATAACAGAATTGAGGATGGTAGCAATATATTTGATGAAGAAAACATGTGAATGGAAACTTTTGCTAGGCACTTGGATTTTTATTAATATTGGCACAACATATCTGTTGCAAATTGGTATATAAATATCAGTGGCAAGGCAGGGAACAATGTATGATTATTGTGTGATAAACAACATGTACAGTGTGACTGCAATTTAAGAGTAGTCTGGTTTAGTCTATAAACAAGGCAATAGAAGATTACTTTGTGGTTCCAACTTTTGTTGCAGTTGTTAATTGCAAATCTGCTGCATATAAACAGGTACTTCGTCATTAAAGCTTGAAATTGTGCTATAATTGTTTGCAATCAAGAGCAGAGCTTTCTGCCAGCAGACAAAGTGTTTGACAAAACTACAATAGGTGTCCAGTAACAAAAATCAAAACTGAATACTGATTCTTTGCAAAGTTCAGCCATAGAAATTTCAGATTGGGCAAAGGTTTTCATACCTGTTGTAATAGACTTTGGCAAAACTAGTACAAACAGTTAACTAAATTACAATAAAGCTAGTTACTAGTATGAGGTAGATTCAGTTTCAGAACAGGGCGGTAGCATCAATCAGTGCATCTAGGAATTCAGACAAAATTGAATGCGATGGAAAATCTGAAACATGAAATCTTTTCGAAAGAACTCAATGAGACTTCTAATCATGAGCAACTAAAGGATTTGGAAAGGGAAAAGACAATAGGGAACAAGTTGTACATCATAGGATGGCAATCGGGGTCTATGCAATGTATTGATGGTCTTCTATCAAATTTGGAAGAGCTAGATTCATGTTTGTCTAAGGTGGATAAGTCTGATTGGAGGGTGCTAAATTGGGGTTTGCAGCCCTCAATGATTTCTTTAGTTGAACACATATTAATGGAACACCCATATGAGGATGCAAGACTTCTAGTTGCCTCTTGCGTCAGTGAAATTGTCAGAATTACAGCTCCTTCTATACCGTATAATGATAGCATCCTGAAGGTGGTCATGTGGCTGATTGTGGACAGCTTACAAAATCTACATGATGTTAAACATCCTACTTTTGGTAAGAGGGCAAAAATCTTGGAATTTATGGCACAAACAAGATCTTATATCATCATGTTGGATCGTGGTTGTGAAGGTTCGATTCTTCAGATGTTTCATTGTATTTTGAGCAAGTCTAGAAAGCATCATATGAATAATGTAAGAGCATGCATCAAACCATCATGTTGTTAATATTAGATGAATGATGACATGCAAACTCCTAAAATCAGAATTGTTGGCTATGTGGAGAAGGGAGAATAGAACCTTGCCTATGGCTCACGAGCTTGTGGAGGAATTGATTGAACATAAGCTTGGCAAGTTCAAGGAATACATGACTGCAAATGAGGTAAGATCAGCAGGCATACAGGTTGCACAATCTTTGAATTTGAGCAGGAATCAAATGAGGAAAGAGCACCTTTGTTTTAATTGCAAGCAAGCTTAGTCAATTGGTCACTCTTGTGAAAAGAACAACGAAGAAGAGTCCACTCAAGTAATGCAGATCAACCTTGAGGAAGTTGAGAACTCCATAGTCCAACTTCAACAAGATGAGACACATGAGAGGGAACCTACTATGGTTGATGGGAAGACTTGCACTAGCATCTTATGCATCTTATTTGGTGATTTGGAGGTTATTATTGACAAGCATTATGTTCATCATAAGTTTGAAAGTGAATCTCTCCATGAGGATGAACTATGCAAAAATGATGATGTCATAATTGATGATACAATACAAATGAAGATAGAAGGAAACTCTGAAAATGGTACAGCTAAAATTGAATCTAGTAATCAAAATCTTGGGCAAGATGATGTTACTATAGGGGCTGATTTGGAGGATCAATCAGAAATTCCATTTTAAAATCATATAATTTGAAGGATAAGCTGAAAGTATCAAATGATTTGGTCATTGCAGCCTTAGTGCATTTTGACCAAACTCATACAAACATTGAAGCTATGAGGGGGTTAATAATGTTGAAATGGAAAAGGGAATAACAATGGAATCAATAGTGCATACCTTCACACTCTTAAAAGGGCATTGGAAAGAATGAAATCAGATTACCTAGAGTTGCTCAAAGATAGAGATATGGTTATCAAACATGCTGAAGATAAAGAGAGAGATATAGATGAGTTATGTCTCCAATTAAGTATGACACACTACTCCTTATATCATGTTGAAAATCAGAATACTATAGCAGCCACTTGCCTAGATGATGAACATAATCATAGAACCAAGGATATCATACACATTGTAGAAGGAATCAATACCATTGTTGAGAATGGGGATGAACTTAGTTTCCCCACTTCATCTCATCTATATGAGGCTCATTATGTTGTTGAAGAAGGCTATAGACAGGTGGAATGAGAATACTCCTTGTCCTAAGTTTGTAAATGACAATTGGTTGATTACTAAGAGGCCAAATCTTGTCAAATGGCCAGTCGAAGTACGCAAATGTGATTTCAAAGAAGAAATAAATGACCTCATAACACTTCTCAACCGCTTGGCAAGGCTTAAGGATTCAAACACCTTCGAACCCTGGATGTATAAGTACATCTCACTCATAATACGGTAAAAAAAGAATATATTTTGGGCTGAATTGGTGAGTGACTCAATATGTGAGCAATTGGTGAACGTCCTATCTACTGGTCTGTTCAACATGAACTCCTACGTGGTATATATTGCTGCTGCTCTGGTCACCTTTTCCGGTTTATCAACAAGACATGATAGGTCTATTGTTCATGTGTGGGAGTACTATGAGCAACTGCCTTTGAAGCAAAGCCGGATACACTTCAGAAGAGTTCAAGATGCCTTCTTTGGGCACTTTATGTGCTCGTTTGATAAAAAACTTCCTAATAAGTGAGTATCTAATGAAGCATGGAACAAGGTAAATGAGTATGGTTGCATGTTTTTACAATTCCACAACTTCACATATCTGCAAGTTGGATGCTTCAAGGGAGAGCCATACCCTACCGATAAAATCATACTCATGGAGTTGGCAAGGAAACTTATGGAAGTCCAGGCTTATCAGTCTAGTTTGCACCAACCTGGAGTGGGAATCTCATCTCGAAACCCATTGAAGATTGGAGGATACTCGATAGACATTGCTCCTAAAGAAAAGAACATGGAGTTTGAACTCCAAAGGATTACATTAAAAAAACTTGCATCCAAGAGTTGTTTTAATTGGAGAGGGTTGCATGACAAGATGAGGAAGCAGTTCTTGGACATCCATTCTCTAGAAGATCTTTGGATTGATGTTCGTACTGAGGTGGATATACAATGTATGGATTATACTCGATTGACTGTGAAGCAGGTTGTAGATTTCAACTTAGCATCAATTGCTCCTAGTTTTGGAGATGACAGATCAATTTCTAGATCCTGGTATTTTTAGCATGATGTGGAGAAGTTACCCATTCTTCCTCCTACATGGTCACGTAAAGAAAATACATCCATTTGGGATAGGTTCTAGTCTATTCTTGCTAATACTAATACATGGATGAAGAGAAGGGGTCTTAAATGCATCAAGATAAAGCTTGGCAAAGATTTTGGTCCTGCTGGTTTGATTAGCTTGAGATCACAAATAAAGGGTAAAGGTAAAGATGACACATCCTCATCTACATTTGAGCCTCTTGCTCAAAGTTTGCCCAAGTTTTCTATCAAAGGAGCAAAGGATTTAAGAGTACTTGAGGTGAAAGAGATTGAATCTCAATCAATTCAAGTTGACTCAAGTGATGATGAAGCAAGGAAATCAAAGGAGTCATCACCTCTTGCTTCATGTCCTCTTGAAGATCTCGCTGCAACCTCTCTTTCGGATTCGGCTCCAGTATCAAATGAATCCCATGATATGCCTTTAGGCGTTGCTATGGATGCATTCTCCATTGAGCATCCATCTTTTGAAGATTCTATGACCATTACACCAACATTGCATGTGTCCTCAGCTGCACCTGCACGAGAAACACGAGGAGATCAATATGATTTTGAGAATGTTTTTGATACATACTCCTTGTTGATTCCTTTTGCAATTGTTTGGTCTATAATATTGATTGATGTAACTTTAGCTCAGTTTGAGCAATTCATGACTGAAGTCACACATAGTAGTCCTCCTACGACCATTCAGATTGAGACACCAGCTATAGTTACTACTGTTATGCAAGGTAATCTAGAGTTAACTATGGTAACTACTTCTTCAGTCAATGCATCTTCTTTCAGCCTTCCTCCTTGGTTGAGCACTATCACAAAGAAAATGACAAAAGAAGAAATCCCATATGAGGAATTTGATAGGCAAGTGAGAAAACAAAGGGTCTCAAAGAATAAAAAACTAATATGGTTTCTCGAGTAATGGTTGATGAAAATCACATCAAGTATGCCGATGTCGCTAAACCACTTGGCAAGAAATATATTGAAGACATGCAGCCTGCTGATTACGGAATCACAAGGGCTGAACTTGGTAAACAAACAAGGCTAAGTTATCAATAGGATGCACATGAGGCAGTTAACTTTCTTTCTCGAAAGAATGATGAACCGTGGGAAAACAAAATGAAACTCAAAGACCAGAATGCAAGTTTATTGGGAATCATTGAAGAAATGAAGAGGTCCTCCGCGGGTAGTGAACCTGTTTCAACTGCATGTAAAGAGAGAAGTGGAAGGCACATGTCATAGATGAGTGGGTAACCAACATTTAATCACAAGGTTATCAACTTATTTGTGATATTTGCAGAATGTTGAGGAAAGGTAAAAAAGTTGCCACTCAACTAAGTGATATTCAAGAATCACTTAAACAACAGTTACAGTTGTTAGATGGGGCTATTGGTGCTTGGAAGAGTATGATGGAACTTGACTTGGAAGGTTTATGTGCTTATTAAGTCATTTCATCTGTTGAGATGTATCATGATTATAAGCATATTATGATTAACAAAGAACAAGTTCTGTAACAACTCATGAAGGATGCGGAGGCAGCAATAGTGATGATTGATGAGCAAAAATATATTATCAGAAAGTCCTTCAAGAAGATGTCATATGGAGATATCACTGAGAACGATGAACTCAAGAAAGAAGAGGATATTCTTATAGAGTTCACTAAAACAATTCGCTTATAGCTTGAGGCAGATGATTTCCATCTCATTGTAATGAACACATTTGCAAGCTGGAAGTGTTCATTAGATGAACTACAAAGCTAAAAGGAGGTTTCTATCAAGGAGATTTCAGAGGAAGCCAATACATATTAAAGAATCATAACGGTTGCTGAGTATACCGGTGAGCCCGAGGCTGAGGTTAGCGAAGTTTGCTACAGAAATTTGCAAAGATTGTTGAGATCCTATGAACATTTCAAATTTTAATATACTTTAAGTAGAATAGTTGTAGGAAGACTACATAAAGAGCATTCATATTTAAATATAGGACAACACATACTTGTATAATCAACTCATGTAGTTTAGTTGTAATCGCATTAGGCATGCAACTTTGAACAAAGTCAAAGTAGTAAGTTAGGATAAGTATGGGTGGTTGAGGCTGTTCCACTTTTTCCTCCATCTTTCTCTCTTCGTTTTCTTAGATAAAGAGGAGAGTTTATTATAAATAATCATCTTTTGCTTTATAGAAGGCTGGGCTTGTGACTAAAAGGCTTTGTATTTCTTGCTGCAAATCTCTAAAGTGAATAAAGAAGCAAGTTTTCCCCAAACTTTGTGTTGAGATACTTGGAATTGATCATTGTCTCTTATGTTACATTGATTCATTCATCTTTGTTACTTCTCTCTTTAAAAAGAATTTGAATGTTTAATGTTGTTTTTGGAAGACTTTGAGCTTTCTTAAATGAGATTAATCTAGTTTGTTATTGGTTACAAGTACTAGGATTTGAAGAATTTGAGCTTGATTTCTTAGTATATTTTTTCATATTTGGATAGTTGGACAAAGACTTTGAGTTTTGTTGGCTATTTGCCTTTTTGTTTCAAGAAGGTTGCTTGTAGGAGACTTTGGGTTCTTACTATCAACCACACAAGTCAAGTATAATTGTTGTCTTAAGGTTGTTCTTACGTCAATACTTAAGCCACTGGTATTACCATAGCAATAGATTCTTTTTGTTTAATTGCAAGTAGTAGTTGGTAATATAAAATCATTCCTGAAAAAAGAGGAATTGATTCAATAAACCACCCTTTTGTTAATTCCAGTTAGGTCTTTGCTATAGCCACCTACAATAAGAAGGGAGCCTCCCCTATTACTGAGAGGAGAGATTTATCTCACTAAACCATTGCCTAAAGTTCCCATTTTGTAAATTGTGGTTACAATGGCTTACAAAAGTTTTAGCCAACAATTTTGGTTGCAGAGAAGAATGAATGCAGGATTGAAGTAACATGTGAGTCAAATGATGTTTCAGACTTGAATAGAGAAGAAATTTGTGGACAGTCTGAGGAGGAATCTGACTATGATGATATTTGTATGACAAGAGATTACATTAAATGTAGAAATGAAGAGGATGATTCTCTCAACGTGGAAGAAATTTCAGCCTTGTTAGATTTGGAATATCAGAAATGGTCCAAATTTTTTCTCAAATCACCATGGTGAGCAAGTTGATGGATCAGTGCATTCTCAAGGGGCACTGGATGAAAGAGATTGTAATTCACAAGAATCATATAGTGAAGATGAAATAGAACTGCATACAATCCATAAACACAAGGAAGTTTCAGGAGATAATGAAGATATTAATCTTGTTGATAAAACATTTGATGATCTAGATGAGAGCTCTCATAATAGTATGCCTGAATTTTCTATGTTCCTAAATCCCTTGTTTGATGAGGAAGCAAATGAAAATATGTCTAAGTTCTTCATGTTCTTAAATCCATTGTTTGAAGAGGATTGTCTATGCAATCAAATCCATCAGCATCATGATGAAGATAGTAGGCCTAATGAGGCTAATAAAGATGTTGAAACTCAAGATATGAGTGAAGAAGATAGATTGAAGAGTAATGATGTTGATTGCTCATTCAGTCATATTTTAGATATATGTGAAGTGACACCTTTTAAATATGGATTGTCTTCAAAGTCTTATTGCGGAGACGATATGCATTTTGAGAATGGAGGTGGAAAGAATTATGCACAAGAAGATATCCAAACAAAGAAGACTAATCTTGAGGCTTGTATGATTGATCAAAATCTTCTATTCAGAAAGGATTACAGTGCATTCGATGACCTCTCAAAGACTAAACATGAGACTCAAACCAAAATTTGCATTGATGAAGTGACAACAATAAGTATTATCAATAAGGATGATACACCTAATGTGGGTTTGAAGTATGGGCAGCAAACCATGGAGATGAAAGCAAAGCATATGATAGGTGATGGTTGTTTTTTGAAATTTTCTAATGGATCATATTCTATTAATATGCGATATGATACCATATTTAGGAGGTTCAAAGTATTACATAATCAGAATTGTGTGTTTGGTAGAGGAAAGATTTAGTGTTCACTTTTGGGGGGCCTGGGGCCACCCAATTTCACCGTGCATTATGTTGAGCATGGATGCTCGGTCTGCTTATCCAGAGATAGGTGGAGTCTCATTATGCCCACAAGGGGCATGTGTCACCAACAAGAGCCACTGATGGAGCTCTAATTTTGTAATCTCCCTTTTTAATTATCAAAAGAACAATAATGCTTAGTGATATGTATATAATTCATGAAAAAAAATCAATGATAGGCCCTTATGACTATCATGAATGTCAAGATAACAGAGTATGCACAAATTCCACAGGACAAATAGATTCAAAAGGGCTATATTCTGATACAAATGGGAATACTAAAGTTTAGCAAGAACATATCTGGAAGACCGGAGTGACTAAGATCCTGTAACCTTTTGCTGAGCACTGGTTTTTGGTAGTGGGCCAGCGTCCCTCGCAGGATTCACAACATGGATTAATCGCCTCCTCTGGTTCTATAAGACTATTGGTTATATCGGGCATTGACAGGTTGATCTTTTGGTGCAATGGCAACCCTATCCTTTCTAACAACTAGTATCAGAGCTTGATTGGTTTGAGTCCTGCAAGCTACGGTGAGTGACGTTGGGAGGCAGATTGTTGGTAGTGGGCCAGCGTCCCTCGCAGGATTTGTAACATGGCTTAACCACCTCCTGTGGGTCTCTAAGACTATTGGTTGTATCGGGCATTGATGGGTCTACCTTTTGGTGCAACGACAACCCTATCCTTTCTAACACTGGTTTCCTTCACAAAGTATTGCATAACTAGATGCAGTTAGAGGCCTTGAGGAGCATCGTTAGAAGTTTATTTGATTGTGAATTCATTCTAAAGATGGCAAGTATTCTCCAAAGAAGTGTCAAAAGGTTTCATATCCTCTGGCTCTAGACAAATTGAAAATGGAACAAAGTCATCTGAAAACGAAGATGAAAGCCCCAATTACATCAACAAACGTCTTTGGTATGATCCATACCCATATAGAGAGGAATGATATAATGAGACAACAGATGAATACCTCATATCGAACCATATGAAAAATATGGGTTATCAATATTAGGTAGTTTGTGGCATCAAGTTCATGTTTGATGGAATGGTGGAAAGGCTCCCATCGTGCTAAGACTTTACTGCAAAACATGGAGTTGTCCTGATACTATAAGTAGATGTTTGAAGCGAGTATACTGGAATTAACGATTAGAAAGCAAAGGCAGAAATGAAAATTGGCCCACTTCATTACAACACTCCATGCACAAATTTTTGGTTATCCTGCATCTACTTCAAGCACACGTCATTCTTGAAGAAAACTCATAGGACGATGATTATTAGATAAAACAAATATGCATGCACTACCATTATTGTGATCAACTCCAGAATCGACAAAATATTTGGCATAAACAAAAGCTATAAACCTTCATCGTTCCTGCAAGAAAGATTGGAAACGAAGTGGATGAGAGAAAGTAATAGAAAACCCAAAAGCAAAACTGGAGTCTTATGTAGCCAGAAACAACAAGAAGAATGAAATCTGATACCTCCTCATCTGTGCAAGCCTGGGAGTTTCCAAATATCGATGGCCATATATTTTGAAAAATTAAAAAACTAATTTTGTGAAGCAAAACATGTTTTTGAACACATAATACGAATCATAGTTCTAGTCCATGTTGAATTATAGGTAGGGTACAATTTATTTGGGCAAGGAAAAATATTGAATTGAAGAGCCTCAACACATGTTACAAATAATTGAACTTGTTAGTGGGTTAATGAAGCTAATTAATTTCTAAGAGAATAGGTGTGATTATGGATTAAGAGGAGGTGCTTTTTATTTTCAATGGGGTATAGACTTTTAGAAAAGTCATACCGTTTTAAGTTAGAAGATATATAAGGAGAAAAAAAATGTGGAAATAAAAAACAAGACATATTTGACATTCAAGAAGAAGAAAAGCATTCGTATTCATTTGTACGGAAGGATTAGAAGTTTTAGTATGGCTTTGTAATACAAAATTCAAATATAATATTGTCATGATTAATTTAAGGCCTTTTGTTTATATTTAAGGCATGAAGATTTAAACTCTAGTGGATTCGTCCTTTATAATTATCTTTAAATTTCGTGAACAATTTAAATGTCACATAAGTGAACTGAGTCATTTGTAACATGTTAAACTCGATCACCCTAGATATAGTGAATTATTAAATTGTTTCCATATCTATGTTCAGTTTGTCTCCCTACCTTAAGAGTGAAAGTGCAATTTGGACTAGTTTAAAATTGTGTATATATACTTGATCTGTTGCATCTGGATTATTAAATTGTTTCTAGTTTAAGTGCATAGAACTTTATAAAGTTGTATGTGATAATCTTCATTGTAGTTGACTCTGTTGCCTGAATAAGCAAAGGCACTAGTCTTTTGAATCATTGAAGTATTATTATTGGATTTATATTTGAAGTCAGAAAATTTATATCTTCCTTCTTACAAACATCAAATCAATTATTGATAACATTATACAAAACATTTAACCATTTCAAGCAAGCACTTAAAATCATATTGATCAAGTTTGAGGACCTTACCAACCAGAGAACTTGCAAAGCTTAAATTCGCTATAGAAAAGCTTCAAATCAAGTGATCAGGTTTGGAGTAAAGGTTTACTCACCTAGTTGTAGTGAAGTTTTCAGGGGAATCAAGATGATCCTCGTTCGTTGGCCAAAACTGATTGTGGAATACTGTTGGAGAAGTGGAAAGCTCTTGGATTTCCAATCTATGGTTTTGAAATCTCTCACCAATCTTCTCTTAGAAAGTAGTCATCAATTCAACGGAATGAACAACACCTAGAAGTAGAGAATGATGACGATCTTCGAATATTGTCGCCTTAAAGCACTTGTTCTAGGTATTGACACTCTTCGTACCACAGACCATTATTGCAGAACATACAGAGTGGATTCTCCTACAAATTTTTGTTTTGAAGTTAGATTGACCATCAAGGAAGGGTATTAGAGTTAAATCTCTCTATTTTTGTTTCTCTCTCTTCCATAGGTTAACTTCTATTTCTAATGGTCACTCCACTTTTATGTATCCATATTCTCTCCCTGTTAAATATGGAAACTTTCTCTTTCTCTCTTTAGAATATTTCTATTTCTCTCTTTGTTCGCTATAGACATTCTTGTGTATATATGTATATATAGATCATTTGTGATCTCTGTTTATTAACACGTTCATTATATTACCATAATAGTACTTTCAAATGGTTGGCCACTTTTATCTTGTTTAATGTAATGTTTTGACCTAAGAAGATTTGATATATATCTTACCAAGGTGATGAATGCCCAGGTTCTCCTTTTCAGGTATGTTCATCTACCAGGTTAGGGCCTAGATTTAAGAGGAAACAATCCCAAATGATAGAATAGAACCCTTTCCAATGGGTCTGCTGACTTCCACCCCTGAACCACTGAACAACCAGATTTCATGTGCAGCAATAGTAAATTTTCAGGGACAATTGTCTATAATATATATACTTCTAATTTCTATAAGCATGTGCCAAAGAATCACATATTTTCAACCTATGCAAGAGCAGTGTTTGATCTGTGCATGATTCTTTGATGGCTATAAATAAGAACTTTCAAAGGCAATGATAGTGACCAAATATTTTTGGACTCCAGATATTGATAAGAATGGTATATTGTACCCTAGAACGAGTTAACTTGGCTAGAGAGATGAGACCGCCTCTGAGACTTGCGATGTGTAATCCCCGTTGTAGACTGGCATGTTTGTATCAGATGCATATCTGATTAATTTCATTGCTGCATATTAGACATAGAAATGAATCATCTTGTTTTGTTTAATGCAGATACCATCATGTTTTATGAGTTTTGGTTGCTCTGTGGGTTATGTGATTTGAAAAGATATGGAAATTGCATCATAGATGAATGTCTCTTGTGATGTTCCTAAGAAAATTAAGTGATTTGAGTTGTTCATATTCTTACAAATTGATGAAATGATGGTATATTTGGGTGATATTGTGTGAATTGATGCATTTGGTATTTGTGAATTAGTAGAAAATAATAGTGAAACGGTTGACTCACACTAAAAATAGATTAAGATTAGCCAGGCATTTTCTCGTAGCATATGTTCTGGACTTAATCTCAACAAAAGGAATTATTGGATGCATATAAAATGGCAAACTAACAGCTGATATATTATCACCCATAAATATCAATTTTGAATGTATTGTCTAACTTGCAAGCATACTGAAGCAAAGAGGGACCATCCCATTGTCCTGCACTAAATGTCTTGGTCCATATATAAGTATTTGTTGGACAGTATAACTTGTGAGACAACATTCATGCAATCTAGTGGCTGTTCTGGATGTGACAGAACATAATGCCCAGTAATTACGAGTTATGACCTTGTGTTGAAATATTTGTCACAGCCAAAGTCATGAAATCAAATGTGGTGCACTTTGAGTAATTTCATTAGTTTTAGTGATTGTTCTAAAATCTGTGTAAAGTTTTTCTTAGCATTATATTATTGAGGAAAATATTGTTTGTTGATGATGATATATTCGAGGGCAATGTCAATGGAGACTATTGTATTTGTTTTCAGTTTTCCTTGTTGACATTGCTACATAGGAGTAAACAAAACATGTAAAATCAACAAAATAGATTCATATCCCTAATCAGAGTTCATTACATACTGCAGATAATAAAAATGAATTAGATATTTTTTTCAATGGATATAGGATAGAAAGAGAGACCAGTCATCCTGATAATGAAGGTACTCGTTATCATGATTATAGAGCACTCCAGGCTGAGACGGATCTTGCACAAATCTCTGAACAGCAGAACGAGTGAAGAAACCGCCATCAAGGGTTGATATTCGCCATGACAACTTTCCTGTGAGATTCTTTGTTGTCGGATAAAATTCATGAACTTGGCAATCGAATGTATCAAATGTTGGATTCAAGCCACTACTTATGTACCACTTGCCACTGAAATCTGCAATGTTAAAATTTTTAACAACTGCAGAAGGATCTGGCACAGGGAATGTCAATTCATCTTGCTTTTGAGGAACACACCTTTTTCGGGAAACTGCACATTCATTGAATTGATCCACTACACTATTCTCAAATAGATCGCCACAGTGAATCTGCAAATAGATTTCAAATCTTATAACTAATAACTAAATTATAAGTCAGAAAAAGAAAGTGGGAAAACAATTAGCATTGTGAAGCATAGTGTTGGTTAAAACATTTCAATTTATGCCATCCTTGAACTATAAGAGAGACAGACAAAGACAGACAGAGACAGACCTGGCATTCTGTCTCATCGGGACGATTATTACATGTTTGGAGGCAAGCAACATTTGCTGCACATGCAGGGTCTGCAATGCACTTAGCCAATTCCACCCTGCAAAAATATATGATCAACTTAAAACACAATACAGATTTAGCTTAGTTATAAAAAGGAAGCAAATAATATTGAAGCTCGGAAGCTATATTTGGAAGAAACAAAAATATTAATTCATGTTAATCAATTATATAATGGGATAGCAAAGACATCTTAGGATTACTAGGATAGGGAGAACCATTATATATGCTACACATCTTGATGAAATTATCTTTCTTTGATCATTTTTGATGGGGCTACAATGGTTTTCCATGTGTCACCTTGGTCCTTAGAGGGAAATTAACTAGTCTATCAAGGTCACCCAAGGTCTAATCTAGCCTTGTTTGCATTCTGGAAGTAGTAGAAAGAGGATGGTTGAAGGTAGGCACACAAGCAGTCCGGAAGAGTATGACAAGACATATTGAAGATAAGTCCTTGGAAGAAAGAAATATGGTGAAACGTGACAAAATTGGGCACTGAAAAGGACTTTTCTGAGAGATCAGTTACCATACAAATTGATTCCTCCATAGATAAAAAGTACATTTAAAGCCTTAAGACAAACAAAATGAACTCCTATGGTATATTATAAAGGTGCACCATTTCTATGATACATAAAGGCTCAGAAGATAGTATTTTCCAATAAGTTGTCAGATTATGATTTAATCTTAGATAGAGTTAGAATAGGCACATATCTGTTTTCTAATCAAGGCAGTTTTTAATTTGATCATTTTGTTGCCAGAGCTTTGCAAGTGACTGGAGAGGCTCTTGGATCATAGACCCGTTCTCTTCTGTATACCTTGAGGTGCCTAAATATACATGGTTTCTATAATTATTTTACAAAGTAAAGTCTTCCAATTTGCAGACCTTGTAATATTCCCATTGCACACCCAAGAGTTGGAAACACTTTGATTGCACACTTCTGGCAAAAAAATCGTGTATAGCTCCTCCAATCATGCCATCTCATAGCCTATGGCACAACTCCTCTCCTTGGTACTTCCCACACATATAGCCCATTAGTGGGCCCCATGACTAGTTATGTACAGTTAACACACACACGATCAACCTGTTTTCACATCACCGTATGTTTAACACACGTACGGTTAGCAAGCTCTCTTCCATAAGGTATCCCTTTTGACGGAATTTGGAATCTGGAATGTCAATATTAAATAGACCCGCAGAACAATTATCAACTCAGTGCAAGCGCAGATATGGAACTATTTATTTATTCTGAAAATTGGATTACAAGTGCTCTTCAAATGATGATAGTAGAGATTGGAATGATGACAAAGTAGGGTGAGGGCTTCCCATCGAAACTGCAAATACCAAGTAGGGAGAAGCATTCATCTCTGAAATGGTAGACAAGTTGAATTCCAATGAGAATTCGCACATACAAAGAAAATAACCAATTCACATACCTGCAACAACTAACAACTCGCCCTTATAAATGGGCTCTAGGAAACTTCCCGAAGGGTTACAAACAACCAACACGACAAAATATAAAACTTAACTAATAAAATAAGAGGGGGCCCGAAAGGTTTTATTATTAAATTCAGGGCCATACAATAAATAATTCTAATTAAATTATTTAATCGCATTGGGGACATTACAGTCCTCCCCGCCTAGAGCTTTCTTATCCTCAAGCAATCTTGTTGATACACAGTAGCTTCGGTCAGATATAAGTATGATAGGTTATATTGATGGTATACGTATGTAAATGTATGTATGTATGTCAGTTCACTATATGAACTGACATACATACACACATACACATTTCTTGTGCTAAATAAAATAATCATTTCAAATGTTTTGTAGAGAAAACCATCTTCCTTGTATTTGTTTGAAACACTATGCAGATCCAAGCATATTTATCTGTTTCGACATATTCTAATTCATCTTCTCTTGCCATGGATTCAGCAATGATCATAGGCGGCAATATTGATTCATATAACAGAACAAGCAATGATTGTATGTATCATACTAAACACATTGTGGATCGAATAATGATCAAAGGAAATAAATTGTAGTTCAGCGGCTTCCCTAAATATTGTTTGGTTAATTGTTAACTAAGCCCGATTAGGATAGGACTCTTGGAGAGAACCATTCAGGGAACATTGTGTCTATTGTGGAAGGCCATGCATGAGCAGAAATGTCTCCACATTGAGGAGATACATCCTCTCATGACATGTCCTATGAGATAAGTATTTATACATGCCAAAAACACTAAGAGAAGCATCCAAATTTACCAATGCTCTCTCATTTGGTGTTCAGGGATTGGAGACTTGAAGAACAATCAAATACTCAGATTTAAATTTATATTCCATTCTTATTGACATACACATTCCTTCAAGATCAAATTTTGATCATAAACTGCAAGTAATAAGAAGAGATTAGTACATTGCAATCTGAAAATTAGAAGACATCTATCAGTCTGATAATAAGTTTAATTTACATTCACATGGTATCAAAGCCTTGTTAAAGAAGATTTAAATTAAATTTGAGATATCAGACTACTCACCTTGATATTGCAGTCACATTCAATTATTTAAAATGTCTAACGTGATCAGATTTGAGGATCGTCTTGAAGGCGCAAACAACGTCACATCATGGACGTTAAGAATTATGATGATACTAAAATAGAATAAGTTAGATCCATTAGTGCAAAATAAGAACAAAAAACTTGAGAATGAACCGGAAAAATCTCAATGGATTGAGAATATCGAAAAAGCCATGAAACTAATAGTAGATGCAGTTAGGGATCACTTAGTACCTATATTGGTAAAATAGGAGACTGTGTACCTTATGTTCAAATCCCTTGAGATCACATTTGAAATAAATAACATTGGTAGAACCCTTGCACTAAAGAGGCAAATTAAGCACCTAAGCATGAACAAAGGAGAATCCATGAATGCATGCTTCATGAGAATAACTGAGTTGAGAGATGAACTGTCAACCGTTGAATATGAAATTGATAACAAAGAGTTAAAACTAATAGCTTTAGGTGGCCGACCAAATTCATGGGAATCATTCGTTCAAGGAATAAGTGCAAGATCAAAATTTCCAAAATTTGATCGGTTAAGGTATGACTGCCTAATAGAAGCTAGACAGATGTCAAAAGGAAACAAACAAAAACCTATAGATGAGGACATTCATGACTTAAACACAAACTCTCATAAGAAAGGTAAAAAGAAGAATATCAAAAGAAAGAAAAAAATTCATGGAAAGGGTTCATCCAAGCAGAGGAAAAATGTTTTTCAAGTTCACTGTTTTAGACACGATCAATATGGACACTATGTTGTCAAGTGCCCTGATAGGACAAAGAAACAAGCATCATTTACTAAGGTTGGAAAAAAAATACAAAAGATGACTCTGAGAAGTTTGTCTTCTACTCACCACTATCAAATCATGTATCAAACAAATTCAACACTTGGTTGATTCATAGTGGGTCATCAAAGCACATCACAGGATTCAGAGAACACATAGACACTATGGTGGAAGAAACTAATAAAGAAGTAAATATTGGGGATGATTTTGCACATCTGGCAAAATGGGTGGGAACTTGCACCATCAAATTGGAATCGGTTATCTCTATTCAACTGACTGATGTACTATTTATACCTAGAATTAAGAGAAATCTAGTATCCATATCTGCCCTATGAGACAATGGATATAGGGTCACCTTCTTGGATGGGAAAGTTTTGGCATGGCCAATGAACTCTACATATAAGAAAGCTAAAACTGTAGGTATAAGGCAAGGATACCTATACAAACTTTGCACTGAGATAAAATAAGCCCTCATCCATGAGACTAAATACTCAAATGAGATCTGGCATTGAAGGTTAGGACATATTCACTTTTGCGCCCTAACCACCATGGAAAAATTGGTAGCAATTTTACCCAAACTAAATCAAACTCATAGGGGGACATGCAAAGGGTGTGCCTTAAGGAAAAACACTGAGGGAACTTTTCAAAATAGTTGGAGCTGAACCATAAAAACATATAAGAATTAGTCCACTCTAACATATGTGGACCCATGTTTGTACCCTCCGTGGGAGGATTCCTATATTATGCATTTTTTGTGAATGACTACTCCAAAAAGACCTAAATCTATTTCCTTAAGTGTAAAGAATCATAAGAGATTATTAAAAGGTTCAAAGAGTTCAAAGCTCTAACAAAAACTCTTTTGGGAAGATATTTAAAACATTGGGAATAGACAATGGGAAAGAATACACCTTAGAAAACTTTGAGGAATTTTGTGTTAATATTGGGATTAACAGGGAGTTTAATATACCCTATAATCCTCATCAAAATGGGTTAGCTAAGAGGAAAAATAGAACTATTGTAGAAGCTGTCAAAGCAATGGTGTATGACCAAAACATAGATAACTCATTTTGGGCAGAGCATATAGAACAACTGTTTACATCCAAAACATATGTCCTCATCCACACCTTGATAACAAAACTCCTGAAGAGGCTTTATTGGAATAAAACTTGATATAAGCCACCTAGGGATATTTGGTTATCCTATTTATAATCATGTGCCTAAAGAGAACAAGTCAAAATTAGAGCCTTCTAGAAGGAAAGGAACTTTTGTAGGCTATATTGAAACCTCAAAAGCCTATAGGATATACAGACCTGGTCAAAGACAAATAGAACTAAGCAGAAAAGGGAAAAGAGCTCTAATGAGTTAGAAATTCAAGATTCACCTAAAGACATGGAGGAGGACCCTACTCCTGAGTTTCAAAGGGAGTACCTAGAAGAAAACACAAAGGAAAATCAAACTGCTCTTGAGAATCAGAGGAAGTATCAAGAGGAACATCAAAATAATAACAAGAAAAGACCACTTTGGACTAGAAAAATGATAGAGTTAGCTGAAAAATTTGTAGCACCCAAAGGAACTTTCAGAGAAAGTAAGAGGCCTAATAGATTCTCAAGTTATGTTGCCTTAATGAGTGAAATCATTCACTCAGAACCTACTAGTGTAACACAAGCTCTCAAACATCAAGTACGGAAAGATGTCATGACAGAGGAGTATGAATCCATTTTGAGAAATGATGTATGGGATATAGTACCTAGACCTAGAGAGAAATCTATTGTCTCTTCCAAATGGCTCTTCAAAATCAAACATGTTGCAGATGGCAGTATAGAGAAACACAAAGCACGTTTTGTTGCTTGAGGATTTTCTCAAAGGGAAGATATTGATTACGAGGAGACATTAGCACCTGTTGCTTGATATAATTCTATTAGAGAACTCATAACTATTGCAACAACTTAAGGCTGAACGATTCACCAGATGGATGTGCAAACTACATTCTTGAATGAGACTATCAAATAAGAAGTCTATTTAGAACAACTTGAAGGTTTTGTGATTCATAATGCAGCCTCACATGTATTAATCCTATATGTTGATGACTTGCTAATTACAGGAGAAGATCACCTTAGAACGACTTGAAGGTTTTGTGATTCATAATGCAGCCTCACATGTATTAATCCTATATGTTGATGACTTGCTAATTACAGGAGAAGATCACCTTATTGTCCACTGTAAGAAGGACTTGGCCTCAGAATTCGACATGAAGGACTTGGGCATTTTACACTACTTCTTTTGTTTGGAAGTCTAGCAGAAATCTAATGGTATTCTTATGAATCAAGGAAAATACACTATTGATATTCTAAAGAGATTTGGTATGTTAAATTGCAGACCAATGTCTACACCCACGGAAAACAACTTACGTAAGTTGAAAGTGGCAGCAATTGAATCTAGATTTGCAGATCCTACTCTTTATAGACAGATAATTCGATCACTAATGTACCTGGATAACGCTCGAGTAGATACTTGCTATGCGGTGAATGCTTTTAGCAAGTTTATGTGTGAGCCATGAGATATGCACCTCATTGCTACAAAACATATATTGAGGTACCTTCAAGGTACTATTGGATATGGTCTCAAATATGAAAAAGTTGACCTAGATCTACATGGATACTCTGATTCAAATGGGGCTGGAAGTGTGACTAATCGGAAAACCACATTAGGATGTTGTTTCAGTTTCGGGTCAGCTATGATTTCTTAAATAAGTAGGAAATAGTTTTTAGTAGCACAGAGTTTGATAGAAGCCAAATATATTGCAGCCTCTATGGAAGCAAGAGAAGCAGTATGGCTTCAAAAGTTGATTGTGAGACTATTTGGTGAGCCCCTGAAACCTATTACTATCCATAGCGATAATCAAAGTTTTATTAAGCTCTTAGTGAATCTAGTGTACCATGATCGATCAAAGCATATAGAGATTCCTTACCACTACGTGAGAGATAAGGTAGAAAGAGACATGATCCAGTTGGAGTATATTAGTACAAGCGATCAAACAACAATTATTCTCACCAAACCTCTTTCTAGAGTTAAAGTTGAACACTTCAAGAAGAAACTTCTATGGTTGAAATGTAAGTTATTGAGACTAAGTATGTAAGTTTTTGAGACTAAGTTTCAAAATTGTTTATTTGTACTACAATATATATATATATATATATATATATAATAGATGTTTAAAATATGTTTAATGTGTAAACTCTTTTTGTCATACGTGCGACTCTATGACTTTATGAGCCCCCTGTGTGCATTTTTGAAAGGAGACGATCTTCCAAATAATTTACATTTGTATCCAACATTTTAAGGTTACAACTTTACAATGTTTACTATCATGATGAATAGCATGTGACTTGATATTAGTAGACATGTAAAGATAGTATCTCTTGGACATTTTGATTGATATCGTGAGACTCGATATCAATTACAGATCATTATGTTCTTTATGAGATAATCATGGTGGATATTATGTGACATAATATCTAGGGATATGCCATGACTTGTTAGTAGACAGCATGAGACTTGATTTCGGTGCACATACCATAGCTTGGATATAAGAAGAATGTCATGTACTTGGTGTTCTTTATATCCTTTGATATCATGAGTTAGGTGATGTCTCCATTGATATATACTTGATTATCTTCCCTAGCTAAGAGGTAGTGTTGATACATAGTAGCTTTGGTCAGATATAAGGATGATAGTTTGCATTGATAATATAAATATTTTCACATGTATGTATGTATGTCAGTTCACTATATGAACTGACATACATACACACACATATTTCATGTGCTTAATAAAATAATCATTTCAAATGCTTTGTAGAGAAAACCATTATCTTTGTATTTGACTGAAACACTATGCAGATCCAATTATATGAATATGTTTCAGCAGATTCCAATTCATCTTCTCTTGCCATAGATCAAGCAATGATCATAGGCGGCAATATTGATTCATATAACAGATCAACCAATGATCGTATGTATCATACTAAACACATTGAGGATCGACTAGTGATCAAAGAAAATAAACTGCAGATCGGTGACTTTCCTAAATATTGTTTGGTTAATTGTTAACTAAACCCTATTAGGATTGGGACTTTTGGAGAGAAACATTTGGGAAACATTGTGTCTATTGTGGAAGGCTATGTCATGAGTGGACATGTCTCCACGTTGAGGAGACACATCCTCTCATGACATGTCCTATGAGATACATATTTATACATGCCGAAAACACAAAGAGAAGTATAAAAAATTATTAATGCTCTCTCATTTGGTGTTTGGTGATTACAGACTTGCAGAACAATCAAATACTCAAATTTAAATTTATATTCCATTGTTACTGACATACATTCCTTCAAGATCAAATTCTGGTCATAACCTGCAAGTAATAAGAAGAGATTAGTACATTGCAATCTGAAAATTAGAAGACATCTATCAGTCTGATAATAAGTTTAATTTACATTCACAAATCTGACATCGAACCATTTGCCCACTACAAAGCTCTAGGATCCCAAAACAAGCGCGAAGGTTGATAGCCGTATCCATTGAAATCTGCATGCTGCTTCATGATCACACACACACACTTTGCTGTAGGTGAGACAAGTAAATCGTCACGAACCTTCCGCCACGCCACTATGATATAAAGTTGCCATGCTCGGAGTCACAAGGATCACAATGAAGCCAATTGTAAAACATATCGATGCTAAGATCCAAAGCTTTATGTTATCATGCTTATCAATCTCTTCTTTAATCTCATAGCTCAGGTGGATCTTGATGTTTCTATGAGGAAGCCCTTCCCATGGGAAGATTAATCATGCACACCCCATGCCCAACTAAAAGATAAACTCAATGCTCAACCAGCTATTGGGATTGCTCCTACAAGAGATCGTCGGTAGCATCTCCATGAAGTAAATCAACCACAAGTGGCTTTACAAAATTATCTTTTACCTCCTTGTATATGTCTTGAAAGTTTGGATGTAATACATTTTAAGGTACAATTCTTGACTCCTTGTCAAAATCCTCCTTTGGCTGCAATGTAGGCATTAATTCATCCTTTAGGGCTCACCGTGCTAAGTACCTCATTGTTTATCTTCAACTGAGATTGATGTTGTAGGTTCTAACCTTTGGAGGATGGGCGCCTCAACCTCATGTCTATGTAACCCTAGAGAGATATGTCTATCTGTTATCCACCATCAACCTAATCCTGCTTGATGTGCTTCAATGACCTAGACAAAGTGAGTGGATGCATTTCCACCTACTTGATCCTCAGAGGGAAAATCGACATCATCGGTCTTGTATTGCTTCGAAGTGTGCATGATATGTCACCTTTCATTCTTCCATTTGCCATGCACTTGATTGTCTCGCCAATCTACTTCTGTCTTTCTAGGGTCTAGTAGAGCTTTTGCTGGCTTCTTTTTAGCTCCCTCAACACATCTTCCAATCCATTAGTTAGTGACATGATTTGATCTAAATTTCTTGACAAGCTAGCAAGATCACCAACTCCGATACCACTATAATGTTCCCATGGCACACCAAGGCATTTGTAACACTTTGACTGCACACTTCTGGTAGCAAATTCGTGTACAACTCCTCTAGTTGCACCAAATCGTAGACTATGACTCAACTCAACTCCTCTGTACAATAAATGATTTCCTCAACTCAGCCTACGGTGGATGTTCCCACCCATACAATTGACACTACCAATGTTGTGGGTTGATGTTGTTGCGTATGGACCACACAGTGATAAAATTATGCCATATGAAAGGGATGTGGTCTGTACGGTAGAGTATGAATGGTTTTGTGTAACAATGGTACGATTGATTCCTCTGTCACATTTGGAAATTTAAGCAATTATAATATAAGGTGTACGTACAAATTCAAATATGTGCAAGAGAAAATAATTATACCACCTTAGATTATATCAAATAAATCGTCAATACAACAATCTTGAACACTAAGAGCAGAGAAAAATAGGGTGAGGAGCAAATACAATTGAAACTACGGGTGCCAACTTCTAAAATGGCAGACAAGCTGAACTCCAATGGGAATTCACACGTACAAAGAAAATAACTAATTTGCATGCCTATGACAACTGCCAACTAAGCCTTATAAATGGGCTTTAGGAAACTTCCCCAAGTGTTACAAACGACTGTCATGACAAAATTTAATACTTAACTAGTAAAATAAAACACGACACGAAAGATTTTATTCTTAAATTCGGAGCCATACAATAATTAATTTTAATTAAATTATTTAATCGCATAGGGGACATCACAGACCTACTAATCTTCAAAGCATAAAGACCACAATCCAAAAGGTAAGACTAGATAGCTGCATTTTAAGAGGTAAATACATATGCAAAAGCAGATATTTTGCCTGATTTAATAATATCCTCAAACACAATTCTTTACAACGAAGGTTTCTATGTAAAAACCAATACACAAACATATAACTTTGCATTCAATGATGGCTTCTTTGCTTTAATTGGTTATTCAAAGATTGCAGCATTCAACCTAGCTGCCTCCATCTTACATCATTTGTTTATAAGTAAGACCCTAATATTTGACCAAGTGAACATGTCTTTTGCCTAGATAGGATAATGCTTATCATTGACTACGGCTGCAACTACCATCAAAGCAACTAGGTTGAGAGTGTGCCCTATATCTATTGAACAAATGGATGAGGGACATGTGGACTATTTTGAAATGTTTTGTGACTCAAAGATGAACACAATGTATTACATGATATCGTCTAATTGATTTTCATGCTCCAAATAGATGATCCCATGTGATGCTTTATTTGGTACATATAATGATTCAATTAGAGTTGACAAATGAGTTTGACAATTGTTTGTAGACAAGTAATTATGATTATCATTGAACTGGTGATGCTTGATTACATACGCTTTTTATCTATAGAATACATGAATCTATGACATCTAGTGAGGTACAGTGGTTTGTTAGATGGGGATGTATTAAGCCAATTGTGAGAAGTTTGGTGTGTATATGAAAGTAAATACCAAAAAATAAAGAGAGCTTAGTTATCATAGATCTTACTCTCTTTATCATATTATTATTTTGATATAAATTTTTACCCTTTTTTGCAAAATTTATTTCTTTTCTCATTTAAAGTTGATCATGTACTAAGATAAAATTGTAACCGATGACACATCAGATTTGCTAGGTGTCATGGAGGTGGCACATTTGAGTATTTGGATATTAGATGCCAATAAAATGATATGGAAAAGCCTTGAGTGTTGATCCTAAAATTTTCACTTCAGAAAGGTAATGATCTTAGGGAAAGTCTGAGTTTGTGGAACCAAATTGCTAACACTTAGAACAATCTCCGGGATTGAGAAGCCGACTCTCCATGAATAGGGGAAACGGAAAGAGAAGGATATTGAAAGTGAAGCTAAGCTAGAGGCTATGCGAAAAATCACTTCATTACTAGCTAACAATCTTTTTTGAATAAAAGATGAACCATAATGTTAGAAGCAAATATTGTTCTACAAATTGGCATAATATACCACAATCCCTTCATAATCAAAATGAGAACATGATGACAAGATCCTGGACACAGATCAGAATATTCATATCATTTCATGGGTACATCTATAAAAGTCTAGTAGCAATAAAAGCATTCAAAGACTCCTATTCATCTACTTGCTTCTGATTACATCACAGACATGGAGCACTTCTATGATTCTATCCTTCAGTTACTTTCAATTGGAAGAACTAGATTCAAACATGCTCCATCACTAAAAGCAATCTCAGCACAAAAATACTAGAGACTTATAAGATGATCAAAATTCAAGATGACATACACTTCAAGAGTATTCAACATCAATTAAAACAAAAAAGGCTCAAATGAGCGCAATCAAATTCCAACTAACATGAAAGTAGTAAGAAGTAAAGTTTGCAAATATGATACTTAGAATTATATTAGAAGTAAATACACTTTTGGTTTGGTTTTATGCAAACAACTTAAAAACCAACACCTAAAATACTAAAAAAATCCCGTCTTAAAGAAATTTCCTAACCAAAAAGATTCCCTAAATCAAATATCTTCCCTTTTTGAATAGACCACCACTCAAAAAAATCATTGCTAAGTTGTTGGAGGAGCCACCATCAACACCTTGTCATTGGACAACCTCAATCCATTGACAAGTGTCCAAATGGAATCAAAACCAATACCTACAATCATTTTCCATCCCTCAAGACACAATTAACTCACTTGAAAAGATTCAGGACACACAACAGTGTGACAAAGTTTCTAGTAGAAGAAACTCCCCACACCTCCAAAACTCCATGGACACAACACATGGCTGGTGCTTGAAAGCTCACAATCGAGGAAGGAAAGGGACCTGTAAAAAGAGAACTCTGATCTATAGAAGAAAACTTTGACCTGCACAAAACTCTTGAGAAGGACATTTGAAAAATTGGGGCTTTCAATAAAGAAATATACATAATTAGTGACTCTTAGGGAACTTATCTGCAAGGTGAGCTACCCAAAACTCCAGTTCCTCCAAAAGAAGAGGGAGCATGAAAATTGATCAAAGTGAGGCCAAGGTGGATTGCGAGGGTGCCCCTTATTCATTGCTTAGGAAGCTACGGAGCTGGAAATCATGAAAGGCATTGTTAGGGCCATCTTTCCTTTGAAGATAAAGCTACTCAAATTGCCTCTGCATGTTGAACTATAGGAACGCGAGAGGATCCAAGATTGCCTTGACATGGGCAGACTCAAGATTAGCTCCTATGATTTGCTCAAAAAAGTGATCCTGTCATTTATGCTCCATGATTTCTTTAACTTGGCCTTCATCTTGGTCTAAATGGTGAAGGAAGTTTGGCATGTATAAATGCGTCTATCTTAATCCTTTTTGGAACAACTAAAACCTTCAGCCGCTCAAGGCATTCCCTAGCATATACAATTGTCTCTTTGCACTTGATAAATTCACCATCACTCACCATTGCAAGTCGTTTATCTACAATTCCAGTTGCTAACAATGTGTCAAAGTTAGTGTCGTAAAATTTCTCAATCAAGCTCCTTGCCTCATTTATGTTGGGAGCTATCTACTATTGGGTTACTTCCAAGGCATTTTTCACCTCGACACATAATTCCGTGGCATCAACTACGAATTGGGTGTGGATGCCTCAACCTTGTTCTAGATGGAGGTGTATACGTGTTGTGCCAACAATATACAACTTGTAAAAATGGGGGAGTAATGGGGACCTGTGATTTGATAATTTGTTTATCCCACTTCCTGACGTCTTCCTCCATCTAGCCAATATGTGACTATGCAACCAGCAAGTTCTGTTGGCACTCATCCAACTCTCTCTCTTGAAACACCTTTAATGCCTCTTCGACTTTGACTCGCTCTAAATCAATTGCACCTTGTAGGCTTTGCAGTTGGTTTTGAGATCAAGCTTCTTTGCCTTCAACCACTAAGCATTTCTCTCCATGTGATATCCCCATTTTGATAAATAATAATAAATAAGTATTATACACTATTAAAAAGATTAATAATGTAGATAAATTGAAAAATATAAATTATATATATACCATAAATATTATCATATAACTATAGGTGTATATAATAAATATATATACTCCTATATATATTAGATATTAAAATACTATATTATTGAATATAAATAATTATTATACATACACATAAATCAACTATTGACAAATATATCTTAATTGCTTATTAATAGTATTATTAATTACAAGGAATATGATTTATATAATTTATAACCATATTTAATATAATAATATATAATATAATAATATATAATATAGTTATCTTATTAATATATTTAATTTTAATAATGAAAGGACATGTCACATGGAGATACACACATATATATATAGGATATAGAAGGCATTGGAAAGGATATCAAGAAGGAAAAAAAAAAAAAAAAAAATTTAAAAAAAAAAAAAATATATATATATATGCACAATTAGGGTTAAAAATCTAATGGCCTGAAATGGGTCATTACACTCCACCAAATCTTTCTTCGGGACTCTCACTCCAACTCCAACTGATCGAATTGTGCCTCCAAGGTGGAAAGATGCTGAGAGAAATCTTCCTGATCCTTATCCACTTGACTAGTCTTCTTCTGCAAGCTCTTCTAGGATTAACTCACTGATTGCCTTATCCACAACAATTCTTTCTCTTTATCATATATCAATTGAGACAACCAAACCTTTTCATTAGTCATTTCCAACTTGACCCTATCTAATTCCTGATGAGCCATGCCATCCTAACCTTTAATTGTTCTAATTCCTCATTTGTTTTATGTTAGAGCTCATGAGGAAGCCGTAGGGTGTTTCTCTAAAGGAGCTTAATCTCGAGCTTTAGATTGTCCCTTAGAGTCATCGCATTTTGTAGATCCTTTTTCTCCTTCTGAATGAGCTTGAGGTAATTAGTAATGACTACCTTCTCAGATTCTTCCATCATCTCCACTCTATCTCGGGGTCTTGTATGATCGAGGTTGGAGTCAATTAAGGAGCTAAATTGGTTAGGAAGCATTTCAGCTTGAAGCTTTCCTTGGACACAAGGCCTTTGGGAGGCCATGGTAAATGTTTTGTGTTTCTCATTATACAAGGAACCCACATTTGTAGAGGCAAGTTGGCAATCATCTCTATTCTTCATATTTGTGCACGATCTATTCTTGCCTACATAGCAAGGGAAACATTCTCTTGTCTAGCAATAGGATAACTAGCTAGGGGAAACAAAGGAGTCGAAGCCATAATTGATTCTGTTGGAGTGTCTAGGTTGATTACCAATGGAAAACTCAATCTGAAGGGTAGGATAGGATTGGCTCCTATCAAGAAGTAAACAATATATTGCAAAGCAAACAAGGGGGAAGGACAGGCCAAATTTTGGGGAGGGAAAACAGAGGGTCATGCAATTGAGCAGACCAAAGATTGAGAGCAGAGGTGGTAGTGGCATCTCCATCTGCATCATGGATGCGTTTAGCTCCTCGTTCTTCCCCCTCTGATTCTTGCAGTTTGAGTTTGAGTGTCTTTCTTCTCTTCTTCACTAGAGATACCGCAAAATATAGTGATCTTCTCCTCTTAGTCACCAAGCTCTAAGTATGGGAACCTTGTGCTTGTGCTCCTTTAGACACTTTAATCTCCTTGGATTTTTCTTTTCCCTTTAGAGGTATGACCATCATCATTGGTTTTTCAACTATACTAACTACCGCTACTTGCTATTCTGGGGGAGGGTTAGGAATAATGGGACAGATTCTTCTAGTTGCCCATGATTTCAATCATGGAACTATATATCTAAGTCACTGTCATACAAAGTAGAGAAATTCAATAATCCAGAATGCAATAATCTTCTCCTTGGACCAATCCTCCTACAAATAACCTTTTAGATCTTGGGATACTTTAAAAAATGGGATTGTAGAAAGCTTTGATATCATAAAAATATGCCCATGGAGACCAATCTCCAACATGGGAAGAAGAGAGCTCAACAAAGACATTTGTTGTTAGTTAGGCAAGACTCATCCTTACATCCCAATACAGTTGTGAGCTATGAGTGACGGGGTTGAATCTCCTTGACAAGCACCTGTCAGTATTGAAATCCCAAGAATCATTAGCAACGGGAGATTAATTGGGCCAGCTTTGACCTCAATAGATTTTCAGCCTTTTGCTTGTTTTAGGTCACATCGCCAAAAGTAATTAGTATCTTGTATATCATTACTTTTCTCTTCCCCATGCCCATTTGCTCATCAACCACAGAGAATTGTCTAAACACTTCCAAGGCTAGCAGCTAATTTGGAACGTAGGTATGGAGCAAGAAAGGCTTCTTAGTAAAACCATGAGCTTGAATAATAGTAAAATTGGTGTCGTAAACCATTTTACCTATAATTCACAATTTTGCAACCAAGTGGTTTGAACCACGGAGAGTCTCCTCCCATCAAACTGGTCCATGAAAAAATGCATACAAAGATCGTCTTCCTCGGCTGGCGATGTTGGTGATATTTAAGTTTAAAAATCTTTCAAAGAAATAATTATTTTGATAGAACAACATGTGGACTAGAAAAGATAGGTACTTGAAACGAGAAGAAATTTGATAATCTTAGGGCTGTTGTGTAAGGGCATTCTGCAATAGCAATGACAAAATCAAACCAAAAGCCAAGGACTAGAGCCAATTTTATAGCATGTGCAATAGTCACCTATAATTCTTTCACATGAGCATCATCCTCCATCCCACAAACATCCACAAGCATGGAGAAGATGTCCTTTGATTCATTTCTAAAAGTTGAAAGAGGAATGGGAAAACTAGGCCTACCAAGGATTTTGGCCTATAACTCTTGGTCTAGGAAAGCTTGAGAGTTGAGTGACTACTTTCACATGGATTCAAGCAATGTCCTGTCAAAAGCCCCAGTGTTAACCACATCTTCATTAATGCACAACATGCCCTATATAAGATTCGAGCTTATGACCACCTTTAGCTCACTACATGTAATGATGCTTGTCACTAGATCAAAGTGTTTCGCCATGACATCAATTATCTCTGGGCAAGAGTGGACGTTTGGAACCATATATTAGAGCAACCTAGAATTCCAGATCTTCAAACCCATGGTGGCGTAATTCTCATTCAACTTTCTCTAGAAAATCCCTTCTTTGAGGCCCTTGGTAGATGAAGCTAGCGAAGGGTCTGCAATGTCATTTGTTGGGTCCTTAACTAATGTTGGCTCTCTGGTAGCCACCATCTTGGCTTCTTTTGTCTTATGGGGTTTATCTCTTGTCATCCTAGGGTGCTTGGGCATACGATGCATTTGCAAATACATCAACCATTCTTGGAATGTATAGTGTAATGCATGTCCTCGCCATTCAAGGAAGGGAATAGACACCCTGCCATAAGTCCTAATTGATGTATGGATAATACAACACACTACATATATATACTATTCATATATTGTTTTATCAATATCATTAATCAATAATTGATTATGTCATAATTACCAATTACTCTAATCAACATAATAAACCAATTAAATCAATATTGATAATATTAATAATCAATATACTATCGATAATGCTACTCAATCAATAATTATTTGATCAAAATTATTATACTATAATTAAATTAATAATATTATATTCTTATTAAATTCAAGTATAAGACATCAGCAAACTAAATAGAAAGATAACAAATAGCATACTTGACTGTCTTAGCAATTATAAGAATTATTACCAATTTTTATAGTAAGCATGTAAATATCAAACAACAAATACAAGTAATAAAGGATGCTATATCTCAATTAAGCAAGTCATAATAAGTGGTCAATATAAAATATTATTTAAAGAATTAATAAACTAAAGGGAATGAATGAGTTAAAGGAAAAAAAATACTCAATTTTAAAAGACATGTATCTTTTAAACATGACCATTCCAAAACGTATTTATATGGAAAAGATTTAGAGCATACGGAGCAAGGGAAAAAGTATAAAGAAGGGGAAATGAATATACAATAAGGAAGAGAAGAATAAAAGAATAAAATAAGAGGAAAGGCATATATTACATCAGCAAAAGAAGGGATATAACAAAAGGCATATAATATAATATCTTCATTTGACTTTAATAACAGAAAATACATGGAAGGAAAGTAAGTTTAATATTTTTGAGATATGATTTGCAGCTATAATGTAAGTGACTAAAACTCTATAAAGGTAAGTAATATTTAAAATCTTTTTTACATAATGAATCATTTCAATGAATATATCATGGTGTTGTACATATAATATTTATTTATTTAATTCATTTACGGATATATGAGTAAATTTACATATATAGAGCATTAAGAAAATTTCAACAAATAATATATAGATGATCATTTGTATGTAATGCAATGTTCATTTTATATTTTATATATTTAGGAATAATATGATTTTTTATTGAATAAATGTGAATATACTTTATCATTATAATCAATATAGTTCTGTATGTGAGGAACATTGGATCTTTGATAATAGTGTCAGTCCATTAGGCTGATACCATGGAGATTAAGGGAATCTCTATCATAAGGTATGTGAGGCATTAAGGTCTCCATCTGACCACCATGAGTAGGATTAATAGACAATCTCCATGTGCTAGAATATTTTGATGATGTCAACATATGCACATGTGATTGGCCTTTGATAGAGGATGTCCCGTCCAAGTAGAACCTTAAGGGGTGCACTCCAAGAGAAGACGGTGGAATAACTAAGGGTTAGAAAACCCAATTTGGAGACGTATTTAAGGTTGGGGTTAGGATAGAGGGTAGAATAATATATATTTAATCTTGTTATTGTTCAGTTTTAGCATTTATTGTGCAGGAAATAACTGTCCCAAGCTAACCCTAATAGTGGGGACATTACACACTCACCAAGCGATTTGAATACAAGAAACTGAGAACTCTCCTATACAATCTTCTGAAAATGCTCAAGCTTTGGAACCATAAAAAGAAAAGTAGGGTGGTAACTACCCAAACATGTACATTGATTATTTCGACCTTTGTGCACTATGCAAAGGTCAAGTGGAGTACAAATTACATGGACTCATTGTTGTTCCGGAAAACAAGGCACTGACAATGACTAAGAGCTTGATACATCTTAGACGCAAGTTTTAGGATATGCACAATAATACAAACCACACTTACAAGAAAAGAGGGAGGGGTTCAAAAAAGGGAGGCTGGAAAGAAGACAACAAAGGAAACATAGTTGACGGTACTTATTGAACACAAAGCACGACTAACCTATTATATGCATAGGGGAAAAGTAAGTCATTAATGGAAATGCTTGAGGTGCATCTCGTTTACAGAGATCTCAAAGGGGTTACCTTTCATATCCTCCAATTCAAAAGCATTGCCACCCTTACAACTTGTAATGCAGAAAGGGCCCTCCTACAGAGCGTCGAACTTTGAATGCTAACCTAATTGACTTGTCCTTTGGTTGTACTTTAGAAACACGTAGTTTTTCTTAAAAATTGGGTCTAACAACATTTTGTCAAACCATCTCTTAACCACTCCTTGATGATGTGTAAGGGCATTGTGCACCTAATCACATTCCTGTAGGTTTAGTAATCTAGCCAACATTGCGTTCATAGCACTATCTTCTTCAACTTCTATGGACTCAAGGAACTACAGTGTTGAGATTTCAATTGAAATTGGAAGAACTAATTCTTTTCCATAAACTATCTCATATGGTGAATTGTTTAAAACTTGCTTCAGAGTAATTCATTTTGCCCATAGCACAACTTGCAGTTGTTTATGTCATTCCTGCTAGTGTTCCAAATTGATCCTTCTCATAATCCTAATCAAGTTTTTTTCGTTGATTTAGTTAGCCTATTTCCCTATCTAGTAGTTAGATGTCTTTGGGAAAATGTTGTTCCTCAACATGAAGTTGGACATCTTGGTTCCGATGGACGCTCTTGCACTGTTTGAGATTATCATTTGAGACCCAAAGCTCGATACCAAACCTTCGAGGAAGCTAATAATCTCTTTTCTATGGCATCCTTCAATGGTTCTACTTCCACCCATCTAGTGAAATAATTTTTTGTTGTCAATATCTATTTGTGTCTAGCACATGAAGGACAAATGATCATCCCGATTAAATCTAAACCCCGTTGGGCAAAAGGCTCATCAACTACAGTGAGTCTTAGTGGCATGGTTGTGTTCTTTCATCTATCAATGAAGAATTAGCACTTCTCACACTTTTTCACCAATTTGAAACAATTAGTGAACATAGTTGGCTAGAAATAGGTCTCGCATGAAGTATCTTGAATGGATATTTTTAAAAATTTACTCACAAACAAACTTCAGAATACACAATATAACTTTTGCAAATAAAACCACACATATAACTAGAAAATAAACTAGTAGATGCTCATTAAAATACTCAGTTTAGAACAACTTCAAATTTGTTATTGTATTATAAACCAGCAATACAACATTCATAAAACCCAGTCTTCAAAATAGTTACATAGTCAGATTGGAAAATTCAAAAAAAATTGTAAGCACAATCAGATTGGAAAATTCAAAAAAAATTGTAAGCACAATGGTGAATCCTATCTCGAATCCACTTCAGTCTTAAACAGGGTTGGTATCCAATCAACTCATAAAAGCTTGAAGGTTTCTATACTTAGGTGTTGGAAAACTGAAAGCCAAAGCTTCCCCTTTTCTCAAAGAGAAATATGAAACAAACTCCAAAATCCAAGTATAATCCAAACATGTTAAAGACAAGCTCCCTCTTCTCCTTTTAAGAACAAGAGGACGACTCTTCATATTCCCTTGCCTGTCTCTTCATTCTAATTATCTTTTCCCTTTTTAATTTGTTTTTTCCCAATAAGAGAATAATATAACTTAAGATGAGTGACTTATAGTTCCTCTTTTTAATTTTAAAGTCACTTTATTAAGACAAGTTAATCATTAGACATTAAGATAAATATCTTGTCGAACTCAAAAAGCTACATATAAAAGCTTGTCAGAAAGCTCTCAACAAGACACTCAAAGTCCAATACTACAAACCCAGAAATACAGACTCCATCTGACTTACTATGAAGAGTAAGTATTAAGAACCCCTGCTATCTCGACTCCAATCTGCCTGAAAGTGAAGATGTCTATGTCGAACCTCATACTGGTCCCTAACACAAACTTGGTTAGCCCACGAGACCATGATTGAAAAGGCTAACGACGCATCAGAAGTAAACGACTAAAAAAGGGGGACATTACAATCCTCCCTTCCCAAAGATTGCTTTCGCTCAAGCAATCGATATTTGCATGTAATGTCCCCATTTTTAGCAGGTTTCTATATTTGGCCAAGTCAATTCACCATAGCGACCCTTGTGAGCTAACAAGGCATTTTGGGAGTCTCAATTATGGATTTACTATTTTTAGTAGTTGCTATTTTTGGCAGTGCAGTGGGTGGCTTGGCAGTTGGTCGTCACCTGCAATTAATCAAGTTAAGAATTGCATGAGCTCTTGTTTATTTAATATTCATTGAGTTGCATTATTATAATAATGACTCTAAGAGATATTTCTAAAAAGCAAGTTGGAAAGTTTCTAGTGTTGAGTTCTTTTAGGAAACTTCCACGCTTTTTGAAGTGGAGTTTTTTAGGAAACTTTGGCCAACGAAGGATTATAAATGAGAGCTCATTTCATTGGGAAAAACATGCTCAATTATATATTTGATTTTGTGCCTTTGTGGCTTTTTTATGGGTTCTTAACTATATGCCCTTGCTGATGTATAAGGGTTGAAAATTCTGAGAATTACACTTCCAATTTAGCTACTGAGGTATAGCTAAGATTGCCTAACTTCTCTACTATTCATTACTGTTCATCATTGTATCTGAGCAGTGTTTTCATTCCACTACTGAAGTATAGTGGATTTGATAATTGCCAGATTCTCCTATTGTGTTCACTATGGCTAAGGAGATGAACATCTTGGTGGTTAATTAATTGTTGTTATTTGGCAATTAAAGAAAGATCCATTTGTTTATAGGGACGGCTGAAAAGTGTCATTTTGGAAATACGTGTGGTATTGAATAGTAGATTGGATACTTAATTTCAGATTCGACACATGACAGCTTGCAAAGGAGCGATTATACATCTTGCAAATAACGCAAGTGATCCTGTGCAACGTAATTGACATCAAATGTCAATTCCTCCTGCTACCATTTCGGTTTGGAACTGGAATTCATCAATATAGGCATTGGAAGTGAAGTCTGTGGCCTGCGTTCAATTTTGGTGGCCGATAGTTGCATGTTTAAGGTCTGTGATCTTTGGTTAATGCCTTGTGATCGGTTACTGAAGCTTGCATTTGGGGTTTAGAGGCTAGTATTCATCCGATTGAGGCCCGTGTTCGCCTCTTAACTGGCTGTGATTGCATTACGGAAGCTTGCTATTTAATAAAAAGAAAGTTGGATATTTCTTTGACATTGTCAGGTTCTTTGTTTCTTTAGATAATTAAGTTGTAATCTGCAAATTGTTTATTTCGATAAAGACAGTGAGGAAGTTGGAGTTTGCATTATCATTGAGCTGGTATAGAAATCATTAGCAGAGCTGAAAGAATGAATTTGCAAAGGTTATTGTGATAATTTCCAAGATGATATGCACTTTTCAGAATTTGAATTACTAAGCTAAGTTGTTATTTCAGTATTTTGACTTTCACAGCTAGGGGCTTAATTATTACAATAAAAGTAATCAACAAAATGACAGGCAAATATAGAGTAAAAGAGAGGTGTATTAAAGAGCAGTAACCAAATAGGGTTTTTACATTGCATGTTGTAACCAAAATGCTTGGATCCCATATCAATCTCAAGGAAGTTGTACCACCATGTTGTTGTGCTACTCTGATACAAACAACATATCTAGACTATTGCAGTGGATCATCAACTCCCCACAATAGTAATGCACCAAACATAGTAATACCAAGATGTCGGATCACTCCATATGCATAAATTGTTGAATGTTGTCGCCATGTCCAGAAGGATCCTCAATCCAACTGAGAACCTCATCCTACCTGAGATCACAAGCACCACTAGAGTCAAATTAAGGTAGGAGCTCAACATTATGCCAACCAACTCCCTAAAACAACACTAACCATGTGATTGATCCTCCTGGGTCCCATAAATAAAGAGGTCATCCAACCTCCCAGCTGTTGGAATACCCTATCGCTTCATACTCAAAATAGGTAGAATGTCCAAAATACCCAACTACCAAAACACTGCCCCTCTAACATGTAACTTGAAACTGTAATTGTACTGAAGAAGGAAATTGGGCATGGCTTCCCCCTTCATAAGGGGAAGTTTAATAAACCTACCACCCATCAACACCTATGCAATGATTGGAAAAGAATGTCCCTCCACAAATGAGCTGAATGGAGAACCAAATGCATCCCATACAATAATTTTATAATGTGATGCACTAATCAACTCCTCAACACTTAGATTCCCTAATAGCCTCCCTATACAAGGAGTCATACAATGCTCCTTGTGTGACAAAATCACACCATCAAGTATACCAAATTCAACCATCCCATACCAAGTAGACTCAACCCGAGTGCTATAATCATGCTCAACATCTATGACAATAGAGGAGTCGTAGGCACTAGATAAATGAGAACAACAAATCAATGTATATTCATCTATGCTATCCTTTCTCCTTATATACTCCTTGGCCATACTACTAGCCAAGTCTCTATCCAAAGCTGATGTGTTATCACCATTATGTCCCTTTGGTCAATTGTAAGGAGGTTGCCTGCTCCTAGTTGCAATCAGTACCAATCCGGGACACTCGATCAAAATCAAAGGGTGTCCCATCATCCAACTCAAATAGTGGATTCTCTAATACCCAATCAACATCCATCCCAACAAGTATATTACTATGCTTCATCCAATCAATGTTATGCTGGCTGAAAGTATTATAATCATAAGAATAAATATGCTCATGCCTACTCTCCATGGGTGCTACACAAATAGCTGATCCAAAAGATGCTTTATCAATCCTATAGTCATCAACCAAAGGACATAATGCCATAATGCATGGAGAATCCTTTGAATTCACAAGAAGTCGATCCATGGTTGTGTCCTTTTTAGCCCTATGGTTCCTAAGAATACCATCAGCTGCAACTTCACCATTCTGCCCATATGACTGAGTTTTGTCTTTCTTTTCATACCCCTCTATAGGCTGAAATTTTCTTTCCTTCCTCGACCTTGTCCCTTGTTGAGAATTGTTTCAGTTTTTCTTCATATTGTTTGATGACATTAGTGACCAAACTACAAGCACCAAAATAAGTAATGTGTGTTTCAAATCAGCCAATGTGGCGTATAAGAAATGTTGTGAATCGTCACTTTCCTCAATGACCAAAGACATAATGGACTGCATCAAAAAGACAAAACATTTCACTTGTGGTCCCTTTTAATGGCAATAAATAACTGATGGAATATCTTAAAAATTAAGTCTTCACAACCAAGATCTAACGTAATCATACCAGCTCTAAGTCTTGCAACTGATTCTAAGATTTTTATTACCTTACCAAATGATGGATTATAGACATCACTCAATCCTTAAAAACTTTCTACAATCAACTTGAGTACATTTTATTGATGTTCTAAGGGTCACTGCAAATGTATTTGCACTGCCATAATGTTTGGTATGTACTTTCCAAATGGCAGCGTCCTCTTGTATTTGTATGAGGAATAAACCAAGAGAAGAGACATGTCCCTTCATGAGAGATGTACATCTATATATATATTTGATTTCATAGGCTTATCCTATTGAAGCTACCAAAACATCAACACTCCCTCTTAGCTAGGGAGGATAAACATAGAACATGTATTATACCATTGGTACTATTAGGTATGACAAATTTTAAAGATATTTTTGATCAGAAGATATCCACCATTTTGATATCACATATGATATCAAGAGTATTGGCCTTCAGAATATCAACATATGATATTCACCAAAACTCTAAGTAATGGTCTCCAGAATATTAACACTTGATATTCACCATGTACTCAATAAGGCAATGGTCTCTAGAATATCAACATATGATATTCACCATTTCAATATCACATTTGAGCATTGGTCTCCGGAGTATCAACATATGATATTCACCAAATACTCTTTGAGTAATGGCCTCCAGAATGAGATGCAAGATATTCACCAAGTACTGTGAGTAATGGCCTCCAAAACATCAACTCGTATGATATTCACCACATACTGTGAGTAATGGCCTCCAGAACATCAAGTCCTATGATATTCACCATGTACTCTATGTAATGGCCTTTAGAACATCAAGTCATATGATATTCACTACGTACTCTGTGTAATGGCCTTTAGAACATCAATTTGCATAACATTCACCATGTACTCAAAAAAATGTTTATAAGGTATGTGCACACACATTCTCATAATGCGTATCATATAAGCATCCGCCATGCAAAGTATAATCTATCATGATCTACATAAACATCGTAAGATATCAATCATAATAGAAAATTAAGTAATTGTAAGATCGTCACCTTTCAATAACTTCTACAAATACAAGTGACATCATTTGGAAGTCATCACTTCCTCATGATGTACACAGAGGGTAGGCTCATTAAAATCACATAGCTACAAGGTATATTCATGAATCACAGTCCTCTTGACTGCTACAATTTACTGATCACGAGGGAATCCATCTCAACATAGTTTACTCCCTCTTAATAAATATGACCAAGATCACCAAGGTAGACTGAATCATATCCTCTATCTCCTCCCTCTCTTTCAAGGTTGCCTCTAATCAAATGCCAGGCTCCCTCTGAACCTCAATCTACCTCTTCCTTATTAACAAGTAACATGGAGTCTATATCACATCGCTGTCTTCAAATTTATCGGGCTTCCATTTCAAGTCGTTGATTACTTCCTGATTACTATTGAATTTATTTTGACAACCTCTCTTGAGCACAACCATTTGCTGTGGTTGTATTTGTTATCCCCTATCTCCCATTGCCTCCCTCTTATCTCCAAGAGTACAAACAAAAAATGGCAATACAGAGCCCGTGGGCTATCTCAAAATGGAGCTTTACAAATGAAGAGGCCGAATCTCATAATAGAGCTTCACACATGTATGCTTCAACAAGATGTAAGCAGCTCCCAAAGAGCTCCCAATGCCCACAAACCAATCTTGACTGACAAACTGAATTTATCAATCACTTGCAATGGTTAAATTGTTCCAAAATTTCTTGATATATATGACTTGGACAACAAACAATAATATATCCCAATTTTGCAGAGATGTCACAGAGATGGGATCTTCAATTGGATCACAAATAGGAGTAATTGGTAATTATTTTTACATAGAATCAATATGTCCAACAAGTATCAGTTCATGATACTGATAAAACCTCTATATGATAGCCAATGGTTTGAGATCTCTAATGTGCTGCAAGTAATATAGCCTCTGCCACGGTGATGAGTGGAAGCTATTCACATCACCACAAACTCATAGCAATGATCTAATTGGTAGCTATATGATGCCCAAAAATACATCAGTCCAAAGGGACAAGAATATAGAAGACAGTAATGTAAGAAGTCACCACCCAAAAAAGAGGTCCACGCAAGAGATAATAGCATACTATTTCAGATTGTGTTCAAAAGGAAAATATTCATGGTAGTGCTCCACCAATGTAACTCCCGACAAGCTCATTAAGTCTATGATTTGATGCTTCTCACCTGTTAACTAACTCCTCGGTTATGTTGAATGATATCACCACTCTTGCATGAGCCATTAAGGAACTCGCCAAATCTAACCTGGTCGCCACCTTGCTCTACGGAATTTCAAAGTAAGCCATCCTGCCACTATTGTTGACATTGCATTGAGACAAATATAGCATATGAGTTGTGCTCATTAAATGAGAAGACATGGACATTATCTATCTGAATTAGCAACATTTTGATACGCTATAATTGCAGTCGTCATTCATACAATCTGACAGGTCTGTAGCAAAAATTGATAGATTCAGTCATACCCAATTTTCATTTTCATTTACTGCAAGTCTGGTTACTATCTGCTAAGTCTCTAAACTTCAATCTATCTATCATGCATTTAGTTACATTTGTAGTTGGCTCTGATACCATGTTGATGTTCTAAGAATTACTGCAAATGTATTTGCACTGCCTTAATGTTTGGTATGTACTTTCCAAATGGCAGCGTCCTCTTGTATTTATATGAGGAATAAACCAAGAGAAGAGACATGTCCCTTCATGAGACATGTCTATTCATCACTATAATTGATATAATGGCAAACATGTATATATATATATATATATATTTTTTTTTTTTTTAAATTTTTTTTCTTTGATTTCACAGGCTTATCCTACTGAAGCTACCAAAACATCAATACCTCTTTCATCTCTTCCCTGGTATATGGATCATGTGGTGTTGTTATCCTCATGACATAAACAATACACCAAGCGAAGGCAAGTCTTTCTTCTCCATCAAGATGTCTCAACAACACCAGCTTAACCAAAGGAATCACACCAAGATGGATGTTCACTTGTTTACTCTTAGCACCTAGTTGTTTTATTGTGGATAAGCATTCCTCTATTGCTCCCAAATTGCAAAGTAATTCATACTTTGATTGAGGCAAATATGCAAGTTTCCTTTCTATGTTGTAGATTTTTTCTTCAAGGACTTGTTCCTTGTCCTTTGCAATGAATTTTTGTAGCTGCCTGAACGTGATTTTTTATTGTCTTGTAAATTTCAGTCCTACAATAAATAGTTGATAGTGCCTATCACCTCATATATATATATAATTTTTTTATTTATTATTTTTTTTTTTGTGCTACTTAGAGATGTTGAAGTTTGTAGCTGTGATTGAGATCTTTATCTCTATTTTAAGAAATATGGTTGATTACCATTATGGTCACCTTCAACTAAAGAGGATTTTTGCAATAATAATTGAGATAATATTAAATATAGAGAGATGTGTCTTCCGACACACGTTGAGGCATGCATATTGTAATGTCCCCTTCTAGTTGACAATGACATATCAACAAGATTAGCCTATTAACGGCTCTCGTAGGCTAATGAGGCATGGTGAGAGAGTCATCTGGTAGTCATTCAATGATTACTTGGCTCAGTGTTTGGTTGGAGTAGGTTTTCCATCGTATATCATTATTGTTTCTATTTATGGAAACCTTATTTTATAATTTGATTTTGAGATGCACTTTATTAATTATATAATATTTTAATATTTTATAAAGTGCAAAAATTTAAAAAAATATTGGAATCTTCTAGAAGTCAAAAAAAAAAAGATAATATTATTTTATTGAGGCGACCTCTAGAGGAAAAAAAGAATAAATAGACCTTCAGGTCTCACTATTGAGGCAGGCAGATTTGATATTGATGATTGATGATTTCTTCTTGAGTATTTGTGGAGCCAAGTGGTCTGCAGATAATCAATTTGTCTTTGGGAACGAAAACTCCCAATGATAGCAATTTTGAAAGTGTGAAATATCACCTGAATTATTGCAGATTGGAGGTGATATTTCAGTCACTTCATTAGGGCAAAAATTTGTTGCCTAAGGCCAAATTTGTGGAGAAAGAATAAGTTGGGTGTTGCTACAGTGACACGGCTACAGTAAATTGCTACAGGAACACTACTACAGTACCGCCACTACAGTAAATTGCTATAGGAACTTTGCTACACTAATTCACTACAGTGTTATTGCTGCTACAAGAACTTGTTGCAAGAAAAATCCAAATTCCCTTGAACAGTTTTCTATTGGAGTTGATGAAATCCAACTCCGAAGATGCCCAAGATCACCTGCATGCAAATAACCTGTCAAAGGGAAGCCAAGGAAGGAAGAACGTGGAGCAAGGGAAAAACCCTAAACGAAAATGAGAAACAACAAGTATGCAAACACAGGAAAATATGTATTTACAATATGCTGAATGAGATGATTAAAATACAATGAGGGAGCTTGAATATAAAGAGCTCAAGGAATCTTCTAGAACAAGCTAGAAGACGCTAGGAGATAAGTGTGACAACTAAGCATACATCCACATGAGGTGGAAAGTCCTCAAACAAGGTGAGAGGATAAGTATGACTTAGGAGAGAACAAACTCCTGTATTGTCAACAACTTATAACAAACTCCTAGGCTACAACTAATAAATAAAATGCATTTATCTAAGTAAGCTTAAGTAATAGAATAAATAATTAATAAATTAATTATTTACTCTAACACCCCCCCTTAAGTGCAACTTAGGGAAATGCCTTAAGCTCACAAGACTAAGATGAAATGCAGAATGGGTCCCAGCAACGAGGCCATTTTAGGTACCCATGTACAATGCAAAGAGATGCAACCTCTGAAAATGGGGAAAGAGAGAAAACCGCGTGGGAAAAACCCTCCCCCAAAAAGAGGTAAACCTAGTGAAGAACTAAAGAAGCCTCCAACTAGGGGAATGTCCCCTAAAATAGGAACAAGGAATGATCATGAAGAGCATCACTGAAGCATGAAGAAGCTGCAAAATCTGCCATCTGAAAGAAAACTGCTGATCTGAAGAACCTCCATGGAAGAAGAAGGCACGAACCGAGCATGTCTATATGGTAGATGATCCATCTCACCGAAATGCATAGGTAGCCAGCCACTGCAATCGCCTTGTATATAGGATCAACCACTGAATACATAGTTCACACTATCGAACCATCGAACCAAGGATGCATTAGAACAACAGCATAACCCCCCCTTAATGCAGATGGGGTGAGATGATAGGCAACTGAGAAGGTGGGCCAAAAATCTACTGTAGACAAACCAAGAACGACAAGAGAGGAAGAGGTACAAACACCTATAAAGACACTGTCACAACGATGCTACATGGGGCTAATGTCGTGGAAGGGACACTCACTTGACAAAGAGAGAAGGCCTAAAACAACAAACAACTATCACCCCCATGGTGCTTTATAAAAATAATGCAAGTACAACTGACTCAAGAACAACGTTCATGAACCCAAAATGCAAAAGTGGCACTTTATCTCAGTGCATATACAAAAGAGCTTACAAATGATGTCTACAATGATCAAAACAAGGAAAAAAGCTAACACAAAAGATAGGACAACCCAAAACAAAAGAAACCATGCCAGGAAAACGATCCTCAGACCTAAAACACCCAAGATATCTACCATAGAGCAAAAATGCCAAAAACATGATAGAAAAAGCATGGGCCAAAATCTAAGGAAAATGACTACATTTCTGAAAAGATGACAAAACCAGCTTTCCAAAAATATAACGTTTTCAAAAAACTAACATGGGACGCAAAAGATATGCATGTCGGAGTTAAAAACACAACTCCGGACTTCAACTGAAAAAATGGGCAACAAAAATGCATCAAAACCTAAAAATACCTGCACCAATGTCTCCGTCTCAGAACCAGCTTTCCAGCCCGCTTCTTTCGGATTGGAAAAATACGTCCGTATGCTCAAGTTATGGCCAAAAAACCAAAAGTAGGTCAAAAAGGACCTAGGAGGAGAGTAGTGGATGATGTAGTGCTGACATCAGCATTTCACTAGCTTAAATTTGACGGCTTGGAGGCCGTCACCGCAAAAAAGATGCCACGTGGCAACAGCTGACGTGGCAGGGGCCACATGGCAGACCTGCCATGTGTCACTCGCAGACTGGGTGATTGCTGCTAACTGTACCAGGTGCTGCGCGGACTGAGTGGGGCAAAGAGCGGGCGGAAGAACACCAGCGGAGCAGAGTAAAATGGCTGAGCCGTGGTGTTGAACTCCAGTTTTGGTGGTGGCTGGATCAAGGGGCGCTGCTGAAGTAGAGGCCAAGCCGAGACGAGTCGCGGGCGAAGCGCAGGTTGCGCGCGGGCGGCCCCGCGGTGGCACGCTCAGCACTTAACTTTTTAAAAAAAATTTGATGCCAAAATTCCGTACAATCCATACGGCAGGGCCTGCAAGCAAAAAAAAAATTTGCCTCCCGAAGCTCTATCTCCAAAAACAAAAAGTTTTATACGAATCCTGACTGCAAACGGCCTTCTGGATCCAATGGCAGTGTTCGTTTAGGTCCAAAGTGCTCCGAAAAATCGTTGTTCCCCTAATTTGAAGAAAAATGCACAAACAAATTAGGGTTTGTGACTTCAAATCATGGCTTCAAAAATCCTTCAACGAAGCAGCAGCAGGAAGGCTCTGATACCATGTTGGAGTTGATGAAATCCAACTCCGAAGACGCCCAAGATCACCTGCATGCAAATAACCTGTCAAAGGGAAGCCAAGGAAGAAAGAGCGTGGAGCAAGGGAAAAACCCTAAACGGACATGAAAGACAACAAGTATGCAAACACAAGAAAATATGTATTTACAATATGCTAAATGAGATGATTAAAGTACAATGAAGGAGCTCGAATATAAAAAGCACAAAGAATCTCCTAGAATAAGCTAGAAGACGCTAGGAGATAAGTGCGACAACTAAGCATACATCCACATGAGGTGGAATGTCCTCAAACAAGGTGAGAGGATAAGTATGACTTAGGAGAGAACAAACTCCCGTATTGTCAACAACTTATAACAAACTCCTAGGCTACAACTAGTAAATGAAATGCATTTACCCAAGTAAGCGTAAGTAATAGAATAAATTAATTATTTACTCTAACATTTTCCAGATAGGGGTGATTTCATGTTTCGGAAGCATCAAAAATCAGATAAGAAATTCAGTGAGTTCGTGCTCCTTCTAGTAGCTTGGGCGCATCATTTTGGAAATGTTTGGCAACCTCATTTTGAAGAATCAAATATTTTAAGGAGGTTGCAACATAACCAGGCTTCCTTTGTTTATTCATGCATATTATATGTTATTTAGATGCTACTATTGTAGGTGGCAGTCTATATCAGACTTAAGTATTCATTCATATGTATGATGCCAGAGTCTTGGTTTTTGATATTAGCATTGTATTGGATGAGAAGAATTAGTAGTCATTACAAATAATAGTTTTGTATTCAGATCTTGTGATTGTAAACCAAGTGTTTGTAAAGATGTCTTGGTTGTAGATGCATCATATTCTCTCAGTATTTTATCTAAATGCATTAAAAGGTGGAAGAAAGCATAATATTTCATTGAGGAGCTTGCATAGTAATTGTAGAAGTGTTTGAAACAATCTTAGCAACCATTTCTATCAAGCAACTTCAAACGGAAACGCTATATCAGCAAGTCACAATGTTGCACATGAATTGTTTGACAAAATTACAAGTAGCAAATGAGAGCAATTTGTGATCATTTTTTAGCAAGGCTCATTATAGTGGGATCAGAGCTAAATCCTGCCATCCTGAGGGTTTAGCAATCACATGTAGCCACCTGGGGTTGGCTCTCACAGATTTTACACTCACAGGCGAGCTTTGTTTGACAGGGAACAAGATTTTGATAGACAGCTAGACACCATGGGTGATAGGCAAGAGCGTAGCCCACCAAGAGACAATAGGAATGACGATCAGGAAACAAGGGAATTTTTCAGAGCAATGGTTACAGGACAAGAGCGGATGGCTCAGGCTTTGCAGGCACTCACCACCATGGTTGAGCGTATGAACCCACAGGACAGACGGAATCGGGAGCAAGGGGATAACAGGAGTGCAGTGGGATCACCTAGAGTTCATAGAACTCTTTCTAGAACAGCAGATAGACCTACACGACCCACCTTCTTGAGGGAAGAACGTGCAGTACAAGAGAATGTTGAAGATGTTGAGGAGCCTACCTTTGCTGATGCATATATGGCTGCTCATGATGAATGGCAACTATTGACACTAGGAGCTCGAGAGCTCATGCATTTTGATCATTTTGTACAAACGAGGATGGACTACTACAGGTTTCGACAGGAGAGGAGACCTCGGAATCAAAATAAGGATCTCAAGCAGTCTACTAATAAGCTTACATTACCTATGTTTGATGGAAGTGGAAAAACTACTACACAGTCATGGATTTATAAGTTGGATACTTTCTTGGCTCTTCAACCCATGACAGAAGAGGAAGCCATCAAGTATGCCACTTTGCATTTGGAGGGTGCAGTGCACGAATGGTGGTATCATGGGTTAGTTACATTTTTCAGAGCAATGGTTACAGGACAAGAGCGGATGGCTCAGGCTTTGCAGGAACTCACCACCATGGTTGAGCATATGAACCCACAGGACAGACGGAATCAGGAGCAATGAATTTTTCAGAGCAATGGTTATAGGACAAGAGCGGATGGCTCAGGCTTTGCAGGCACTCACCACCATGGTTGAGCGTATGAACCCACAGGACAGACGGAATCAGGAGCAAGGGGATAACAGGAGTGCAGTGGGATCACCTAGAGTTCATAGAATGCTTTGAATTTTTCAGAGCAATGGTTACAGGACAAGAGCGGATGGCTCAGGCTTTGCAGGCACTCACCACCATGGTTGAGCGTATGAACCCACAGGACAGACGGAATCAGGAGCAAGGGGATAACAGGAGTGCAGTAGGATCACCTAGAGTTCATAGAACTCTTTCTAGAACAGCAGATAGACCTACACGACCCACCTTCTTGAGGGAAGAACGTGCAGTACAAGAGAATGTTGAAGATGTTGAGGAGCCTACCTTTGCTGATGCATATATGGCTGCTCATGATGAATGGCAACTATTGACACTAGGAGCTCGAGAGCTCATGCATTTTGATCATTTTGTACAAACGAGGATGGACTACTACAGGTTTCGACAGGAGAGGAGACCTCGGAATCAAAATAAGGATCTCAAGCAGTCTACTAATAAGCTTACATTACCTATGTTTGATGGAAGTGGAAAAACTACTACACAGTCATGGATTTATAAGTTGGATACTCTCTTGGCTCTTCGACCCATGACAGAAGAGGAAGCCATCAAGTATGCCACTTTGCATTTGGAGGGTGCAGTGCACGAATGGTGGTATCATGGGTTAGTTACATTGCAGCATAATCAGATCACATCTTATCAGGAGTTTGTGGATAGATTGGTGGAATGCTTTGACAATAAAGACCCAGAATCATACTTCAGAGATTTGGCTCAACTCAAACAAGTTGGGAGTTTGGAGAGTTACATTGGAGAATTTCAGAGATTATCAATGATGGTTTCCAACATCTCAGAGAGACGGCTAGTAGTGTTATTCATAGAGGGCTTATTGGAACCTATGAGAGGATGGATAAAAGCCTTTGATCCTCCTACTCTTCAGGAGGCAATGAAGAAGGCTAGGAGCATGGAGTTTGCAGCACCAAAGAGCAAGAGCTTGCATAAGGAAATCCCTTCAACAAGCAATGAGACTACTCAACAATCAGACAAGAAAAAGAAATCAGCACCTATGATGGATGAGGAGACACGAGAAGAGTTGAGGAAGAGGAAATTATGCTATTGGTGCAAGGAGCCTTACAACAAGGATCATGATTGCCCTTTGAGACCTAAGGGCAAGGCGAACCGTTTCATGTGGGCATACTTTGAGGACTCCGATTCTGATGAAGTTGATCAGCAGGTTGCTTCAAAACTTGATCAGGTTGAAAAGACTTCTACTCCCATGGCATATATTGCCAATGTTCAGGATGAGACTACATTCAAGTTCAGAGGAGCAGTTGATGGACCGCTATGCTTGATACTAGTGCGACACATAACTTTATTAATGGAGATTTTGTAGCTCAGTGCAGACTTCAGGTTGAGGATTTTGATGAATTCAGAGTTCGAGTAGTAGATGGATATACTCTCACATGCATCAGAAAGGTTGCTAATCTAACCTTGAGATTGAACAATTATGAGTTACATTCAGATTTTTATGTGGTCAACATGGGAGAGATGGACATAGTTTTGGGAATGAAGTGGCTCCAGGACTTGGGAATACTATTTACCCTCGATGTACCTAAGATGGAAATGTCTTTTGAGGTTGATGGTAGGAGGCATGTATTGAGGGGTATTACGGATGGAGGCTTGCATTCTATCGGAGGGCTGGACAGTAAGAGAAAGAAGAAAGTGATTCAGGGGAAACCTGAGATGATTCTCAATCCATTGTTCGAAGTGGAAGCCGCTTGGTCATATGATAATCCACTCTATGGCTTGGATGATGATAGCTCTCTTGATTCCAGTCTTGAGATGAGCATTGTTGATAGTATTCGTGATCCTACTAGTGCATCGGGATTGCAGACGAGACTCACAGAGGAGATTTCAAAGGTGTACATGGTGAGGAATGCTCACAGCTTCATTTTTTATTCTCATGTACATGACCTATTCATGATGCACTATTTAGGAGCACATGTGCTGAATAGTTGGGATGATAGTTTAGCTTGTACGAAGTTTGGAGGCAAGGTTGATTGGTCTCTTGCCTTGCTTCCACTTGAGGCTTATACTTCTGCAATACTTGATGATGATATTGAGTTAGTAAAACAGTTTCAGTTTGAGCAAGTGTTGCAAAGATTGTTCGGTGATGACAGAGACATTATGCAGTTCTTCTTGTGGGACCTAGGTAGTGAATTGCTTGAGGACAAGCAATTTCAGGAGGGGTGGACTGTAATGTCCCCTTCTAGTTGACAATGACATATCAGCAAGATTAGCCTATTAACAGCTCTCGTAGGCTAATGAGGCATGGTGAGAGAGTCATCTGGCAGTCATTCGATGATTACTTGGCTCAGTTTTTGGTTGGAGTAGGTTTTCCATCATATATCATTATTGTTTCTATTTATGGAAACCTTATTTTATAATTTGATGTTGAGATGCACTTTATTAATAATATAATATTTTAATATTTTATAAAGTGCAAAAATTTTTAAAATATTGGAATCTTCTAGAAGTCAAAAAAAAAGATAATATTATTTTATTGAGGCCGACCTCTAGAGGAAAAAAAGAATAAATAGACCTTCAGGTCTCACTATTGAGGTAGGCAAATTTGATATTGATGATTGATGATTTCTTCTTGAGTATTTGTGGAGCCAAGTGGTCTACAGATAATCAATTTGTCTTTGGGAACAAAAACTCCCAATGATAGCAATTTTGAGAGTGTGAAATAACACCTAAATTATTGCAAATTGGAGGTGATATTTCAATCACTTCACTAGGGCAAAAATTTGTTGCCTAAGGCCAGATTTGTGGAGAAAGAATAAGTTGGGTGTTGCTACAGTGACGTGGCTACAGTAAATTGCTACAGTGACGCGGCTACGGTAAATTGCTACAGGAATGCTGCTACAATACCACAGCTACAGTAAATTGCTACAAGAACTTTGCTACAGTAATTCGCTATAGTGTTATTGCTACTACAGGAACTTGCTGCAGGAAAAATCCAAAGTCCCTTGAGCAATTTTCCAGATAGGGGCAATTTCATGTTTCGGAAGCATCAAAAATCAGAGAAGAAATTCAGTCATTTCGCAGTCCTTCTAGTAGCTTGGGCGCATCATTTTGAAGCTGTTTGGCAACCTCATTTGGAAGAATCAAATATTTTAAGGAGGCTGCAACATAACCAGGTTTCCTTTGTTTATTCATGCATATTATATGTTATTTAGATGCTACTGCTGTAGGTGGCAGTCTATATCAGACTTAAGCATTCATTCATATGTATGATGCTAGAGTCTTGGTTTTTGATATTAGCATTGTATTGGATGAGGAGAATTAGTAGTTGTTACAAATAATAGTTTTGTATTCAGATCTTGTGATTGTAAGCCAAGTGTTTGTAAAGATGTCTTGGCTGTAGATGCATCATATTCTCTTAGTATTTTATCTGAATGCATTAAGAGGTGGAAGAAAGCATAATATTTCATTGAGGAGCTTGCATAGTAATTGTGGAAGTGTTTGAAACAATCTTAGCAACCATTTCTATCAAGCAACTTCAAACGGAAACGCTATATCAGCAAGTCACAAGGTTGCACATGAACTGTTTGACAAAATTACAAGTAGCAAATAAGGGCAATTTGTGATCAGTTTTGAGCAAGGCTCATTACACATATGGAAATACGAAGAGTTATATTTTTTGAAATCGAAGAGACCTTCAGTTATACAATGAAGAGTCTCTTTTTTCCTTATATATTGTATCAAATGAAAAAAATTGTACACTTGAACATTTGATGATCAATAAAAGGTGATATTTTTTGGTTGTGTACTTGGGTTTTTCCCTTCATCTAGAAGGGTTTTCCTAGGATAATTTTGTGTCTCTTGTATCTTTCGCACACCTATTTTGGTCTTCCTGATTGTTTTTTATCTTTATTTCTGGGCTAAACTTAACATGGTATCAGAGCCAAGTTATGCTCGATGATATATTTCTCCTATTGAAATGAGAATTCTTCTAAATCACGTGTCACAGTTTTGTGCATGCTTTATCATAAGAGTTATTTTATATTTTGGTTATCTTTACGAGGCAAAGCAAATGCTAAGGCATCTTTTGTTAGATTGGGTCCTTGGACCATTAAGATACTGAGGTGCTTTGGCATAGGACCCACAACTGTTGGCAACTTGATACACGGTCTGTGTATGGATCTTTTTTTGTATAATTTCTGATTCTATCTTCTTAATCGTTTAAATTCTCCTAGGGATATCTCTCTAGTTGAGAGTATTTAGAATCTATTTGCATATTGGTCAATGTTGGTGTTGGGTTCCACATTTCTGTGTTAATCAATCGTGCAAGTTTTAGTTTCCTTGAGTTGGTATCTCTGGCAATGTCATGTTCTTGGCTGGAAATTTGGATGCTTGGAGGCTCCATTGAAAGTCTTGATTTTCTCCATGCATCTATATGTTCCTACTTTTAAAGATTGTTGTCCTTTTTTCATGTCAATCACATTTCTTATTTTTGGTTGAAGCTCGGTGATGATCGTTTGTTTTTTAAAGCATGAGCTTGATACTATAAAGGATTGCCAACAATGGCTTCTCCAAGTGGTAAGACCCTGAAATGACGAGGATTCAAAAGCTAATGTATAACATCAACAGGGCCTAAGATAAGATGAGTCTTTTTTAGATAGGTCTTTGTTGGATAGCTCGTAACCTTGTTTTCTTTTAGTATCGTCTTGCTGCCTCTCATGCGATGTCAATATCTTTTAGTTTGGGTCTTTGGAATTCTGCATTATTTCCATACTGCTAGGTCATGCATATTTGTTATTTCGAAATGTTACAATCAGCAAACATGTGATTGGATGTCATTGTTCTTATTTGTAATTGTCCTTAATACGAATGACATGGAAAAAAGTCTTAATTCTCATCGTAGCAAACCACGATGAGATAGGTCTGTTACTTTTTTCTACCATTTTTGTGTCAGGTTGTCTGTTTCATTCCACATTTTTTTTTTTGGTTTATGCATGATGTCTTGGCATCTTTCATCTCCATTATTCCTGGTGGTTATGTGCCTGTCTAGTCCTTCATCATTTTTTTTGTTTTGTCTATGATATTCTTCAATTTAATCATTGATTGAGGTTTTGTCTTATTCTTGGTGATATTTTAGTGTATCATGTTGTTGCAAAGTTTCTTGTTCTCGGTGATATTTAAGTGTATCGTGTAGCTGTGAAGGTTCTTATGATTATTTTGTGATCAGTTTGTATCAAGGACTTTATTTTTGATCATTATGTATCGAGGCAAGATATCTTAAGGGGCATCACGAGTAGAAAGTGATGGAAACTTCATCCAAGACCATCAGTGTCTATACAATCTTTGATGTCAAAATTCTCTGTCTTTGTCATTTTTTGTTGTTTACATTCATTACTATTGTGTTTGTGGTCTCCTCTCTACCCGCTTGCTTTGAATTTTGTCATCATCGTGGCTTATGTTCTTTCAACATGGTCATCTAGATTTCATTCTCTTCATTTAGATTTCTTTTTTAAAATAAAATTGGTTATAAGGTTGTAATCATGGCTGCTCTAACTTCTTCAACAATCTACTGCTAAGGGGACAGAGATAAGTATTTTGTGATATTTATAGCACTAGGTATAGTGTTGTAGAATTGATCTCTATCTATTAACTTGATTTATGAGTTATTTTATCTGTCTTGATTGTAGGATGCTGATGCAAAGCATCACCAAAGAAACATCTTTGTTCTAGCACCTTGCTGATCCATCCACAATTCATCATCTAAACAACTTGTTAGAGGCATTTTCATCATCTCAAAATATTCACTTGGTATTTAACCATGGAACATATTTGATAGGTTCCTCTATCACATCAACTTCAAAACAACTCACTTCATTTAGTGCATTAACAAAACATTACCCTTCTCAGTTTCATCAATCAAAGTGTTGAAGATTGTAGCTACGATAGAGATTTGTATCTCTAGAAATATGGACATTATTACTGTTATTGTCACCTTCAGCGGAAAAGGACACTTCTATTAAAATTGTAATATTAAATGCAATGACATGTGTCATTCAACATGCGTTGAGGCATGGAAATCCAAAGAATTGAAATTGTAATTGTTACAAAGAATTGTTTTGGAAATTTGGAGGAATCTGAAGAGACCTTTGGTTGGAATGTGAAGAGTCTCTCCTTAAGTTATATATATCGCATCAAGCGATAGGCATTGTACACTTGAACATTTTATTATCAATAAATATATTTTTTTGTTGTGTGACTAGGTTTTTCCCTTCATTCTTGAAGGGTTTTCCCAAGATATTTATGGTGTTCTTTGTTTCAATTTTGTCTCTTTCTAATTGCTGGTTATCTTCATGAATTTATGGGCTCAAGTTTTAACATGATATCAGAGCACAGTTCTTTTGATATCAGCAATAGGGAATCTTTCTCTTATATTTGCGGTTCAATCTAGGTTGTAATTTTTTTTAATTTTGTCTCTGTCTGTGATCCAAACTATTTTTTTTCTGGGCTCATAATCTGAACATGGTATGATACCAGCGTTGAAGGTATCCGCCTATTTGAGAGATTGTCTTATGCAAAGTTTTTTTATGGTTATTCCTCGAGCATGGGCAGATGTGTATTAGTGGTATCTTCTGGTTCTTATGCCTATCGTCTTTCCTTGTCATCTTGTTTGTGTTTCATATGCTCTGTGGCTAAGTAAGATTCTCTCATATTACTTCATGTACCTCTTGATGAACTCGTATGGTCATGTTGAAGTTTCATGTGCATGAGTATCAGTTAATGGAGAAGTCTTGTATTTGTTTGGCCGTTTTCTTAATATTTCGTTATAGTCCCTCAGCCTCTTAGGCGTCGTCAATTTTTTGTTGCCTTTGTCATTTTGATCTTTTTCGCATCTCATGTATTAAACTTTTATTGATTTTTTGTTTTGTTGTATCAAGTGTCGGCTTTCTTTTCTGGCACAAGGAGTGAGACCTAGTATGTCTCGCTATAGCTTTTGTAGATTACATCTTTTTCGTTCATCTCTAGTTCATTATTCCTTAGCATATCCCTTGGTTCCTTCATTAGATTTTTTTTAGCATAGTGATTGTTTTAGCTGCCTTCCGTTATTGTATGTCCATGTGTCATTCCCATCAATTTTGATATTCACGAGAGTTAATTCTAAAGATTGGCAATGGTCCATTTTTTTTTGTCATCAGGCCATACTCCTATCGTGGATGTCACTGTTTTTCATTGTTATTATCTCTTCGTGCCAATTAATTTTGTTACTCGCAGTGTATCAATCTGGCCTTTGGTCATAGTGGAGGAGGTCTCTTGCAATATTTTATTAGTCTTTTAACGACAATTTACTAGTTTATTAATATTTTTCTCTTCATCAATTCATGCAATCACCGCTATTCACGTTGATTGTCTTGGTCAGTTTTAACTTGAAATTAAGTCGACATATCTTCAGTTCCAAGAAAGAAATCCTAGTATAGATATTGGGAAAGTTTTGCAGAAGTCGGGTTCTTTTCCTAAATCCATCTTGCCACAAATTTGTGTATGGGAGTTTTCTTCTACACCGTCAATCATCTTTTGTTTTGGTAATGATAGTCATGTGAAATGATACTTAATGGTCGTTGGTGAGTGTTGAGTCTATATGGGGAAGGAAAGAAAGTGAATAAAGAATATGGAAGAAGAAACTTGCTATTGCAATTACTTTCTCAAGATTGTCATTATTTTTTTTAAGCTTAAGGGATGTCTACACTTCTTGCAAACAGTCTCGACACCAATAGTTTTGGCTTTGGGTTTTTTGTGTTTGTGTTAAAAGCGATCAAAGTTGTTGAAGTTGTTTCCACAGAGCTACCTGCGGAGTTCTCAAATTGATCTGGAGTTTCATTATTGTGAGGCTTTCATGACTATGTAAGATTATTTGAGTTTGCACTAAAAGGTAAAATCATCTTTTGGGATTCTATAAGATTGTGGAGTGAATTTGTCAAAGGATCTCAAAAGATTGTCAAATAAGTGTTTTTTATTTTTATTTTTGATATTGTTGTGTTTCCTTTTTTAAATACTAATTATTTGGTAGGAGATGTTGAAACTCCTTGATGCTCTTAGGATTGCGAATGAATTTTTTTTAAGAGTCCTATTTATAGAGAAAACCAATTTAGTAGGGAACATAACGTAGAAGATTGTATTAAAATTGAAAAATCGTGATCAGTGGCTCATTAGAGATGAGTTCCTAGGCTTCATAAGAATTCTATAATTATTTTTGTATAGCTCTAATATGCTCTTAGTATTAATATTTATGATGGATTGATTTTTATTACTCTCCCTTGGTTGCAGGATGCAACAAGATATAGATTATAGCTTCAGAGGGAGATGTTGAGCTTTAGAGGGAGATTTAAGTTTCAGAGGGAGGCTTCATAATTAAGAGGGAGTACTTATGGAATCCCCATTATACTCAAATATGCTTGTAATGCTTGTAAAATTTAAGACTTAATCGAACTAAGTTTTATTGTGTTAATGTCTATTTTATTCTTGTGTGAATAAATGAGATTGTAAGATCAGCTATGATAACTCTTTCACTATTCGATAGTGAATGTCATGTTGAGAGATTCCATGACAATTCACATTGAGAGAGTCCATGATTAAAGTCTTAGCTGTGACTCTTAAAATCTGTCATGTTGAGTGATTCCATGATTATTCACAATGAATAATTTTTTCAAATTGTCATGTTGAGTGATTCCATGATTATTCACAATCAATAATTGTTACAGGTTGTCATGTTGAGTGATTCCATGATTATTCAAAATGAGTAATTGTTACAAGTTGTCATGTTGAGTGATTCCATGGTTATTCACAAGAAGTAATTGTTACAAGTTGTCATGTTGAGTAAATTCCATGATTATTAATAATGAGTAATTGTTACAAGTTTTTATGTTGAGTGATTTCATCAATAGGATCTACGTGATGAGATTTTATCATTGACATTTTGGTTGCAGCCATGTATGATTGTTCAGTGAAAGATCTCTATCTGGCTAAGAGGGAGTGTTGAATATTGTAGCTGCGATAGAGATCTTTATCTCTAGAAATATGGACGTTATTATCGTTATTGTCACCTTCAGCAGAAAAGGACACTTATGTTTAAATTGTAATATTAAATGTAATGACATGTGTCATTCGACATGCGTTGAGGCATGGAAATTCAAAGAGTTGTAATTGTAATTGTTATAAAGAATCATTTTGGAAATTTGGAGGAATTTGAAGAGACCTTCGGTTGGAATGTGAAGAGACTCTCCTTAAGTTATATATATCACATCAAGTGATAGGTATTGTACACTTGAACATTTTATTATCAATAAATATATATTTTTTGTTGTGAGGCTGGGTTTTTCCCTTCATTCTCGAAGGGTTTTCCCAAGATATTCCTGGTGTTCTTTGTTTCAGTTTTGTCTCTTTCTTATTGCTAGTTATCTTCATGGATTTATGGGCTCAAGTTTTAACACAAAGGCCATTCAATATTTGTGCTGCATCTATAGCATTACATTCACCTACTCACATTGATCATAACCATTTACTGCAGGTGGTATCAACATACGCAACACTTCGTTCCCAAATGTTTTGACAACAACATTATTCCAACACTTATCTTTCCTATACCTTCGAATTGTGTTTTGGTCTCATCCAAATTGATATCAAACATTTCTCATTTCGACCTTACAACCAAACTTATATGCCAAGGATTAATTACCCATGTTCAGAATGTCAATGTGCTGTCAGCATTAGGACAGTTTTATAGATGTGTACATAGTCATCTATATCTTTCACATAACAATGAATTTTGAGAATCCCACTGTTGATAGTGTAGATAACTAGGTTTGTGAAAACATATCCACTTGGGAGAATCCAACGGTTGAATTAAAATTTACGCACCCCACATTGAGACCTATTTTACTGTCCCAAAATAACAGAAAAATGAGAGTAATAGTCATCTAGGGCATCACTTTTCTTTTATTATACCAAACCATTTGAAATGAGACCAAATGCATATTGAAGATCTATTAATCTAGTTTCCAAAAACATAAGATATAGATTTTTCCATCAGTGAAAACTCAAGATAAACATAAACCCTTGCACACAACTTCATTCAAAGGGTTTCATAACTGATTTTGCAAAAACATGCATATCTTCTTCATTTCTCTATGAAATCCAACCAAACCAGAACTAAAAGAAGGAATATTTATTGTACTATCTATCCATTTGAAATGAGACCAAATGCATATTTGAAATGAGACCAAATGCATATTGAAGATCTATGAATCTAGTTTCCAAAAACATAAGATATAGATTTTTCCACCAGTGAAAACTCAAGATAAACATAAACCCTTGCACACAACTTCATTCAAAGGGTTTCATAACTGATTTTGCAAAAACATGCATATCTTCTTCATTTCTCTATGAAATCCAACCAAACCAGAACTAAAAGAAGGAATATTTATTGTACTATCTATCCATGCTAATGATACAGTGTTTCCAGGCCGTACAAGTCCATGCAAGGCCTGGAAACAGTATAGAAACAGTTAAAAACCAATCAAAATGATAAATTTGAATGCACAACCTTACACAAATTGTTTTCCTCCTCTTTGCTATCCAATCTTGTTTTGGTTCATACATACAATGCTATTTAAAGACTTTTAAGGTTTCAAACCTCCCAAACTACCATGGAAACTACTTTTCCACATTTTTTTGTATTTTTGCAACTTTTCTTGCTTGACAACTTTTGCAACTTTCATCCTATGACCTTCAAACTCTGTAATGACCTTAGCAACATGTCAAAATAGACTAGTAAACACCTTTTACATCCTTTTTGCCCTTTCATGGGTCCTCAAACACATTTTGAGTCATTGGACCAACTACAACCTATTGGGATAAATTGAACAGTTTTTACAAATTGTTACAATCATGACTCATAGCCTTGCATTTTTTACTCAATAGGCTCAAATACATCATAAATGAACCAATATACATTGAAATACCATCAATTTGATAATTTTGTGATCTTTATTCTCCTGGTGTGCTTGTACCTTAGGTGCTCCTACACCAGAAGCAATGGGATGGAGATGATTTAGCTTCAGATGGAGGTTGCATCAGATATCATATTGTGGTGAAAAAAGTTGTCCCTGCTAATAGGGAGTCTCTGTTGAGAGATAACCTCAGTTGTTAATGCATTCTTCTCTAGGATAAATTTGAGGTAAAAGCCCTTGGTCCACCCTCTATGTTGAGACATGGTAGAAATGCATTCTTCTCTGGGAAAAGTTTGAGGTGAAAGCAATTGGTCCATCCTTTGTGAGTAAGCATGGTGTAAGTCACCTATGTGACTCTATGACTTTAATTTTATCTGCTTATAAAGTAACTATGATGAATTATGTTATGCTGAGATAACATGTTTTTAATGAGAATCTATATATTGAAAAATTATCGTTAACATCTTTGGTTGCAGCTATGTGTGCCTACCTTACTAAAGATCTCTCTCTTGCTAAGAGGGAGTGTTGAAGATTGTAGCTGTGATAGAGATCTTTATCTCTATTTTAAGAAATATGGTCGTTATTACCATTATGGTCACCTTTATTGAAGAGGATTTTGTGTGATAATAACTGAGATAATATGAAATATGGAAACGTGTCTTTTGACATGCGTTGAGGCATGCATATAGAAATATGAAGAGTTGTGTTTTTGGAAATCAAAGAGACCTTTAGTTATGCGATGAAGAGTCTCTCTGTTCCTTATATATTGTATCAAGCGAAAAGCATTGTACACTTGAACATTTGATGATCAATAAAAGGTGATATTTTTTGGTTGTGTGGCTGGGTTTTTCCCTTCATCTAGAAGGGTTTTCCCAGGATAATTTAGTGTTTGTTGTATCTTTCTTAAATCTATTTTGGACTTCCTGATTGTTGTTTCTCTTTATTTCTGGGCTAAACTTAATAAGAGCTTCCCAGATTAATGAGACATTAAGGTTCCTCTTTGGGATTAATACATCTATAAGAGTTGTTCCAAGTCTGTCCCAAATTTAACCAATTCCTTCTACCAACAAGTAGGTGATTCTGTCAAACACTTAGTGGCCCTCTGAAACTATCCTCAACCAGTATGAAGTTCACTATTAGTGAAGGAGGAGGGGTCAGCCAAAGTCTGTTCTGATATACTTTGAACTTTAATTATGAGGGATAGTTATATTGCACTGCTAGGAAGAATTGTTACTCAAAATTGCGCTTGCAGACCAATGTATGTATACCTTCTGTAGTTCAGATTTAAATCAGACATAAACAATAGTATGTCCAGGAATTGACACAATTAAATATATGACTGCAACACTTATAATCAATTGTAAATCACTTGCTAAATCAGACAAATCACAATATTCCTTTACACTCCCAAGTGCATTATTAGATGTTTCACAAGCAGCAAGCAATATACATAATGCTTCTCAGAACTTTACTCGGATGAAATCATACACCAATAATCTTGGCATAGCATTAGGAGTCCACGACAACCCCTGTCCAAGTTGAACAACAAATAGCGATCTCCTGATTGGAGAAAGAATCAAGCACACACTCAAATCATATTAGTTTGAACCTTCTTAATGAACCGAATCAATATCCAACAACGTTCCAGGAAATGGTGACGAGAGTTGTTATTTAATGGAAATTCACCTGCTTGAATTTCTTCTACACACTCGAGCACTTCCTAATCACTCACAACTTCATCTCGGGTGTCAATGGTCTTAGTAAATATTCACAACACCCATAGGAGAAAGAAAGCTTCATGACTCCATAGAAAATGAAAGGAGACGAGAGTTAAACTAAAGAAATTAGCTTCCGACAAATTCCTCCAATCATATTATTCACTTTATACAAGGCCAACGAATCATGTGCTCTGACAAGCACCTTTCCTGCACAGCTCTAACTCTAGACCTTTCTTTTCCCAGACAACAATGATTATCTAAGAACTTAATAATAACAACATTATTGGCTCTCTGCATTACATACAAGAACTTGTCCAGCATTCAAGGTGATGTATCAAACCAATAAGAAGATTCAATTTACCATTTCTTGGCTCTATGCAATTATTAAGCAAGCTGAGAGTAACATCCAGGCAAAAACACCTAGACGACAACTTCCAGATGCCTTTTCATTTTTGATCTAGAAGCTTTCGCAAAAATAACACATTCAATTCCTGTAGATTCCCTCAAAGGTGCCAACTAGACCTTGTATTTTAGTCCAACTAAGTTCCAAATATGAAAATCATAAACGCCTGTGGCATCTAAAGTCGTAGTAAATAATTTTTATGCCAAATATGACAATCTATTTCCGTTGATGATTGATACGACTTCCAATACATTCCCTTCACAATGTTCAGACACTACTAGAAATTGATTTAAGTTTTTCAATAATATATGAAATGATATAAATCGGGCCCACAACATTAACATTTAATTCCCAAGTTATAATTGGAAATATTTCTCATGGTAGATATCATTCGTTACTTTTGTTGCCGATATACTATTCCCAATGGCTTGACCCAATTTCTGATTAAATTTAGCTGAGACGATTCGACTCCTTTGCATCAATTTCTTAATTTTGTAAATTAGTTACGCTCCATCACTTCTTGTACATTCTAGAATTGCTCTTTTGGCAATGTCCCATCTTAGCACCGGTTCAATAATATGTTGCAACAAGGGCTTAACCTTATTGGGCCAGCCTAGTTTCTTAAAATACTACTCAATCTTACGAAAACATTTTTTTTTGTCCGTTCACAGCACAATCCTTTATAAAATTGAAATATTAGTTGGACCGTAATGAATTTATTCAAACCATACCCTTGAATACTTCACCCGAAATATTTCTTTACACAATTCAAATATTTATATTGGGCTTATTCACCTTTATAAGACAAGGCAAGAGATAAAACTTACAAGAAAATGTGAGGGGCTTGATCAATATCCCGATCACTTGTAAAAATCAAAAATATTTATTAACACTATATGTCAGCGGTTTGTATTAATCTTCAATTCCTCTTGTCGATGCACAAGAAAAAAAATCATTCAACAAAAAGTCATGTGTGTCAAATGCTTTCAAGTTGCCGACTTTGAATAGTCATATTATATTAAATCAGACCCCCAAGAAATACCTGTAAGAAAAATACATTTTTTTCATAGTTTGCCATACTTTTGCAAATTTTCTCACAACTACAAAACACTAAGTTTACCCAATAGGATGGCAAGTTCGATGCTCTAATACCACTGTAGTATTCCATCCCTGTAGTATCCTGAATGGATATTTTCACCAAATTTACTCACAAACAAGCTTCAGAACACGCAATATATCTTTTGCAAATAAAACAACACATATAACCAACAAATGAACCCATAGATGCTCATTAAAATACTCGGTTTAGCACAACTTCAGATTTTCTATTGTATTATAAAACAGCAATACAACATGCATAAAATCCAATCTTAAAAATAGTTACACAGTTAGATTGGAAAAATAAAAAAGAACATGTAAGAACAATAGTGAATTCCATCTCGAATCCACTTCAAGTTGAACTAGGTTGGCGTCCAATTAACTAAGAAAAGTCTGAAGGTTTCCGCCCTCAGGTGTTGGAAAACTAAAAGCCAAAGCTTCCCCTTTTTTTCTCAAAGAGAAATCTGAAACAAATTCCAAAATCCAAGCATAATCCAAGCATGTTGAAAATGAGCTCCCTCTTCTCCTTTTAAGCACAACAGGATGACTTCATATTCCCTTGCCTCTCTCTTCATTTTTATTCTCTTTTCCCTTTTAATTGTCTTTTTCCCAATAAAAGAATACTATAACTTGAGTAACTTATTAGTTCCTCTTTTTAATTTTAAAGTCACTTTATTGACCAGTTATTAAAAACAAATATACTGTTGAACTCATAAAACCATATATAATAGCTTGCCAAAAAGCTCTTAGCAAGATGCTCAAAGTCCAATACTACAAACATACGGACTCCAGATGACTTATTGTGAAGAGTAAGCATTAGAAACCTAATGGAGCCTTAATTTTAGAGTGTCCATTTGTGCACTTTTCCTATCCTTTTAAAGTCGTTTAGCATTAAACTTCTCTGTTTTGAAATTCAGATTTTTCTTGCCTATGACTGGCCAGGGTGTATAACATTTCCAAATCCTTTTATAATTTTGAAAATTTATGATCTTGGAGGTTTTACATCATTATTGTTCTCATCAGTCAAAACAATGGAAGCTTTTATGTTTAAACTTTCTCATTGTTTCTGTTGAAAGGTAACAGAGGATTATCAGGAAACTCTATAAATGGAGTTATATCGTCTACAATTTGGGAGCAACAATTACAAAATTAGAGTCACCCAACATTAAGAAAGAGACTGCATTTAAGATAGGTCATTGTCAATCAACAAGATAAAACGCCTTGTTTGAGGATATATATATAACATAGGAGACCGGAAACAATGGATTGGCCCAGGCATCAGCGGTGATAAGATACATGCAAGCAAACCGAGATGGACTGCCAGATGGTATATACAATCAGCAAAGAATCGTCCTTGCTAGTTAGAAGGAATGGAGACAAGAAAAGAGTGCATCACTCATTCACAATTATTTCTTGAACGTTGATTCGCAGGATTGAAGCATTAGAATAAACGTTCATTATTAGTGAAGATTGAAGAAGTTAATAAAATGTTTTATTCAATCCCAGAAGTTGTAGAGATATATACAATGCTTTATGATCTTGATGTTTTCATTGATTTTGAATCTCCAAGCAAACAATACTAACTTCTATTATATGTTGTGGGTGAAAGTGTGTTTGCAAATTGAAGGTAATAAAATGTGTTGTTGTGATGTCCTTCCATCGATCTGCACTCTCAATATATATAGTGTTGAATGGTCATGTCTAATTGTATAGACATGACTCTACGTGCCCTTTGGGCCCGTAGGGTCATGTCTATATAATAGACGGCCATTAACAAATAATAACCAACACTAATCATGGTTAACAAATACCATAAGAACTAATTGATTAATAATCATTATCATAGTGACTGATTATACATGTCAACCATTATAAAAGCGAGTGATTATAATTGTCGACGATTATCATAGTGACTGATTTTGATCGGTGATACCATAGCACATGCTCCCGATCAAAATCAGTGATCTCAGATTACATTTCTCTATGGTTGATGATAACAGTTCGAACACTAATGTGATCCAAGGATCATGTGATTGTGTATCCTGAGTCACCCGATCCTATCAGTTTGCAAGCTGAAGTATATAATGATTACAAGCATAACAATATTGATCTAATCAAATCAAACCAATATGACAATCAATCAGAAAAATGTATGACTATAATATATATATATATGTTAGTGTTGATGCGAGTTTTGTATCACTTACATAACATATTAGTAATTGGATATCCGATATAGAGTATCAAACATACAATTCCTCTCTTGAAAAGTTATTGCTCATGGGATATGAGAATAACTCCAATGTTCCTTACACTTGTGGATACCCACTCAGTTTTATCGATGTGATTTGCTGGTAATCACATAAGCGGCCTTACACTGTTCATTCAAGGATGACTTGGGCTTTAGTGGAACGATGGAGATGATGATGGGTTTGTGAAATATGCGAGTGGCAGATAATGTTCATGGTGGTGATGATGTAGGATGTGTCTACCAATGATGATGTTGGTGGGAAAGCGATGGTGGTGGAGGGTGAATGTGTGTGTTCTGATACTTGACTTACTTCTTGTAATGAACCATTTTTGGAACATTAGAATTCATAACCTTACTGTGTATAATTTTCTCCTTTTTCTCCCAGACTACGACTAGTTCCCTTTTATTTCCCTTTATATTTCTCCTTCTTATCATATATCCCTCCATATTATATTCCTCTATGTATGTATAGTTTTCATTTCTAAGAGTCGCGTCTTTTTATAATATTAATTATATTATATTAATAATAATAATAATATATTGTAACATTAATTATTATTAATATATTAGTAATTGTAATATTAATATAATTATTATTAATAATAATTATATTGTAACATATATCATTTTATTAATATATCAACTGTATAAATTATATTATAATATTATAATATTTTATATTAATAGTGTTTCTATATTAAATCATATTTTAATCATTATAATATAATTATTTATTATATTAGATTATTATTTAATCAATTTCATAATTCCATATTGCTATTATAATGCAAGGATATTATTATATAATATTACATATAAAATATTATTACTTTAATATTTTTATTAATATCACTTTATGTATAATACTTATTTATTATTTAATTTATATATTAGAGTGGGCACATCACAGTCCTCCCCTCTCGAATTTGCTTGCCCTCAAGCAAAATCTTTCATACACAAACTTTGTCATAGACACAAAACACATTTGCATTCAAGGACAAGAGAGATTTATGAAAAACACTAAGTAGACACGATGCAGACAGATGAAGGCACGAAGCAAACACGACAAAGACACGTCATACATAACCTTGATTAGATCCTAAAATTAACAATGCGAAATGACTATACTTCTTCATTAGGCTTATGAACCCTGCAACCACAAAATAAGCATCAGTACATGCATGTAAATATATATAAACTTCAAAGAAATTCGAATGATAATAAGTTAATCCAAGCCAGTTCCATACTAAGCCCAAGAGTGGAACTTTGGCCCCCTTGGCCCCGGTGGCACGTGTTGGACATCCACACAAGGTGGTCTACTTAGTGGATTGCTTTTTTGGCTAGAAAGGTTCTTGTGAAAAGGAGCCATTACTATCTTTCCCTTAACTAGCACTACAATAGGGTGTCCTAACCGCTCTCCCTTGATTGCAGACTCCATAGGAAAGTTGGTAGGGTGCCCTTACTATCTTCCCCTTAACTAGTACTACAATAGGTTGTTCTCCCTTGATTGCAGACTCAATAGGAAAGTGGTAGGGTTCCCTTACTATCTTCCCCTTAACTAGTACTGCAATAGGGTATCATAGCAGCTCTTTCCCAATTGTAGACTCCATAGGAAGGATAGATGCCCTTATAGTCTTTCCCTTAACTAGTACTACAATAAGGTGTCTTAGTAGACCTCCCTTAATTGTAGACTCCATAGGAAAGTTAAATATGGCCTTTCCCTTAACTAGTACTACAATAAGGTGTCTTAGTAGACCTCCCTTAATTGCAGACTCCATAGGAAAGTTATATACAATAGGGTTTCTATATAGTCTTTCCCTTAACTAGTACTACAATAAGGCGTCTTATAGACCTTCCTTGATTGTAGACTCCATAGGAAAGCTACTTGAAATCCCTAAATCATTTCTCAAATAATCAATTTTACACCTTTATAATTACATTAATTAAGAAAACTTACAATTTCATATTTTAACTATGGTTGAACTTCCTCGAAGCTCCACTGGCTTCCCTCTCTGTTCATTGACTAAATGTTATTGATGTTCCCTTGATCATATCTCATCTTCTTCTAAAGACAATAGTGAAAAAGGATCTTCAATTTTTGTCTCACCCGCTTCAATATTCTCTTAACTCACTAAGAGATCCCTTTATATTGGGATTCAAATCCAGTACAATGAGTCATTTTGCAGACCATTCCGATGGCAAACATTTTAATAAACATGAATTCCAACGCAACCATCTCAAACGGGACATACATTTAGGAAGTGCCCATCAAATGCCATATATTCTTGGTCTACTCGTCAATGATTATCATTCTTTAATAAACTCCTGTCTGTCCTGGTGTGATGGTCTTTATCTCTGTAACGCCTATATTATTTTATATTACTGCTTCTCCAAGTAATGGAACTCGATGTATTCCCATTCTTGGCAACTAAAAAGAACAGAATTTCAATTTCCTTCTGAAACTTCTTGATGATCACGATTATTTGGTTTGTGGGGAATGCAACAAATAAATCCCAAACTATGGGCCTGTGCAAACAAGTTCTCCAACTCTGTCAGAATATAATTCCCGTAAGATAAAATATTAGCTCTGCAATAAATATTCTTCCTCGGCAACGTCATTTCGTCTCTTTCCTTAGCTATTTTTCCAATGCCTAGTTTAAAATTCAAAGAGATGAGCCGCAAATAACCCTTAGAGAACTTGCATTCTTGGAAGAGATCTCAATCATAAGTTTGTTTAGAATGCGTACTAATTGTAACATGTTAGATGCCTCATATGTGGAATATAGTGTGGTCCCATATACTATAAACAAAGGTTCATTTCCACTTTCAATTCAAAATTATTATAGTTTAGCCCATCTTGTCCTTTTCGGATAACTCATGCCAGACAAGTACCCACACCATCATTGTAATGAGGTTGAATCTTACCTTTGCATATTGGGCTTTTTCTTTTCCATTACAAAGCCAACTATCAATCATGTGTCTTGGCGTTGTTTCCTCGATGTTCATTGTTTCTAACGTTGGATTGCCATTAGCTTCATCGTGGTCACTGCGATCACATTCAATATATACCTTTAACCTTCCTGTGGGTGCATTGGGTCATTCTTTGCCAACTGACCCCATTTGCTACATCGACTCAAAAGATTTTCCTTCTTGTCCATCTTTACCACAGTTCATACTCCATTACTAGCACTATTTTCATTGCTTGGGGACACTTAATTTCATTAAGTTCTGTGGCAATCATTTGATTGCATTTGTTGTACTAATTGGCCTCGTTTTTCCATTATATGATATTTTGTTGCCTTACAGATATGGCAATATTTGATCATGGATCAATCGACCTTGAGCTCATTCGTTCTACATTTAAAACCTGGAAAGGAACTTGAAAAACGATTTAATTTTGTAATGATGGTTGGACTTGCACAAGCTCCATGAAATGCTCAGCTCGATATGTTAAATATTTGCCAGACTTTAGATATTTCTTTGGCCAAACTTTGTAATAGGTAAGCACTGAAGAGTCATTTTCTCTTTCCAAATATTTTGTTCAAACTTTACACCCAATGATTTTTAATGCTTTAAAATGCGAAGGCTTCACTTTATAAATTTGGGCATGTCTCTAAATATTTCAGCTCAAACTAGAGAGTCCTTCCGATAATTATATAAAACATTTGGATAAAAGTTAGACTTTAATAAATTGCCTATTGGTCTTCGAATGGCTTCCTGAAATTTTATTCCCAACTTTCTAAGTTCCCACGTTAATCTTTCAATAGATATTAATAAATATGTACATGCCCAACAATTTCTAACCCATCCAAACTATACAAATTAACATTAATAATTTTATTCCTTTCACTCATTACCCGAGACTAAATGAATAGGTTTATATTTGATTAAATTTGGGTCGTAGGTACAATACAACTTCTAGAGGAAATATTCTGGAGTGCCAGTAATATATAAATTTCAACAGACTTGAAAATATTTATTTTCAGTTAAGAATTATAAGCTTTATTCTGATGTAGCCACCTGAAATTTAACTCAAAATCTAGGCTACTATTCTCTTTATCTGCTCTAGTAAGAAACTTTCTGTAACTATCTCTGATTAAGTTTCACAAGCTGGCAGGAAAACCTGCTCTGATACCATTTGTAATGAACCATTTTTGGAACATTAGAATTCATAACCTTACTGTGTATAATTTTCTCCTTTTTCTCCCAGATTACGACTGGTTCCCTTTTATTTCCCTTTATATTTCTCCTTCTTATCATATATCCCTCCATATTATATTCCTCTATGTATATATAGTTTTCATTTCTAAGAGTCGCGTCTTTTTATAATATTAATTATATTATATTGATAATGATAATAATATATTGCAACATTAATTATTATTAATATATTAGTAATTGTAATATTAATATAATTATTATTAATAATAATTATATTGTAACATATATCATTTTATTAATATATCAACTGTATAAATTATATTATAATATTATAATATTTTATATTAATAGTGTTTCTATATTAAATCATATTTTAATCATTATAATATAATTATTTAATTAATTTCATAATTCCATATTGCTATTATAATGCAAGGATATTATTATATAATATTACATATAAAATATTATTACTTTAATATTTTTATTAATATCACTTTATGTATAATACTTATTTATTATTTAATTTATACATTAGAGTGAGGACATCACACTTCTCTAACTTCCTTCTCTAAACTTCGACTACCCAGCTACTCACTATTCTACTACTCCTATGAATGGAAGGTTGGCAAATGGACGGAGATCGAATCTAATGAAGGCTAACCAGCGGCCCCACCTCCATAGATGCAAGGATTCAAAGGAAAGTACACTAATTTGCCACACAAGGCTTCCCAACAAGCCGCTAGGATGCTAGTGGTCTAGTATTGATCCCTATCAAACATCTACTAAGGCTACCATACAACTATCCATCTACTTCACTCTTACTTAACAAACTTCTTGAAATGCAACCAACTTTAACAACTTGAAAAGAAATCTAACTATGTGGAAGTAGAAACCATGCAATAACACCCAATGTTCTTAATCACCATGCAAGTCACAACAACAAAAAAGAGAGCGATTTTGGTATTATCTTAGCAACAATTTCTCTGACCCTTTACAAATGAGAGCAAACGGCCTTATATAGGGGCCAAAAATACAATGGACGGTGGAGATCAAAACAAGATCAACGATCCAAATTGGATCCCAAAAACCCTAATTAGGGTTGCCACCCCATCGGCCAATGAGAAGATGCCACCTCATCAATGGACCAATGAAAAAAGTGCAAAAAGTGGCAACCAATGAAAAGGCACCAAAATGGTGGCCAATTAGAAATAAACACTCAGTCATTTTTTAGAAAAAAGAGAAATTGCCACTTGGGCTTACATCAAATGATCTTCTAATATAACTCTTCCCTTTTCTTTCATTTTCTTAGCTAAGGCAATGAACTTAGCTAGCCTTTCGTTAACTTCTTCCATAGGAGGACAAGGTGTGTGCTTTGCTCTGAGTTTTGCTGACTTCACCACGCTGCTTGTTGCTTGTAGTATTTTTTCATGATCCTTCTCGTATTCATTCCCAAATCCAATAAAAGCATTGAGAGAAGAAAGGGTGCCCAAATGCTTTTTCTTGATAGCAACCTTTCTTAACTCATCCAACCTCAATCCAAAAACTGTCTCATTGATATCTCCTTCTCTGATATCCTCAAAATCAAGTGCCATCCCAATGTCGCTCATCATGGTTGAAATAGAAGTGTCGACACTTGGGCCGTAATGTGCAACTGCCTTCTGTATCTTCCTTGCCAAGGGGAATTGTCCTTCCTTTAGTCTATCCTTCATCTGTATCATGTCTACTGTACCGATATTGTTGTCGGTTATTCGCTTCATTTTCAAGAAGAAAGGTGTTTTGGGCATCATATCCTCTTTGTCTTTCTTAGTGTTTGTCCGCTTGGGATTCTTACTTGCACTAACATCCTCCATCTCGTCGCCCTATTATGGGATGGTAGAGTGGTGGACCAAAAGGCTAGCAGAACCAAGGGAAGCAATCCTTAGACTAGAACGAAAGAAGGATGTCAGCTTAAGGACCCCTTTCAACTCTAAATGATTAAAATTCACCTTAACCAATAGCCGGACAGTGACTTTTCAGAATTAGGATCAGACCTTGAGAATTTCAAATCCACTTGCAAATCAGAAATTTATCATGTATTCACCGTCAAATAAAATCGCCCAACCTAGGGCAAAAATCGCAACTCCTTGCAAAAATCAAAATTTGCAAAAAATTGCCAACAACATGAAAAATCTGCCTTCCCACCAAAAATCGTCCAAGACAAGGACCAAATCTGCCCTCAAGAAAATTGCCAGTGGAAGAGAAATCTACCCTCAAGACAAAAATCGCCAAAAATGGAGAAAAATCTGCCTTGCAAGGAAAATCACCCAACACCAAAGAGCTGCTCCAAGAAGAAAATTCGCCCAAAAGCAAGGAGGAGAAGATGAGAAGTGAGGAAAGAAGAGGAAGGAGTTTCCGCTTATAGCCAACTCCACAAACCCTCCCTAGCTGGCCGACTTGGACCCTGGGAGAAAGAAAACAAATAATTAATGCAAAATTATGGCACACAATTAAATACTTAACCAAAATTAATTTTGCCATTATGAAAATTAACTTTTTAAATTGCCAATTGGACCAAAATTGCAAAAAGAAAATAAATAATGTCTTAGAGGTGTTAAATATTTCTATTTAATGAAGATTTAGTAATTAATACGTCATTAAAATTGGATTTTAGCTAGCCAAAAGCCATTTTTCAATATTAAATTACTAATTTCATTAAAGACTAAAAAGTTTTCAAGGCAATTTAATCCATTTAAAGCCAAATTTTGCAATTTTAATCCCAATCAATTTAGCTAAGCAATTTTAGCATTTTAACACAAATAAATCATTTCTCTTAGAGCCTAAAAAATCAATTTTGCAATTTGATTTCATCATCACCAAATTAATCTCTTCACCAAAAATTTAAGATTTTCCAAAAAACCAAATTTAACAAAAATTTCACTTTTTGAAAATTATCCAAATTTATACAATTATATCCAAATTTTCAAAAGAAAACATCTAAGTACAAAATTTACAATTTTACCCTGCCAAGTTGGAATTGACTTTGAAATTTGTTCGGCCTAAGGATAGAATTGGTGGCTCTGGAAAATCAAGTTAAAAAAAAGGGTGAAAATAAGCTAAGTCTCTCCCACTGGCCTGTAGGTGTCCAAGGCTCAAAATTTTCAAAACTCAAAAAAACTTTTGGACAACTTCAAAAAACTATTGCCGAGGTGATCAAAAAAAGAGGGTCCCCAAAATTTTTTTGGAGCAATGGTGTGAAAACCTCACAACATCTAGCATCAACCCAAAGAAATGTTCATGATCATTTCAAGAAATAAGTAACTTAGAACAAAAATCTCAGGATGGCCTACCCAAAAATCCACTTAAGGACAAGCACTCAACAAAAGAAAGAACTCTCAAGTTGAACCTAAGCACTCTGACCATATGTTACTCACGTGTGTGCAAATGATTTATTCCCCGCTCGACAAGAACTTGATAATCTCTCAGATCCATTAAACTTAGTTATTATAATATCCTTACTTCAAAAGCAACCTAGATAGAGCCCCGCTACCAGTCAAGCATCTATAGCCCCGACGGAGTTATCGTTGTGGCACCACAATCACAGTTCTACCTTTAGAGATTATTTTTATAGCACCGGTAGAGATGATTACACACCCTTGAACCAAATTTCATCTTTATTTTCACTTTGATACTGCTTTTCTCTTTCCTCGTGATATTTTCTCTTTTCTTCTTTTCTTTTCAATCTTTTGTTTGGTTTGCAGGCAATGAAGCTTGCGGAGGGTTTGGAAGACCATGGTGGCGCTGAAGCAGGTGTATGATTTTTACTAAGTCCAATTTCACTTCAAAACATCAAGAACTCAAAGCAATTAAGTGTGAGTAGAATGTTGTAACCATGCCAGAGATAACTCAAGAACCTCTATCGAGTTAAAACCCAAATTTAGTACAAGTCCTACCATAGACCAACAACTAAACACATCCTTTAATCTTTGAACCTTGTCAAATATACTTGAGAAATAAACAAAGACAGGCTTCATTTTGTCACCAAAAATGTAAAATCTACACACCTCACCCACGAGGGATAACTCGGACCCCCTTTGCGCTTACAAAGGCCCAAAACCAAAACTGCTAAGGGAAGCTAAAAGATTTCAAGTCAAATGACTTGATGCAAATGAAACTCGGGCTCCCTCGCAACATCTAAATTAAACATCTGAAAGAAAACTACTCTAAAGAACCAACAAGAACCTCGTGGAGGTTACCAAACATCTGTAGAGAGAAATCCCCAGGATTGGCACAAGAAGCTTAGATTTTCTCCTTGGGCAAACCTCATTCGAACTAAGGCTGCCCTAGGGACTTCTCTAGTCTACCTGGTCAAAGGCCAAAATTCGATATTCCCAATGAATCTGCAGATTCTAGTCCTACAATTCATGAAGGAGTTCGATGAGCGGGATAATATCGTAGAGGTCCATCTCCTCAATCTTGTCTGCCTTGAAGAACAGAGGGATGTAGCCCTCAAGCACTTCACAAAACACCAAGTAGTGGTCAAACGGTGGTTTGACAAAAGAGTCCAATCCAAGACCTTTCAGATTTCAGACCTAGTTCTCCTATGGGACAAGGCCCATGAGAAGAAAGTTCCAACGGCTCTAGCTTGGGCCTTATCACATCATAGAGATCTGTGGATCTCATACCTACTGTCTCAGTTTGCTAACTAGAGAAACTGTTCTATTTTTTGAGAATGGGCAGTTTCTCAAACATTACTTTGAGTAAGGAGATGGTATAAGGGTGTCCATTCCCCTTTTGTTATACCATATGTATAGTGGCTTGTAAATATTGCTTTGGTGTACCTCCAAGTCCACACTCTAATTCTTTTCTTTTCCTTGTGTTTCTTTTCCCTTTTTGCTTAGTTGGCCCTTGTAAATAGTTTGGTCAAATCTTTGTTTCTCACTTTGGTTTTTTTTTGGTCTTTGGGTTTGCTTTTGTCTTTTTCAGGAGATTTTGTTTTGTGTTCTTCCAAGTAGGCTGGTATGCTTCTCATGACACTGTATAACTCAAAGGAATTTGTCTCCAGGTATTCAAGTATTCTTTTACCCATCTTGTAGATCTCCTCTCGCCCTATTGTTGTAAGTTGAAAAACTGCAAGTATAAACTCAAGATATGACTGAACTTCATCAAATTCGGACAACTTTGCTCTTGTCTCAAGCTAATCAAATGACCAAGTTGACAAGAAAAAGGGAAGAGAAGAATCACAATAAGAACGGAATGAATATATCAACCCTACTCAAACTTGATGAAATTTAACGCTAAATGGTATCTTGGGAAGCGGATATCTTTTTCCTTCCAAAATGAGAAAGCACATAAGGATGGGATGGTGAAAGTACCCCCACAATGAACAAATTAAATTTTCTGTCCGAGAAAAGAAGTACCGCCTCTCATGCCTTGAAGAATGATAAAGGATGATGGAAGGAAAGAGATCACCAATTCTCGAACAATGCACAATATCCGACAAAAGAAAAACAAAGGAAGTATTGAGTGAGCTTGGTTTCTTTGTTTTCTTCGGGAATTAAATGATATACTCCCTTTCAAAGCACGCACTTCACTATTGGACACCAGTAAAGTTCCTAGATTATGGTGAGTTAGGATGTTTGGATCTGGAGTTCATTCTTAAAGGGATCCGTTTCGCAATAATAAAGCACTGATAATTTCAAAGGTTGAGTTCTGGACTTCTCAAATGCAAGGCATTTGCCCAATCGAGTCACCTTTTCTTATGCACTACATACCCGTCCCTACTTTTCTGAGCAAAAAGTTGGATCCCCTCTTTTCGCTTTTTTCCTTACCTCATTTGAGGAAAGCCTTTTGTTTTGGTTTCGATTTTTCGATGTTTGGTCCTCCACATCCCTGTCCGGGATGTTGGACCCTTTCATATGGGAGAAGGGAGTATGGATTCCTAGCCTTGCAGCAAGAATCCGTGGTCTTCGAGAAAGCAACTTCTGAATTAGACAAGAGTTGTCCCCATATGTCTTCGACAACAAGGAAAAGTTCCTACGGTCTTAAGTTGGATGCATGGCAAAGTTCATTAAGGAAAAGTATAATTAATGCAACCTTTAAATTATCATGATTGATGGGTTATTTAAGACACCTGAAGGGATTAATTGTCGCCTTGTTTGATAATCGCAATTGCACTCTATAAGAAAAAGTTTGTGTTTGGGTCGCCACCCCACCTTGAAGCAATCATTCTGCAAGTCTACAAGTATTTTCTTGGGTTAGGCTAGTTATGGTTCATGTTCGGATGAGGACAGGTCCTAGCGCTGCAACGTCTCTACATTCTAGTGCTTTAGGTTGGTGTTTTTCCCATTTGCTTCTTTTTTGTTTGTAGGTACCCATCTTTTCAGGTTTTTGCATGGTCTGTCCTTTCTTATCTTTCCTTTTGGATTGTTTTGTTTCCTTCATTGCTTCTTGGCATGGTTTTGGAGGTCGCTTGACTCTTTCTTTGGTTGGGTTTGTGTTTTTGTTTCTTGCGGTCATTTATCATAGGGCAGAGCTACTTCGGCTCCACCCTCGTGCACAAAATAGGCTAGCATTCTTCTAACGGAATGGGCTTGGTAGTCTGGGTTTTTGGCAACCATGGGGTAGTTCAAAATTCATAGTGCAAGGTATATTCCACCATGGGGAAGGTGGGTTTGGTTTTTCCTTTCCTTTTGATTTACTTGGCTTGGTGGTGCAATTCCGCTTCTTTCTAGTTTTCTTGGGTGTTTGCCATGTTGAGGGAATGATTTTCACCATCTGAGTGCTCTCTGGTAGCCTCTTTTGTCCTGGTTTAGCGTGAGGTAGGCTGTCACCGGTCGAGTTGGTTTTGTTTGGCTCGGCCAACAAGTTACAGGCACACCTTCATGGGCGTCTGGTTGGTGGTTTTGGCTCTAAAAGATATAACATATGGGTATGTTGTCAGCATTACATGCACACGTGCAACCTCAGTCCTAGTAGGGTAAGTGGTGGCTTGTTGGCATTGCGCTAGCACTTCTAGCATATTTTGGGTGATTATTAGTGGTGGTTTTCTGCCTTTGATTGTCTCCCTGGATGCAACATCCCTCCTCGGGTTGAGTGTCTTGCGTCATTTACAAGTTGGTTGGTATTTCGAATTTAAATGGCTGTCACATCAAAAAGTACCAAGCATTTATTAATCCCATGTGTCATTCAAGCAAATGTTGAATACCGGTCTTGTCAATCGCGAAGGACAACTCAACGTCATAAGCCATGTCGCTGGAAGTTTTGTTTAAGCGACGTATTTTTGGTTTTCAACAGAGAGAAAACAACTAATATTTTGTCAAGTTTGAAACTATCTATTTTGTACTCGCAAGATTTGAAATTGTAGGTTCTTGAGATTCGGGGATTTTTTCCCCTACCACTGGTGAGAGGTAGTTTTCCTACTTCCAAGGTATGGCTTCCAGATACCATTCCTTTGTCCTTTATCAGAAGTTAATTTACTTATTTAGGCTTTCAGGTTTAGTATTTGTTCCCCATATGGCATATTTGTCCTTCAAAGGACGGAAAGGCATAAGATTCCGAAATCCCTAAAATATTGAGTCTAATAAAAGAATAAAGTCCTTTTGAAAAGGGATAATAATATTAACGTGTATCGGGTCTCCGCAGGTGCTAATGGGTATTGGCTTTGGAGGAACGACAAAACTATTCGGGTATCATGGCAGGACAAGGACCAGTGTAAATTCCAGCAAATGGTTGTCGCCTTGTAAAATAGGCACCTCTGAGCAAAGATGGGAAGGAAATTTCCCAAGGGTTCTAGGCCAGTCAGGTCCCAAGATCCGAACCATGGAACGACCAGTTGCCAACCTAGGAGTCAAGGCTTCCAAAGAAGGGAAGTTTTGGAAGCAACAAGTTAACAAACGAAAGGATGCTTGCACGATCGACACTCTGCAAGAGCAACTCCAAAATATTTATCTGCTCGGATTAATGAGGCTTCCCTGGGAGGGGGCATAACAAGGACCCTTCTACATGCAAGATCTTCAGCATGGAGGGATCCTTTTGGGCTGATTCAATACCTACTCAGAAGGAGCTTCATTTGCTTTCATAAGAACCAAAACTCTACGAAGTACAAATCCGGTTTGGGATTCCTTCTTCCTTATGACTTGGTCGGGTGAGCTTGCATTACATGGTAGAGGGCATTCAGCAAGCCCAAGAGTCTTGGAACTCAAGTCATTCTGATGCGCTAGTGGATGTGTTGGGATTCCCTTTGAAACCAACCTTTCGTTGTCGTTGTTGGTTGACAAACTTATTAATGACGCGGCAGGCAGTTAATCATGGTAGATAAAGAAGTTTATTTTGTCAACTGTGTGTTTCCCTGCGTACCCAATGCATTTAAGATTGTCAGAGAAGTGGAGTGCTCTTATCAATCAGTGGCCGCCTCAAGATGATAACTGGCAGATATTTGACAGGATAAGCATGTAAAGATCAGCATTTACGGGTTGGATTTTCCTTGGGAAATCCTCTCTTCTATTCCCTACTTTCCATCCCCCTTTCATGGCTTTTCAAGTTTAATTTCCTCTTCCGTAGTTATTTCTGCGTTAGGATAGCAGTAGATCTTGTAGATTTAGGCAATAAAGGCAATAGGTAAGTTAGTTAGGGAAGGAAGTTAGTTTCCCGCCCAAAGTTGTAGATACTCGCCTATAAATATGAAGAATGTTGACTATTCTAGGGTTGGTAAAATTGATGATATTATCTTCCATTTCATTGTAGTACCATTGTTATGAATGAAAGAAATATTATCTTTTCTGCAACACGTGTTGTTTCACCTAGTGCATGCTAGTATTTATAAATTGTGTTTTCAGTAGAAGAATACTAGAGTGCTTGCTATGGGATTCATTTATCTTTGAAAGTAGTGAGATCTTTTCTATTTTGTTGCTATTATCTTCCTTGGCTTGGATAAAACTAAATGATCTTGTTTACTTTGGTACTATTTCATTCACAACACTTATTTATGTTAGATTGATTGATCGAGCATGTATTTAAGTTATCCTAACATTCAAGCATGCATTGTTAATAATAATAGCACAAAAGTAGGCTATAGGTAGATTAAATCTCTAACCTTGTCGGCTCATTCATTTTTGTTATTGCTTTCCTTGTACCCACCCTGGCTCCATCTTATGATATGCCCAACCCTGTTCGAGTGATTCATTGCCCAAAACAAGGTGCATATAGAACTGCTGAAGTCTCTACCCACCTTATTATAAATTCAATCACCCCCTCATCCAACTTTGCCTATTCCTACATGATCAAGACCCAGTCTACAGGGAGCTTAAGAGTAGAGAGTTTTTGCTTTCCGCTCTTTCAGGCAATATTGGTCGAACATTCCAGTCCAGTGACAATTTTTACTCTATTGGTAGTATGCAAAACAAAGTCCCGTCAACACGTACATAGATTGTGGAGCAGCAATAGAGCTGGTAGAGGCCTCACTTTGGGCATGCTCTATGGTTTGCAAGGAAAATTTAGAGAATACTAGGAGGTATTGATGGTAATTTTCTTGCATCAAACAAGTTGTTCTCAGCCCTTGCCTATTTTGCCAGCAACTGGCAAGCTTACACCGCCCAAGGTCTTATGGTCCATGATATATTCGAACTAAAAGTTATCAGGTAGAAGATAAAGGCCATGGGCATTGTGGGATGTGCATCTGTGGGGATTATGTTTCATGTTCTATTGAAATTGCTGTTAAAGTCTACCACACAAACTCTTCGAGAGCCCATTTTATGTTGATAAGCTCGTGGAATAGTGAAGATTTGTCACCCTCTCATAGAAACAATTATAAAACAGATTGCCTAGGTCATCCCAAGTGGCTATGCCGTTAAGTGCCAAAGATCTGTGCCAATATAGGGCTTTCCCCTTAAAGGATGCAACCAACAACCTCAGGGCTACATTGTGCTCCATTATATGATGCATTGTGCTGGTGTTAGCCACATATGTCATGTGCTCAACACGGGTCTTCTCATCTTGGCCAATGAATTTGGAAAATCCTTTAAGACACGGGTCTTCTCATCTTGGCCAATGAATTTGGAAAATCCTTTAAGGCATTGGGAGGAATAGCATCCCAATTTACACTGGCTCCTGGTGGAATAAGGGGACTTCCACTATCCCAAGTAACAAGTTTCATACAGCCATGGATGTTGGAGGGCATGGTACTAGGTTTGATGAAGAAGCTAAAACCTTGAATCTGGTAACAGAAACCATTGGAGAGATCAACAATCTTGGGTAACAAGTGGATATAGATCTTGTAAGTGGCCTATGGCTCGAATACTTGCTTCTAGATTAGGCTCGTGATAGTTTGGTGTCACTGGATATATCAGAAAAAGGAACTATTGATCCTGAAATTCATAGAAGTAACAGACCTTAGGAAAAGTTTGAGTGTCATAGGACCCAATTGGTAACACTCAGAACAATCTAAAAGATTGAGGAGCCAGCTCTCCATGAACAAGGGAAATGGAAAGAGAATTATACTAAAAGTGAAACTAAGCTAGAGGCAAATCACTTCATTACTAACTCATTTTTTCTTGAATAATAGATAGAACCATAACATCAGAATGCAAATACTATTCTACAAATTGGCATAATATACCACAATCCCTTCATAGTTGAAATGAGAACATAATGACAAGATCCTGGACACATATCAGAATATTCATATCACTTCATGGGTGAATCTATAAAAGCCGAGTAACAATAAAAGAATTTAAAGACCCAATTTGACCCCTATGTGCAGCATTAGATTGCCAGTGAATATAATGCTAGTAGACGAATTTGAATTTTGAATTCAAAGGCAGGTTTTTGTGTCAACTGCAAAAGACAAAGGGGAAGAATGTTTTCCAGCAGTCAATATGTTTTTGGAATGTTTTGAACAGAAGTGTATTGCAACAGTAGCTATGTTTGCGAATTTGAATAGAGAGCAGCAATTGCTCCAAGCAAGAAAAAGTTAGACAGAGACCTGAGAAGCTCTAAACTTTGTTGGAATCAGTTCCAGATTGCTCTAAGTTTATTTGTAATTGGTAATTTGCAGTTTAGCAGTCTATTTTGCAGTTTATAATCAGTTTGTTTTCTAATGATTTGTATTTGTGATACAATCAAAAGCAACAAAGAAAGTTCTGTATCCCCAGTTGTGTGTTTGTGTCTCCTTCTTTATTTGGTATTTTGCTATACATTGCTAGGGATTGGGAAACAAAGTTGCAATCTCTTTATTTGTATTCTTGTGGTATCAGAGCTCTATTGTCTAATTTGGTATCAAAGCATTGTCTTTGCCCTATTTTGGGGATTTCAAATTATTTGCATCTTAATATATTCTTACCCTATATGGTACAACGATGATTTTGACTAAAAAAAACAGAATAAGTTTTATCTATTGCTTGGAAGAATAACACAAGCAAATCAGCACTGATTAACCAGTTGAACTAATTTACGGACTTAAGTGTGTGATTTATTTCTTATTCAATATTAAGGAACACTTCTTTGAACAGATCCACATTTGAAATATGATCTTTATTACTTGAAATGCATATGGTGTTGTCCAACTCATATTAAAATGTGTACTCGTTTTCATTTCCAACATAGATTATAATATATATAGCAAAGCACAAATACACACACACATAGACATACATGTATACAGAGTAAACATAAAAACAAATGTTTGAAATGGTAACTGTTTAGAAATACGAAAGATGGCATTCAAGAATAATATTATGAGACAAGGCCTATATATTCCACGATCCATGGGGCAGTATAATACCTGCATTCTTTTAACAAACAAGTACATGTCTTCAGCGCATCGGTAGCATGAGCAGGCAGATTAGACAAAAGAATCCATGATAGGAAGATTGTTGCTGCTGTGATTTTTGGGCTGGTCTTACAATTACCATTATTTTGTAGATCTAATAGCCATGCATTTGTACTTTTAATGGTCTTCCAAACCTGTAGAAATGTCCTTTTTCCGTTCCATCTGCATAGAAGATTATTTGGTCCATCTGCAAAAATGTCAGTCAGCACATGCGTGTTCACTTTTTGCAGATCAATAACTCAAAAAAAATGCCTTCCTTTGGTACCCACCAAGTTTTTTACTCCAATTGAGTATATTGTAAGCTATAGTTTGGGGAGAAAATTGAGCTTTGCATTCGAACTCATGTCTGCCATTTCTCTCACAAAATATGAAGTTATGAAATTGATACTTAGGCCAAGGCTCAATCTTGAGACATTTCCAACAACTGAAAGCTGTATTTATATATCTTTTATTGCCAATCAGAGAAGACTTCTTCGAACTTCTCGTTAAAATCTTATTCTGATAGAACCTATGAAGAGATGATGGAGATGAAGCCATATCATTAAATGGATCACCTGCACATAAATGCAAACAGAGTGTCCATTAAACCAAGATAGAACTTTCTAATGTGACAAGAAGAAATACTGCACAAAATAACAGTGTTGAACATCACAAAGCATTAGTTACGGATTCAGTCTTTTCACTTGAAATTTCTAGTTTGTTGATAATGTGAAAAGCATACAGCTTCGTATGTAATGAAATATTGTTTGCTCATTGCAATGGAGCAGTTGCTCATAACTCAACTGGATATGGCTTTTACAACAAATCCCAGAGTACTATTTTGTACATGTGTGATTATCTCAAGATCACTATTGAGAATTTATGATTGACAACCAAATTATACCACAATCTACCACAAGTTAGGCCCAAACTTAATGTCACAAAAATCTGCAAGTAACACATAATAAAACTAACAGAGATATTCTTTAGATCACTATTGAGAATGTCGAGTATTCTTTAGAAAACTCACAGAGATTACAGGGCATTTTTTGTAAATGTTGATATTCCAAATTGGAATTCAGAGAGATATTCACGGAGGATCTCTTAGAGGCAATATATATTGTAGTTTTTAGACATGTGCATATGAAAGAGACAAGAGGCTTGATTAGAGGTGGGATCTCTGCCAAGCATGTTTTGTTAATAAATTCAGTCATTAATAGAGATCGCAGAGGCCTTAGAAGGCACTCTTAACATGATGGTTGCCTAACTAAGACTTATTCTAATCAGAGGGTTAGGTAAATCTGAGCAGAGCTAATTTCTAAGGATTATGAGGGTTTAGTATGGGAATTAGCACTCAGATGATTTAATGATTATTTATCTTGTTAATTGGTAATAATCATTTCATACTCATATATCTTTATATTATCTTTTCCATATACTAACAATTGTTACAGGTTTTAAGCATCAAATACTCAAGCCAGGAAAAGGCATATTATAGCGGTATCAGAGCATGATACTGTCATCTTGTGGGTAAAAGAGGATATAAGAAAGTAATTCATATGAAAGACTAATGTGGAAAGCCAATGAAGATTAGAAGAAATTCAACCATAGTCATGATAACAACATAAGAATTTGGGCTAAAGGACATACATCTTTCAAATCAATAGAAGAAATTATCTAATTTCTTGAGGACGAGCAATTTGAGGAAAGGTGGATTGTCATGTCCCCATTTTAAGATATAATTAATAATAATTAGATAATACAATATTATTAATAATGATAATAAAATCATATATTACCTTGTCAAGTCATCCCTAGGTTACCACAAACCCTTTTATTGTTTTTCAAATGAATGGCTCTCAACTGTGGAGACCTCATAGAGACTACAGTTTTGGCAAAAATTGTTGGTGCTTATGCTAGTTACAGAGGCAGAACAAAGCCTCTCAGACGGTTTGAAAATGGCAGAGAGAAGAGTGTTGGAGCATTATGTAACATACCCGTGGTGAAAATGGATCCCGAGCATCTCAAATTGAGGATGAAGCGGCCGAATTTTAGACGGTACGAAGTGGGTTGCTCATCTCATGTGGCAACGACTCATTTTGCAAGTGATAGGACCCATTTAACACAGCTGAATTTGGAGGTAAAGGGCAGATGTAATAGTGACTGGAGTGTGGGCTCAGAAAATGTGAGGCAAAACCCCTTTAAATTAGGGGTAAACATATATAGCCATTTCACCTTCAAACAAGGCTTGCTCTATTGTGTTGGAGGCGAATTTAGAGGAAGAAGTTGTTCACAATATGGTCGTATTCACTGAGCTTGGGTTGATAGGCCATTTCAAAGGGTGTTGGCCCAGTTTGATAGATCTTCACAAATGGATATCAGATTATTGGAAGTCAATTTTGGAATGTTATGTGAAGATTTATATTGCAACTAAGGCTTTTTTACTATTATTTTTGAGCTTGCACAAGATAAAAATAGGATCCTGTGTGAATATCAATGGCATTGGGAAAACAAATTTCCTCTGATGTTAAAGCCATGGTATCTAGATTTCAACCCGACAAAGGAAGTCTTTGAGAAATATCTAGTGTGGGTGAAGTTGCCTAATCTATCTATACATCTTCATTTGATTCTTGTCTTCAAGCAGTAGGTGATGCTTTAGGGAACTTTTTGATGGTAGATGAGGGATCCTCAAATCTACTTCATTTTACCTATGCTCGAATTCTTGTGGAAATGGATAGTGTGAAGGAGCTCCCTGCAAAGATTGTGATAAAAACTACAAAGCGTAGCTCTGTACAACTTGTGGATTATGAAGGAATTCCTTTCAGATGCAGGATATGTTTTCAAACTGGACGTATAGCAGTCAATTGCGACAAGGGAAGAGTATGTAAGCTAGTAAAATGGTGGAAGGATGATGTTGCCCAGTACTACACGATGGAAAAGAAGGCATAGCAACAAATGTGCTTTGCTCAAGAAGTCTCGGGGGAGCAAAAGAAGAAGTCTCCGGTGAGCTAGTTGGTGATGGGGAGACACAACAGAACAATAGGTTGCTACTCTAGCTAGAAAGGAGAGAAAAACTCCAGTTGGGACCTAAGAAATGGCTTTCTCATCAAGAGGGGGATTTTGCAAGTGAGAAAGCTCAAGTTTCAATGGCTGGCTCTATGGATTGGCAAACTGTAGCTGCCAGGATGGAAGAGGGTTGGCACATTGTAAAAGAAAGAAGAGCAGGAAAGCAAAGATGGTATCATTCGAAATGACTTCATTCTCATAAAAAGGGAGGCAAAGATGGTAAATCTTGATATGGGTTTATTTATATACCTTTGCTTCAAGTTGATAGTAGTTGTGCTGGGAGCCATTTAATAGTATGCTTCAGAATTTCTTGTTTATGTATTGTGCATGCATTTATTTGAAATGTGTAGATGCTGAAAGGATAGTGTGGATATAATGGGGGCCTTTAAGAGGCTTGATATTTGGTTTGTGAGGGTTAGAGGGAGTCCTTTTTTGAGGTTGTAAACTTCATGTAATATTTTTTAATTAATAAAATATAAATCAATCACCAATAAAAATAATAATCATATATTAAGATTAGCTTTACAATATAACAATAAGAAATAGTAACAAAATATTATTATAATATAAATAATAACATATATAATTTATTTAATATAAGATTTAAAATAATTAAATAAGAATAAGATTACAATGAATGAATAAGTAAATAAAATTAACTATAATAGAGAATGTTGTAGAAACTAAGTTACCTTTCTAAATGGAATTTAATAATAAACATAAACTAAATAAGTAAATAAATAATATAATATTAATTAACCAAATCTAATGAAAAGTCAAGAGATATGCAATAAAGAGATGTGAATCTTTCAAATTAAGATATAAAAGGGAGAAGAGTTCATTTGAAAGAGGAAGAAAGAGGAGAAGATAGGAGTAAAAGAGGGATTAATAGAGGAGGAAAATGATGAGAAGAAAATAAAGAAGGGATTTTCTCAAAAGGTTGAAATGATTTGACTCTTTGAAAGGATTGTAATTAAGAATGATTGTGATTCTTTGAAACAATTGTAATTATGGAGTGTTGTGACTCTTCGAAAGGGTTGTAATTATGATGTGTTGTGACTTTTTGAAAGGATTGTGATTATGGAGGGTTGTGAATTTTTACTAGGACATAGATGACAAACAAAATATGGGAGGACTAGAAAACAATTATATTCAAATAGAATTGATTGTAGAAATGTAATGTCCTGAAGGTGATCTTTGTCTAAATGTAATCTTGGTCCAAAGGCAATCTTTGCCCAAAAGCTATCTCGGTCCGAAGGTAATCTCAGTCTAAAGGTGATCTTGGCCCGCAAATAATCTCGGTCTGAAGGCGATCTCAGCCCGAAGACTATCTTGGCCCGAAGGAAATCTCAACCTGAAGGTAATCTTGGTCCGACGACTATCTTGGTCCGAAGGTAATCTTGGTTCGAAGGCAATCTCGGTTCGAAGGAAATCTCGTTCCAAAGGTGATCTCGACCCGAAGGCTATCTCGGTTTGAAGGAATATCTTGGTCTGAAGGGGATCTCAGACCGAAGGGGACCTCAGGTGACTATTGTTAAGGAATGTGAGATCTTATGGTAGAGTATTTTGATTTACTAATTCTCTAATATTTGTATGACAATTCAACCTTATTTAATATCTTGAGTAATCAAGATAGTGACTGATTTATCTCTATGATAATTGTGCAGGGTGCCAATTCTCTTTCACAATATGGTACTATGAACAAGTCTATGAGGATGATCACAATAACAAGATCATGGATCTGTGCAAGATTGTAGTCTATAACACTATAACAATGTTTATAAATCTATGCAAGATCACGGTCTATAATATTGGTTTATATATGCAAAAGATCGCAAGTTGTAGTGCAATATATTTATTACTGAGATCTCAGTTGCTTGAGATAGTAACATGGATTGAATTGATGCTTTCTCTCAACCAACCATATCAATATAAATGAGTAAGAGAGGTCATGTCGACATAGAGACGTGACTCTACGTGACATATACCACATAGGGTCATGTCCCTATGTGGACATGACTCTTGGTAACACAAGATGTTCATTAGTTAAGGCCCGACAACTTCAGGGCATTATGAAACTTCATTAGAAACCATTTTCTCAACGCACTACATGCAAACCTGATCTCAAAGCAATATACATATTGATACACGATAATGACAAGTGCTTCAATCACTATATGTTTGCAAACTTGCATAATGTCAGAGGTCTTTAATCAGACTGAGTACAGAGATAGATGCTCAATCTAAGCAATGTAATGAATCACTATGTAGATTCATTGGGTCTGATTTCATACATCAGGATTTGCATCATATTATTATACATACTTATATATGTGTATATATGTGTGTGTGTGTGTGATCTATGCACATATTGATGTTCCCTGATCAGATCCGACTGATACTCCATTCCAACATTCCCTCTTAGTGAGGGAGGAATTGATCAATCCAATAATGAGATTAGCATCGACGGTGTACTCATCAACAATAGTATCTTAATATTTATCTGAATTTTGGCACATTCCAGGACAATGAAATAGTCAATCAGACAATTAACCTTGATCACAAAACAACATAATAAGTATCATGATATCTAGCTCATTTCGAGACTAACATAGTCTATCATGATTCTTATTGTTATGGTTTCCAACATAATCCTTAGACAAAATTTTACAGTAGTCTTAAAATGACAAGTCAACAATTTTAAAAATAACAACACACATAGTATGATGGTATCCAACACAACCCGGGACAAAAACTTAATGAAGTCAACTATGATACTTTTGTTATCATACTTTCCAGTACATTTTGGGACAACACTTAATGTAGTCTATGATAACAGGTCAATCTATTATTGAGGTCGTCACCTTACAAGAGAGACCTAACATCTAATAAAATGAAAGATCGTCACCTTTCATAAACAAACACGTGCACAATAGTAACTCTTTAAACAACAAAGATATATATATATATATAGATATATTACACAAAACTAAGATTTTTGGTCTCAAGAGTTACAATTACAATTACAATTTTGTAATACCAAGTTTTCCTCTAAAATATTCCACTTTTAACTTTGCAAGAGGTTTGGTGAATATGTCGGTAGACTGCTCTTCAGTGTTGATATATACCAACTTGATGACATCCCTATCCACCATATCTCTGACGTAGTGGAAGGGTATCTCTATATGCTTGGATCTGTTATGGAAGACATCCCTATCCACCATATCTCTGTAGTGGAAGGGTATCTCTATATGCTTGGATCTGTTATGGAAGACTGGATTCCCTAAGACTTTGATACAACTTTGGTTATCACAATGTATAACTGTAGGTTTTAGAGGTTTCCCAAATAGCCCAACCAGTAACTTCCTTAACCATACTACTTCTCGAGCTCCCATAGATGCGGCTATGTACTCTGCTTCAGCGGAACTCTGAGCAACAACAGATTGCTTCCTACTAAACTAGGATATCATCGCACATTCAAGGCTAAAACAACATCGTGTAGTGCTCTTTCGATCAATAGAACATCCGGCCCAATCGGAATCTGAATATTCATGAAGCTATAACTCAACTTTGTCATATTTTAGACCAAGTCCAATAGTGCCTCGCAAGTACCTCAAAATGTGCTTCCTGCCATGAGATGAATCTTCTTAGGTTCACACATAAACTGACTTAGTGCATTTGTAGCATAACAAATATCAGGACAGGTGTTCACCAGGTACATTAAGGGTCCAATTATCTATCTGCAATATGTAGGATCAATGGCTTCAAACTCAGTTGCTTCAGTTTTAAGTTTATGAAGATTTGTCTCCATAGGTGTGGATAATGGTTTGTAGTCCATCATGTCAAATATGTTCAATATGTCAATAGTATACTTTCCTTGGTTTAGAAAAATATAGTCTTCCTTTCGCCATACTTCTAATCCTAAGAAATAGTGTAGAAGACCTAAATCTTTCATTTCAAATTCAGAAGTAAGGTCTTGTTTACATTTAGCAATAAGGAGGTATTCTCCTGTTATCAAAAGATCATCAACATAGAGAACTAGTATTAGCATATCTCTCTCTGGTTCCTTGCAGTATATGTTAGGATCTGCTTTATTTCTTGAGTACCCTAATTTGATGAGGTAGCTATCTATTCTCTCATACCATGCCTTGGGGGCTTGTTTAAGAGTTAAGACCATCGAAAGCTTTCTTCAGTTTGCATACATGTGATTTCTTGTCATGAATAACAAACCCGTCTAGTTGTACTAGGTATACTTCTTCAATAATGACTTCGTTCAAGAATGTTGTCTTTACATCCATCTGATGTACCTTCCAACCTTTGGATGCAGCTATTGCAATTATGGTTCCGACATTATATGTAATGAGCAACAGGAGCAAACATTTCATCATAATCAATTCCTGCCTTATGTGAAAATCCTCTAGCCGCAAATCTGAATTTATGTTTTTCAATACTACCATCAGGTACCTGTTTGATTTTAAATAACCATCTTGAGGAGACAACTAATTTGTCTTTGGGTCTCAGTACAATATCCCAAACATCATTTTTTTATAAATTGATATTCCTCAATCATGGCATCTTTCCAGGCTTGGGATTTTAGGGCTTCTTCAACATCAGAAGGTTCTAACTTAGTGGGCTCATTTGTGTGAGCAACATAACACGAATGGCTTCTTGTCTTCTTGGTTTATCTAAAGATTTCATCAGGAGCCACATTGTTTTCTTTGAACACTTTTCTAGCTCATAAAGGTCTTTTCTTATTGAGTGGGTCTGAGTCGTGCTTAGGTGTTGTAGGTCCATTATCTTCTATACAACTCTCCCTCTCAACTATAGAATTTTCATTTTACTCAAGAATGGAATCATCATTAGGTTCTTCTATATCTTTAGAAGTCTTATATGCAATATCTTCTTCAAACTTGACATCTCTATTGATTTCAATTGCCCTTAACCTTGGTACATATACTATGTAGGCTTTGGAAGAATCACTATAGCCAACGAATATGCCTTTCTTCCCTGAGGGCTCTAGTTTAGTTCATTTCTCCTTAGGGATATGAATATATATAGAACAACCAAAAATCCTTAAGTGACTTAAGTCAGGTTTGTTTCCTAAAAAGACTTCTACGGTGTTATGCTCTCTAGAATTGCATGAGGGCATTTGTTTTGAATGTATACTACAATATTGGATGCTTCGGCCCAAAATGTTATGTGGATATTTTGATCATGCATCATGGCCTTAGCAACTTCAATGATAGTTCTATTCTTTCTTTCTGCTACTCCTTTCTGTTGAGGATTATATGGTATAGTATACTACCTCTTAATCCTAATAGTTATGCAAAATTCTTTAAAGTTTTCAGAGATGTATTCTCCTCCATTATCAAATCTTAAAATTTTAATCTTCTTCCCAGTTTGATTTTCGACTAAGGCTTTAAATTCTTTGAATTTGGATAAGACTTCATTTGACTCTTTTAGTTTAAAGAAATATATCCAAGTTTTCCTAGAATAATCATCGACAAAGATGATGTAGTATAAGTATCCCTCTAATGAAGGTACTGACATGGGTCCACACAGGTTAGTATGAATGACTTCAAGTATGCTCTTTGATTTGTGTTCACTATGGGGAAATGAAGTTTTAGAGTTCTTTCCTAATGCACAGCCTTTACAAGTCCCCTCATGATCAAATTTTAGGTTAGGTAGATCTTTCACAATTTTCTCTATACAGAGTAAAGCTCGAAAATTTAGGTGCCCTAATCTTCTATGCTAAATCTCATTTGTTTTCGCAACTTGAGGGTTTAGGGCTAGGTTTGAGGAATTACAAAGCTTGTATAGACTGACATCTCTAAATCCAATAGAGATTGTGTTCTTAATATTTGAATTTTTTGACCAAGATAGGACTTTATTTTCTTGAAAGATAACTTGATACCCTTGATCTACTACACCAGATATAGAGACAAGATTTCTCTTGATTCCAGGTACAAATAGGACATCTTTTAACTATAGGGTAACTCTGGTATTCAATTGCACTAAGCATGTCCCAATTCCTTTCACGAAATAAGTGAAGTTGTCTCCTATGGTCACTTCTTCAGTTGAATATCCTTCAAGGGTTTCAAACTAATCTCTAAATCCGGTTACATGTCTAGAGGCCCCACTATCAATTATCCAGGTGTTTTTATTAGTGTTTAGCTTGCTTGATAAGGTGAGGAAGAATAGTGAGTTTTCTGCTTCCTTGACTTCAGCCATGTTGACAGGATTTTTCTTCCTTTCTAGGCAATACCTGTGAGTGTGTCCAAATTTGTCACATTTGTAGCATTAAACTTTCGATAGATCTCCTTTCTTATAGTTTGTATTTTTCTTCCTCTCTTCCTCTCGAATTTTCCCTTATTATTTGAATTTCCATGTAATGCTTGAATCTCTTCCTCCTTATTAGAGATGATACATCTTGTAATTAGTTGAGACTCTTCTTCAGTACAATCGTTCTTGACTTGATCGAATTTAAGGTAGGACGTGCACTAATCCCTTGGTTGAAGGATTCCCATGTAGTTGACAAACCTTGAAGAGAAACCAATGATAATTCTTGGTCACCATCAATGTTTCCAATAATTGCAAGTTGACCTCTCAATTCTAATATGCTCATAAAATATGAAGTGATAGTTTCTCCTTTGTTCATCTTAATATGAAGAAGTTGTGTTTTCAAAGTTAGCAATCTACTAGTATTATTGATTTCATATGAGTTTTGAATAATCATAAAGATCTCATATGCGGTTGTATCTTTTGCTCTATGCGGAAGAATGTGATCTTTTACAGAGTCAATTATGATTTTCATAGCCTTATTGTTGTGCCTTTTCCAAATTGTTTTATTATGCCCATCTTCAGGCATAGCTTTGTTTTCTTCAGTGTTACGAGACTCGGACTCGCCTCTGACTTGGAAAGTCAAAATCCGACTCGAACTCGAACTCGGCGACCGGACTCGAAAAATCATACAAGTATAATAACGAACTTTTGAAGGAAAAAATTGAATAACATAATATAAAGTTGAAGATTTAAGATTTAAGATTCAATCCTTAATAGATTCTCAACATGCCACATCATTTTCAGAATTCATATACATTGTAAAAAACATCTTCCGGAAATCTCTATCTTTTTAAATTTTTTTAAAAAGAAAATTTAAAAAAAAAATTTAAAAATTAAAAAAATAAATAAATCAGAGTCTTGGGCTCTAGACTCGCCCAGGACTCGGCAAAGTCCTTGGACTCGGTGAGTCCATGTGGACTCTACCAAGACTCGGCCGAGTCCGAGTCCAGAGGCAGATTGCCTCGAAAACATGGACTCTGCCTCGGACTCGCAGAGTCCTGGCATGACTCGGCGAGTCCCGTAACACTGGTTTTCTTCTACATATTCCTCTAGTTCAAGTTCCCTATGTACAACCATGATTCGTATTCTCCAAGATACGAAGTTTGAAGCTCCATCTAGTCTATCTTTTGACTTGACTCCGTTCACCTTTTTGAATTTCAGTGGATTTTAAATAGTTTGAAAATCTTTTGGAGAGATATCAAATCTTATTTCACAAACAATATCTACCAACTAGGCTCTGATACCATGTTTAGAGACATGACTCTACGTGGCATATGCCACGTAGGGTCATGTCCCTACATGGACATGACTCTATGTGGCATGTACCATGTAGGGTCATGTCCCTATGTGGACATGAATCTTGGTAACACAAGATGTTCATTAGTTAAGGCCAGGCAACTTCAGCGCATTATGACACTTCATTAGAAACCATTTTCTCAGCGCACTATATGTAGACCCGATCTCAGAGCAATATACATATGGATACACGATAATGACAAGTGCTTCAATCACCCTATGTTCGTAGACTTGCATAATGTCAAAGGTCTTTGATCAGACTAAGCACAGAGATAGATGCCCAATCTGGGCAATGTAATGAATCACTATGTAGATTCATCGGGTCTGATTTCATACATCAAGATTTACATCATGTTATTGTACATATATGTGTGTGTGTGATCTATGCACATACTGATGTTCCCTAATCAAGTCCGACTGATACTACATTTCAACAACTATGTTGGGTCGGTTGTACATGAGGTGTAAACAAGTCGTACAGTGGTTCTATGAAAGTCATACAATGGGAGTGAGGGACGGGTTGTGTATCATACAATGTTGGAGATGGGCAAAAAGTATTGTGCAGAGGGAAAATATGGATTCAGATGGACTTGTCAAAGCCAGAAATGGGAGTTGGTGGGAGGCCTAGGATACTTGATAGATATGATTCAACTCAATGCAAAAAAATTACAAAAAACTTGCCAGGTAGTGATTTGTAAACCAAGGAGAGAGATGTATGCAATTTGTCACCAAAACATAGAAATATATTCTAAGACAAAGATGGCGGTCTAGATGTCCCAAATCCAAAGCAAAGTAATACAAACAATTGAAATAGGGTGAGGGTTGAATCTCACCGAAACCGAACTCGCCATGTAGGGAAGATCTTTGAATCCTAAAATTCAACATGGCCTTATAAATGGCTTCGGGGAAGCTTCCAAAAGGACAGCAAACTTTAATTATTATTTTATTATTTGGGCCCTTTATTAATTAAATCAATTGTGTTTAGTGCTTGTGATATTATTTAATTTTTAGGACCATTTAATTAATTAAACTAATTAAAATATTTAATTAAAAATTGGGAACATTACAAGAAACATTAGAGAAGAGGAAATAGAGAGCTAAATTAACATATATATTGATAAGGAAAGAAGAGAATTAAAATAATATACTTTCTGAGAAGGAATATACAATGCATAATTAAAGGGAACTAGAGGTATGTTTCATTTGATATTTTTATATCATAAATACATATGAATCATATGGTAGATAAATTATCAGTCAAGGATTGATAATCATGCTTGAGATGATAGCTTTATAGTTTTCATAAAGACCAAGTAAAAAATTGGTAGAGAGCATTCATTAGAATGTTGAGTTTTCTTTAGAGAACTCAGATATTAGAGGGCATTCTTTGTAAATGTTGAGATTTCAAATTGGATTCTGAAGAGAGATTCACTAAGTCTTTTAGAGGCAATATATATTGTAGTGGTTAAGCATATGCATATGTTAGAGACGAGAGGCTTGGTTAGAGGTGGGATCTCTGCTAAGTATGTTTTGTTAATAAGTTCACACATTAAGAGAGATCACAGAGGCCTTAGAAGGCACTCTTAACATGATGGTCTCCTAACTAAGACTTATTCTCATCAGAGGGTTAGGTAAATTTGAGTAGAGCCTCCTTCCAAGTATTAGGAGGTTTAGTATGGGAATTAGGATGATTTAATAATTGTTCATCTTGTTAATTGATATTTAGTTTCATACTCATACATGTTTATGTTGTCTTTTCCATATACTAGCAATTGTTACAAGTTTTAAGCAACACATGCTCAAGCTAGGAGAAGGGACATTACTAAAACTTAAAAATGAGGTTTTCTGGGAGAATTGCATATAAATGGACAACAAGATTTAGGTGAAGAATGCATGAAAATTGAATGGCATGGCATCTACTTATAATGAAATGTTATGTTTTCATCGTATGTAAGTCAGCAAGCAACTACCATATGAATTTTAAGTCACCTGGCAGCGGTAGAATAAGTGCAGATGAAATGCATGCAAGCATGAGAGTGGATTTTGGATGCATTAGTATGGTGTAAAATGGACTTTCTTTCCTTGGAAATTCTAATCATAGAATGGATTTTTTAATCCCTACTGCATATGCAAGCAAGATGAAACACTTGCATATGCAACTAAAGAAATTGAGATGGAAGATAGAAGGAGCATATCAAAATACATTTAAAAAATAGAAATCTAAAATAAAATGAAGAGATTTTCAAAGCCAAAAAGAACAAGCATATAAACAACTTAGCCCTATGAAAATCAAAAGAAACCTTACCTCTTTTCCAAAAAAAGAAAAGAAACAAGTATCTTCAAATCTCTATGCAAAATCTGAAGCAAATTTAAGAAGATTTCAGATTTAGAAAAGATTGCAGCAAAGAGACTTATATAGATTTCAAATGTTGACTCAATCCTCTAAAAATGAATGCATTTTACTGTCAAGATCCGTTGCTCTCCAAGTGTGGGAAGTTAGAGGATTAAAATGCACTAGAATAACAACCATATTGAGCAAATCAAATGCAACATGTAATGGCAACCAAAAATAGCGCCTAGGGCATCAAGTGTAACTTGGAAAGAATGATAATGTAATATCCCTAACCGGATATTATCTCAAAACCCTTAACATAAACTCAGAAATTTTAGACAAATAGATTCGCGCAATGATTTTCAGATTTCACCGACAAAACCCCACTAAATAACCAGATAAAAAAAGGTCTCAAATATTATTGCAACAATTGTCCAACAAAAATATATTTCCATAAATAATGTTTCGTTAAATTACTTCAAAAAAATAACCAAGAAATCCAATCGTAGATACAGTAGATACAGCAAGATTAGATAATAAAAAAGATGAACCTAGAATACAATGTGAAACACCTGCACAATGTCTTCAACCAATAATGGGTTTTCGTTCACTTCCCAAGCTTGAGGGCTTTTGTCCTCTGACCTATTGAGAGTTGAAGCTTTCGTAAATAACTCTCCAAGAGAGAAGTGAAATCCAAATCACAAAACCAAGTATCATAAAAATGATTTCCTTCCTCCCTTTTAAGAACAAACAGGTGATTCTTCGCATTCCCCTTTTTATTTCTTTATTTCTCTTTTAAAATTATACTTTTCCCCCACTTAAGGAAATAAAGTGCCCATAGATAATAAAATGACATTAACAATATGAGCTTAAGTTAAAGCCACTTTATAATAAATCTGTTGAATCTTCAAGCATTAAAATCTCTAATCAAATGGACTTAGATGTGCATGTGTGATAGCTCACCAGAAAGGTCTCGACAAGACGCTCCTATTCCAACCCTAAAATGCCAAGAAAGTTGAGCCTACTGACTTACTAAAAATAGTAATTGTCTAGAAACCCCATTGAAATAACCCCGATTAGCTACAACTGAAATCAACTAGGCCAAAAACTGCTCTAGTAATATAGAAAACTTGGTTTGCACATAAGGCCATGGCAAAATGGGCTAATGGCACAACAAAACTCACTAGCTAGAAAAGGGACATTAAAGTCCTCCCCTCCCAAAGATTGCTTTCCCCCAAGAAATCTGCATCTATAAGCTAGACCCAAATGCCTAGATCCCAAATCTGCCTCAAAGATGATATTGTCCAACTGCTATGCTACACTAGTGTAAATGCTCCGTAACCATCGGTGTAAATGCTCCACTTGGATTTCAAGTGTAGACTTCTGTGATGTCCCTAATATCACAATCTAGTTCCTGTAATACCTACGGTAATGGAGATGATAATTTCTTCCAACTGACACAATCACCAAGCCACCATACTGGAAATAGTGGCTTGGTGATTTCGTTCTACATCCTCTCATTTAGATTCAGGAATTCCTCTTTATCTAAGTGATGTTATGTTCATTTCTAGAATCAAGAGGAATCTTATTTCTACTTCAGCATTAGAAGATAAAGGTATCATGTACCATTTGTTGAAGGCAAAGGTTCTTGCATGGAAAAACACCAGCATTAAGACATCTCGTGAGATTAGTGTTCATCATGACAGCCTATATAGACTTTCAGCTCTTCCTATTTAAGCCTTAGACATGATTCAATAAGTTCGAGTGAGCTATGACATAAAACATTTGCTCATCTAAATTCAAAACTTTTTCATCCATGGAGAAGATGACATTCCAAACTTGAATCAAGATCATGAGGATGTCTGCACAGGGTGTGCTCTAGCTAAGAAAATTAGAAGTCCCTTTCATAGTAGTGAAAGTAGAGCAAAGGATATCCTAGAGCTAATTCAAACTGACTTGTGTGGTCCTCTGTTTGTTGCTTCTTTAAGTGGCTTTTGGTATTATGTTAATTTTATTGATGGCTTATCTCGTAAGCCATGGATTTATTTTCCAAATTCTAAAGACTCTAATGAAGTGTTGTCCAAATTTAGAAACTTTAAAGCTCTTGTAGAAAATTTCTCAAACAAGAAGATAAAGGTTCTAAAGTCTGATAATGGGAGTGAATATACTTCTGGTATATTTCAAAAAACAGTATATTGAAGCTGGAATTAAGAGGGAGTTTTGTGTCCCTTATAATTCACAACAAAACAGTGTAGGTGAAAGAAAGAACAAGTCTATTGTTGACGCAGCAAAAGCCATGATCCATGATCAAGGTCTTCAAACATTTTTAAGGGAGAAGCTTGTAGGACAGCAGAAAATCGCAGTCCACATCAAATCCTGGACAATATGAATGCTGAGGAAGCATTCGCAGGTTCTAAACCAGATATTAGTCCTCTCAGAATTTTCAGATATCCAGTCTACATTCATGTTCCAAAAGATACAAAGACTAAATTAGAACCTTCAAGAAAGAAAGGCATTTTTATTGGTTATAGTGAATCTTTAAAAACATACAAAATTTACATTTCAGGCCAAAAGCAGATTGAAATCAGTAGAGATGTTTCTTTTGAAGAAGATATAGCTTACAAAAGATCTAAAGAATCTAATATGGAAATTGATAGAGAAGATCTTGAGCCTTTTCAAGATATAGATGTTTCTGTCCCAAATTCCCCTTTAGATATTTGGAGGGAAACTACTAAGTTAGAAGATTTTGTTGATCTTGTAGATCCTATAAATTCTACTGCTGGTCCAAGTAATGATTGATTTGACAAGAAGAGACCTTTGTGGGCCAGACATGCTATGCAAGAGGCTGAAACTGAAAAATATGCTGCTCCACATGGCACTTTCACAGAAAGTAAAAGACCTCATAAGCTTGCAGGATATGTTGCTTTGATGAGCCATTCTATAGCATTTAAACCTTCAAATTTTGAGGAGAATTCAAATCAGCAAGTAGGGAAGGATATCATGATGCAGGAGTACCAATCCATAATTAAATGATGTTTGAGACATTGTTCCTAGGCCGAAAGGGATGGTAGTGTTGAAAAAATAAAGCAAGATTTGTTGCTAAAGAGTTTTCTCAAAAAGAAGGTATAGATCATGAGGATATATTTGCTTCTGTAGCACGATAAACTTCTATCAGAACTATTATTGTTGTTGTAGCAGTTAAAAGGATGGAAGCTTCATCAAATGGATGTGAAGACAGCATCCTTAAATAGGGTAATTGAAGAAGAGGTATTCATAGAGCAACAAGAGGGTTTTGTGATTTACGAGAAGGAATCACATATGTGCAAATTGAAAAAGGCTTTATATGGCCTCAAACAAGCTCCATGTGCATGTATGAGAGAGTTGATCATTATCTTTTGAGCTTGGGCTTTCTAAACAATGATACTGATCCAAATTTATATTTCAAGGTAATTGATGATAGAGTCTTAATCTTAGTACTTTATGTTGATGATTTGTTTCTTATTGGTGAAGATTGTCTCATTGTTAAATATAAGGAGTTAGCTTTTGAATTCAAGATGAAAGGTCTCAGTCTTATGCACTATTTCCTTGGACTTGAGGTATGGCAAAGACCAAATGAGATTATCTTGAGTCAAGGGAAATATGGTATTGATATTTTGAAAAGATTTGGTATGTTAGACTGTAAGTTCATGGCAACTCCTATGGAAGCAAATCTGAAAAAATTCGATGAGGTCGCAGCCAATTTAGATTTAGTTCATCCCACTGTGTAGAGGCAATTAATTGGTTCATTCATGTATTTGGTTAATACTAGATCTGATATATGTTATGTTGTTAACACTCTCAATAAGTTCATGTGTGAACCAAGACAGCTTCATCTTGTTGCAGCCAAACACATTTTGAGATACGTACATGGTAAATGGAATATGATCTGAAATATTTTTCTTGTGAAGAGCTAGACTTGCAAGGTTTTTCTGACTCAGATTGGGCAAAGTGAGTGTCTGACAAAAAGAGCATTTTAGGTTGTTGTTTTAGCCTAAATTCAGCTATGATTTCCTGGTGTGGCAAGAAACAATCATGAGTTTCTCAAAGTACAGCTGAAGCTGAATATGGTGCAGCCTGTCTGATTGCAAGAGAAGCAGTGTGGCTTCGTAAATTCCTTGCCCTTGTTTGGACAGCCTTTAGAACCTACTGTGATTCTTTGTGATAACCAAAGTTGTGTGAATCTTTTGGTTAATCATGTTTTACATGGTAGAACCAAGCATGTGGAAATCAACTATCATTACTTAAGAGATATGGTTCAAAGGAAAGCAGTGAAGCTCAGGCAAATTTGCACAAAAAAGCAAACAACGGACATTCTCACCAAGCCACTTCCTAGAGTGAGATTTTTTATTTTTGAGATTAGTTTGGTATTGTGGAAAATGATGCTCTTGCTGAGAGAGAGTCTCAACTTTAGTGATTCTTATCTTTTATTGTTAATGTTGTTGAAGTTTGTAGCTGCAATAGAGATCTTCATCGCTGATTTTACGAGATAAAAATGTCTGTTATGACCGTTATGGTCATCTTCAGTTGAAAGAGACATTTGTGATTATATTGAAGTTAATATTATGCAAAAAGACATGTGTCATACGTCATGCGAAGAGACATGCGTATGGAAATATATAGGGTCTTATTTTTGGGACTCAGAGAGACCTTCATGTGAAAGATGAAGAGTCTTATGCAATCTATTTATATGATTGCCTGGTATATTGTAAATTAGTCAGGTGGAAAGCCATGTACTTGAATATTTCATGATCAATAAAAGATATTTTTGTTGGTGTGGCTGGGTTTTTCCCTTCAGTGGAAGGGTTTTCCCAGGATAAATGCTTTGAGTGTTCTATGTATTGTTTTATACTCTTTTATTGTTGTTTATCTCTATTCCTGTGCTAAAACATTAACATGGTATTAGAGCTAGGTAAGAAAACAGCAATCAGAATCTAGCATGATTGAGAAGCTTCAGTTTATGACTCCTATGCATATTTTTGGATTTATGTGTATTAGATATTTCTTGTGCAAAGTTGTCTTGTCATATATGCATTTTTGATATACTGATGGATGATGGATTAGAACCCTTATGGCTAAATTGGCGGACTACAATAGAAGTTCGATATCAAACTAGATCCCTGAGCTGCTTGTATCAAGTTTTGAGCATGTATGATCAAGAAGAGTAATTCATTATTGATTCTTTTACTATATACGGTCATTATTGCTTTTATGCACTGCAAGACATGAAGGAAGATGACTATTTTTGCATGGAAATGCAATTTTCAAATAAGTTTTTTTTTCTTCTCTATTTTGAATATTAGAGTGTATGAAAGATTAAAGTATATGCATTTTGTTTTTAGTGGTAGACCTCAGAAAGGTATCTTAACAATGAGTTGATGTTAAGCAAACAGAGTTTTGATGCTCATAGTACCATTCAGCAATGGCATCCAAATAGTCTCTTCTTTTATTGGAGGCAACAAATTTTGGGCGTGCTTCTTGGTAGAGAGTGAAGAAGTCAAGAAGTTGAACTGGTAGTTGTGAGGGTGGTAAAGGCAAAAGATTGAGTTGGTATTTTCGAGCACTCTTATATTGTGTCGAAGTTGCAACATTCAACCTAAACTACGCTTAAGCATTGCTCAAGCCTTCATGGGTTGAGCAAGGTTTGATTCAATAATCTCTAGATGAGAGTGCCTGTAGGAGTTGACTACTTGAAGAGGATGGCAGCTTTCAAAGAAAATAAATCATAATAAGACTTGCGATGAGTCTCAGGTGTCGTCAAGTGCCTCTAAGGAACCTAGCGGGTGTTGCTCAACAGCTTCCAAGAATGTTAAGGAGTTAGGTCCATGTGAATGTTTAATAATGATGTGGCACTTAAATTGTCCACCTCAACATGTTGTAGAGTCTTTGATTTATATGTAATGGAAAGCAATCATGTATTACTCTTGTCGAGGTGTCATGACCATAGAGGAAGACTAAATCAAGAATCACGGGTGTGTGGTTATCGACAATGAGAAGCCTCGGATCTTTGGCTATATGCAGCGTTGATTTTTTTATTTTGGCTGGTTGATATTTTTTCTAATTGACTATTTCTTGTCGTCGGTTATAGCCAAGGATTCAACTTTGGCAAATGGTGTTTTGTCCAAATTAAATTCATGATGGTTGTACATAATGATGTTGAACATATCAAACCTATGCTCCACGGGGACGTGTCCCCTAGGTTTTTACCCTTGTACCCATACCGGGTACGAATCAGAGATGCGAGGACTTCATTTTCCTGTCCCCAATGCTGTGTCGCAATCAGTGATTTTGGATACCATCCCCAAAACTCCATTTCCAAGTTGTTGGGGGACGAAGGTATGGATTTCCGTATTGGGGACCCCATTCTTGTCCCTCGCCCATCCCCGATACAATTTCCCGTCCCCCTTTTCCTAGACGGTGGCAGCGGACATGATGCTTCAAAAAAATTGATTTTTTAATATTTTTTAATTTGCTCTCATATTGGTACAGGCCCCACATGGATGTTGGGGAATGCTAAAAGACACAAACCCTATTTTGGCTTTAAAACACAAAAGGTTGAAGTATTTTTTTCATTTGGAGCTATTTGCTAGTTGAGTAGAGGAAGAGGAGGAACAATAGCAGCAAGAGAGGAGTGCATTTTGGTGGTGCAAGAGGAGGTTTTGCCTTCATTCTTCTTCATTCCAGGTATGTTTTTTATCTTCTTTTTGTCACATTCAAGCTTTATTGTTGTTTGTTGCCATTTTTCGTTTTTTCATGACATAGAGAGGGCATGTTGAATGGAACATTGAAATGTTTTCTTTTCCATAACTTGCAACAGTATAATACATTGTAAAATCCAAAGGCAAAAAGATGAGCAACAGTGAGAGTGAGAGAAGTAGTGATAGTATGGATGTTGCCATGCAAGAAACTCAAGTGTCACATTTACAAAGACCAAGAAAAAGACCTAGGGCAGCCATGGATGATTCTTCAGCCCAACCTAATATAGATGTCCCTATGGAAGATCCAATGCCTAATCTATTTGAGTGCCCGTCCAAAGTCCTAAAAAAATATGCCAAAGGCCCATTCAACCCTAAGAAACCTCTCATACAATTTGCCACAAAAGTAGACAACAATAAGAAAAAAAATTCGGGGGGTAGTAGGGAATGGGAGTGCCATATATGTAAGATACATTATTTTGAGAGTTACACAAGAGTGTATTGTCATCTTTTATGGATAGGTGGGGAAGGTGTAAAAGGTTGCAAAAAAATTACAACTGAAGAAAAATTTGAGGCCAATAGGTTGCATGTGGAGGGGGAGTTTTTGAAAGCAAGGGGTCGAACAACTACCAAACCCACACCCACACCCACATTCACTCCCTCATTCACTCCCACTAACACTACTAGTAAAGGGAAGGGAAAGGCCAAGAGAAATACCAATGTGGCTAATTTATTTAACATACAAGCAAAAGAGAAAGCTAAACAGTCCATTGGCAGATTTCTTTTTGATCATGGCATACCATTTCATGTTTCTCGTTCCTCATTCTATAAACAAATGTGCAAAGATATATATGTTGTTGGTCCCTCATTTAGACCACCAAGAGAGACTAAATTATGCACCACTATCATTGATAGAGTACTCAAAAGTAAACATTTTGATGAAGGATATGAGACAAACATGGATGATTGATGGATGCTCTATCATCATGGATGGGTGGACTGATATCAAACATCGGCCACTCATCAATCTTATTGTCACTAGTACAGCAGGGGCCTATTTTCTTAGAGCCATTGATTGTTCAGGAAAAAGGAAGGATGCATCCTTCCAATTTCAGATTTTGAAGGATGCTATAGAAGAGGTAGGGGCTTCAACTGTTGTGCAATTAGTGACTGATTCAGCCCGGGTGTGTAAATCAGCTGGATTGATAGTAGAGAGCACCTATAGACAAATATTTTGGACCCCATGTTGTGTAAATGCATTGAATAACACCTTGAAAGACTTTGGAAAAATTGATTGGATAAAGGCTATGGTGTTCGAGGCTAGAGATGTGCAAATGTTTATTTGCAATCATCACACATCTCTTGCACTATTTAGGACATTTTCCAAAAAAGAATTCTTCAAGCCCGTGGACACTAGATATGCTAGCTACTTCATTTTGTTAGAGAGGATGCTTGAGGTCCAAGAGGCCTTACAGTCCATGGTGGTCAATGCAAAGTGGAATAGATAGCATGAATCAAGCACCCCGGATGGAAGACTTGTGAAACAAAGAATCCTGGATGAGAATTGGTGGACCACAATGAGGTAAGAAACATAAATAATTGATATCATAATTGTTATTGCTGATTTAATAAAATATTTCTAACTTAGGCACTTGCTGATTTTTAAAAATTGATGATGTTTCTCACTTGTAATTTTCTTTCATTTGCAAATACATTTGCTCCTTCATTGACCCTGTTGTGCAGGTCATTAGATATGCTGATACTGACTCTCCTAGCCTTGAAGAGATTTATGAGACCTTTGATAGCATGCTTGGGCAGATCAAGCAAGCTATTAAAGACAAGGAACCTACTTCGGAGTTCTATGAGGAGCATCTTAAGCCCATTGTGATGAAAAGGTGGAACACTATGAACACCCCACTTCACATGGCAGCCTATGTAGTCAATCCGAAATGGTATGCACCAAGGCCTAGAAGAGTGCCTGCATCTGCTGATGAGGAGGTGAATGTAATTTAAATTTAATAATTTATGTTATAGATTTCTGATTTTTTTTATTTTAATATGTCTTCAAAATCTTGATTTTATTTGTAAACTAAGTTTTCTAAATTCTAACTTCTAATTTTTTGTTTGTTGAATGTAGGCAAAGGAGGGCTTCTTCAAGGCGCTTTCAAAAATGTATAATGCAGAGGATGCCGCAAAAATTCGAGGGCAATGGCTTGACTTTGCCAATCTTTGTGGTCCAACATTTGGTAGACCAAAGGCAAGGATTGATAGAGCTACATTAGCTCAAAGGGACCCAGTTGGATGGTGGACATGGCATGGTAGAGATGCACTTGAGCGGAAAGCTCTTGCCACCCGTCTTCTCTCATAGGTTGCGAGTTCCTCTGCTATAGAGAGGAATTGGTCTACATATAGCTTTATCCAATCAATCAAGAGGAACAACCTTACCTCTAGACGATCGGAGAAGCTTGTGGCCATTCACAGTGTATTGCGACTAGAGGAGTTGCAAAGTCTTGAGTATCGACAAACTCCAGCACTACGTTGGGATGTTAATCCAGAGGATGCATTGCAGATTGATGAGGATGACACACCTCTAGGCCTGCTTGGTGTTTCATTGGATGAGGACCCTTTGCCTACCCCTGGCAGTGATTCAAAGGAAGAGACTGGCACTGATCTTGATTTAGATATAGATCTAGAATCTTAGATTAGTAGAGGACAGCCATATATTTGGCTTTCCGCTATGCAGATACTCGGATACATTGTTGCTTTTGATTATTATGGAGATGGACATCTACACTTCTAGTTCTAGTATTTACTTTCATTATGTCATTTTGATTTCATGCATGATGATGATACATTGATACTTGGAGCCTTTTGGGATAATTGTATGTCATTTTGATTTGAATCTTGATAGTTTTCAATTTCCATGTATGATAGCCTATACTATGCTCAATGTTCTGATATGCATATTTGAATTATATCTCTAATACTCTATATTAAAAAAAATTAAAAATCCCCTATATTCTATAGCTGTCCCCTAAGGTCCCGTCCCCTAAATTTTGGCTTCGACCCATACCTGTATCGGAAACACGACCCCGTCCCCTAAAACGTCCCCGTACCGGAAACTCCATGGAGCATAGTATCAAACGCTGCCTAGACAATGAAATGGCATCGTGCAATGTTGGAAATGGTCACAGCATCATCTGTGATTTCGACCAAGCTGGGCATATTCATTATGGAGAGTACAAAAAGTGAATTAATTCAAAAGTCAACGCAAGAGAAAATTTGACCAATATCCTAAAACTGACGTCTCTTTATTTTTTTGTGTTAAGACTCTTACAAGTCTTTGGGTGGTTGTTTTCCGCACTTGTAAACATCATCATGTTCTTCATGAAGTCCTTTTCTGTTGGTGCATGACCTGTTTAGTCACAGGTTGTGCAAAGGAGAAATATAAGTATATTTTTGGACAAGGCAGTAGTACTTGCTTTGCAAGTTCTATTGCTGCCTCTACAGGTCTGTTGTTATGATACCGGGAACAAGATTTTTGTTCTATCAAAGGTTTCTGGGTTTTTGGGTCATCAACACTAAGACCTCATGGCTCTACTGGCAACAAGATTTGCTTCACATATAAGTATCGCAGCTTTCTTTATTGTTGTTTTGCTATTTGGGTCTGTTCCTAATATTATATGGATACTCATCTATACAAACTTCTCATGGGTGACCAAATTGAATCCTCATCCTATATTTTACATGAATCAAATGATGTCTATTTAAGGGGATTCTACGGATTGGAGATTTGTAGGATGTCATTCATGGGAGCCATCCCAATTTCCCTATACTTCATTCTTTTATCAATCTGATGAAAGAAAGGATTGTCAATCTGCTTAGTGAAACAGTAGATTAACCACAACATTAGAGACCTGTGGTGTTCCTTCATAAGCTATTCAGAGGTGTTGTGAATAAACCAACACATGGATTTTAAGGAAGATTAGATGATAAAAGACACAAGACATAATCTCTTTCCTATGTATATTTCTGTGCATGTTGGGACTAGATCACAAAGAGATGAGTATTTATCATTATATCTCTTGAATATTGATTATTAATAGTGATTGCTTTTAGCATTGATAGTCATGAGTTATTAATATCTCGTATGGTTGCAAGGAGCAACAAAGAAGCAATAAGATGAATGTTGCTTTGATGAGACATATTCAGACGGAGACTATTCAGCTTCAGAGGGAGATTGCATGATAGAGGGAGATGTCCAAACCTTTGCAAGTTTATGGAATAGTCAGTCATCTCATCGTGGTGATTAAAGTTGTCCCCGCTAAGAGAGTTGTCTCTGTTGAGAGGGAGTCTCTGTTAAGAGAAAATCTCTGTTACTAACGTATTCTTCTCTGGGAGAAGTTTGAGGTGAAAGCCCTCATTCCACCCTCTGCGAGTAGATATGGTGGACCACCCTCTATGAGTAGGCATGGTGGAAACTTATTCTTCTCTGGAAGAAGTTTGAGGTGAAAGCCCTCGTTCCACCCTCTGCAAGTAGGTATGGTGGACCACTCTCTACGAGTAGGTGTGGTAGAAACATATTCTTCTCTAGGAGAAGTCTGAGGTGAAAGCCTTCGTTCCACCCTCTACAAGTAGAAATGGTGGATCACCCTCTGCGAGTAGGCATGGTGGAAATGTGAGCAGGCATGGTGAAAGTCACATGTGTGACTTCATTCTATGTGCTTATAAAGTAACTGTGGTGGATTATGTTATGCCGAGATAACATATGTGAACTTATCATCTTTGGTTGTAGATATATGTGCATGCCTGACTAAAGATCTCTCTCTTGCTAAGAGGGAGTGTTGAAGTTTGTAGCTGCGATAGAGGTCTTCATCTTTGATATTACGAGATAGAAATATATTTGATATGACCGTTATGGTCATCTTCAGCTGAAAGAGATATTTGTGATTATATTTAAGTTATTATTATGCAAAAGACATGTGTCATATGTCACGTAAAGAGGCATGCATATGGAAATATGAAGGGTCTTATTTTTGAGACTCAAAGAGAACTTCATGTGAAAGATGAAGAGTCTTATGCAATCTATTTGTATGATTGCCTGGTATATTGTAATTAAATCAGGTGGAAACCCATGTACTTGAATATTTGATGATCAATAAAAGATAAGTTTGTTGGTGTGGCTGGGTTTTTTCCCTTCCATAGAAGGGTGTTCCCAGGATAAATGCTTTGAGTGTTCTTTGTATTGTTTTATACTGTTTTATTGCTGTTTATCTCTATTCCTGTGCTAAAAAATTAACAAATGCATTCTTCTTTGTGAGAAAAGTTTTAGGTGCAAGTCCTTGTTAATGTAAACTTCTCTATGAGAGAAGTTTGAGGTGCAAGCCCTTGTTAATGCATTCTTCTCTGCGAGAGAAGTTTGAGGTGTTCCACTCTCTCGGAGTAGCCACAGTGGATCCACCCTTTGGGCATGGTAGATCCACCCTCTGGGAGTAACCATGGTGGATGTCATGTGAGAGACTCTACGACTTAGCTCTTGTGTTCTTTCACCCTTTGGGAGTAACCATGGTGAATGTCATACTGAGATGACAATATAATTTTGAAAAAATCTGTGATGAGGTTTTGTTATTGAGATTTTTTTTATGCAACCTTTTATGTTTGACAAGTTGATCGATGATATGACATGAATAATCTCTCTCTTGCTAAGAGGGAGTGTTAAAGTTCTGGTAGCCGCGAAACAGGTTATTCATACTTGTGTTTCTCTGTTTTGTGCTCATGCAAGCTGCTTCCTCTTTGCGAAAATGTTATTGTATTCATCGTTACTAATCGAGAGCAGCTTATTTTCTGTCAAAGAGCATCTGCTTTCATCAGTTATTGTTACATCCTGCTAAGAGATCTTGTTGGCTTTCGTTTCATGGTCAGCTGTTAAGCTTCCTTATTGTGCTTAGACTATTCCTTTATCAGCATTCACTCTCATATAATATTCCTACTGTATTCGTATTCTTACTGCTGAGAATGGATGACTCAGCATCGTGGATGACTTGGCACCGCTGTTTTGTCTTGCTGTCGATTCATGCAACATGTTACCGTAATTTGTTAAAGAGTCAGTATTAAGTGTGTAACCATCATCCCATGGTATTCCGTGGAAGCTGCTTCAGCTTCGGTGACATGTCTTTGATTAACGGGATGGAAAACAAAAAGAGTCTCTAATGACATATTCATTCAGGAAAAATAAAATGTAAGTGTCTGCAGGAAAAAAGGGGTTGTTGGTTCATTCTGAGAATGTTTCTTGATCTCTGTGATCAGTTCATAGTTTTTCCGTGTTGAAGAATTCATATAATTTTTCGATTAAGTGGATATACTCAGTACTGTATATCAGATATCTGAGTTGTGCATGATCAATATCTGTTTGTAAGTCTTTTCAGTATTAGTAGTATGTAAGAGATACTCTTGGCCTTTGTTATGTATAGCCAGAGTGAACTATTTATGAATAAGGCGGATTAGGCTTATTCGTTGGATATTTATGTCTTCAATCGTAAGCAAGAGATTCATGTATTCGTTTTGAGAATTCAATAAAGGAATTATCATTTTTATGGGCTGGGTTTTTCACCCTCAAGTGGAGGGTTTTCCCAGGATAAGTCTTTTGCGTCCACTGTTCTCTGTAATTTGAATTTCAGCTCATTGCATTTTATGTATTCTAATTCAAAATTTAACAAGGTATAGGGTTATCAAATCACTAATTAAAAAGAAAATTTAAAGAAATTGAGCACGTCTTTAGGTCTCAGAACAGAAATCTTTCTAAGAGTAAAGATGTGGCTGATGTAAAACAACACATGCCGAGAAAACCGAAAGCCACAAACAAGCATTCGTAAGCATGATATTTTGAGGAGCTAGAAACAACTATAAAGCATTAATTCACACGTCCTAACATCCTAACTCGTTACAATTTCAAACAAATAGAATTATAAAATGAATGCAAATTTCTCTAGGCTAAATGGTTCCCTGGAATGCATTTCCATGGCTCAACTCCAATGTTATGCAACATGGGAAAAGCTCAGACATTTCACTATCAGTGGTGCAAAAAATTTATTCCAGCAATTTCCCTCATTCCTCACCTAAAAGAATTTCTCCTCAAATTACATGGAGATATAACTGCAGTCGCAATTGTGTCACAAAAGCGACCAATGATAATAAATGAAGGGAATGCACAAAAGAACATCATACCATGCAGAATCAGTAAGCCCAAAACAAAGGCAGACACTTTAAATGTCATCTCCTGAAGTCTGCAACTATTTAGTTCTACTGGAAAAGAAAATAAAATCTAAACAACAAAAAAATCATTGATTTAAAACTAATGCAGCAGCGAAATGTACGGTCAGAGACATACCCGAATATAAAACGACCAGTTTAAAAAGAATTGGGGAGACAGTACCTATCTATTAAATAAATAAAGAATCCATTTGATAATATACTTGTTATATCTACGAGGGTGAACCGCCTTCCACCCATTTGTTTGCATGCTTAAAACAGCAAAAAGTTGCATTGACTAATCTAGAATACGCGGGATTACCCTTTTCATAAACCTGCGTTGAAAGTATATAAAGGGAAATAAATTATACCTTACAAATTTAGGATTAATGGAGATTGGAATTAATTCAGAGTTAGAGGGAGGTTAATTAAATGATAAAGTGAGGGGTTAAGAATGTTTGAGAAAATTATAAGTTGAGAGGTTAGGAGTGTTAAGACTTATATTTGTTGTTTATTCGTTGTAGATGATTAGTAATATTTTATACTTCTTCTTTTTTTTAACTATCAAAATTATAAATTTAATATTGTGTTTTTCTTTCTTTAAATTATGATCAATGTGTAATAGATTATATTTTGTTTAATACTTTGATTTTTGGATATTGTTTTAAGTGTAGTTGTTTATCGATAGGCATTCTACAATGGCTGATTGGGTGGAGTAAGAGGCTGTGAGTGTGTTAATATTAACATTTACTTTCTAGGTTAAATTTGACACCATGTACATGTCAAAATCTTTATAATTTATTATAAATATGATATTAAAAAATATATATATTACATAAAATATTTCTTTAAATTACAAACTTAAGAGATATAAATAATCCTTTTTTTTTTTAAACATAAGTGCCAAAAAAAGACAAAATATGATAAACTTAAGAAAGTGTAAAAAAAGAATGGAAATAAAAATAGTTTTAAATGTAGTAAATTAAATGTTAATCATGTTTATAATGGATATATATTGGCATTTCTTTAGATAGATTTATTTATGATATCTATACTAATTTATACTGTAGTGTTGAAAAGTATCTTGGAATATATAGCATTTATAAAAATTGTTATTGACTTCTTTAATAGCGTTCCAAACCCTTATATTGATGTATTGAGAAAGCAACATAAGTGTCCAAGATGTTGATATGATGTTATATTTGATTATTTAATATCGATACATGTTCTATGTTATGATCCAATGAAACTCTCTAATATATGATTGGTGATTCTAATGTATAAGCATTGGTTAGAATTAAAATTTATTGAGTAGTCGTGGAGTTATAAATAGTGATGTCATATTAACAATAGCGAGACAAAATCTAATTTTAAGCATAGGCCTTAGATAGTGTCATGATGATGTGATGGAATTAGCTTCTGTAGAACCAAGAAAGAGTTATAAATGAAATTATATTGTACAAGATTATCATGATCTTTGAATTTATATGACCTTCACAATTTATATTGACATAAAATTGTGCAAAATGATAAACATGGTAGGGATAACATATCATCTCCAAATTAAGTGCATATATCTTTATAGATTCAATTTGAGAAGGGAAAAAGATGTAGTTGTCATATATGAATTTAATCGTCTAAGGTGCAAATCAAAGATATGATTATTAAAAGTCATATAATGAGAAACAACATTTTATTCAAAATTTGTCCACATTATGAGGATAAAAATGATGAGTAAAATAATTATGTGTTAGGTAACATTATTTTTAAGAGCAACATACATTATATTATTAAAGAATAAAGGCTTGTAAATATGTTATGATAAGCATATTGTGTCCAATGTGATTATGCAAAGATAACATGAGAATATCATGTGACATATGATCATGAAACTACTAGAAAGAAATTCCATTAAAATGGTGCAGGTTAGGAAAATCGAGGGTTAGATACAAGACATGATAACCAAAAAAACTCTACAATAATGTTATTCAAAATCCTAATCTCTTAATGAAGCTTTGAAACTAAGTTGCACACATCAATGAAAAACGTAAATAAAACTTATACAAACCTTGCATTTTATTCGATTGTTTTTTCTTCTTCTATAATTTGATATCACTCTATATATTAATAAATACACAAGTGTGAAAAAAAGAAAGGATAGTTCCACGTCGATTGTTGGTTATTGATGAGTAAAACTATTATGTGTTAGATAACATTATTTAAGAGCAGCATACATAATATTATTAAAGAATAAAGGCTTGTAAATATGTTATGATAAGCATATTGTGTCCAATGTGGTTATGCAAAGATACCATGAGAATATGGTGTGACATATGATCATGAAACTACTAAAAAGAAATTCCATTAAAATGGTGTAGGTTAGGAAAATTGAGGGTTAGATACAAGACATGATAACCAAAAAAACTCTACAATAATGTTAATCATTTAATCCTAATCTCTTAATGAAGCTTTGAACCTAAGTTGCATACATCAATGAAAAACGTAAATAAAATTTATACAAACCCGGCATTCTACTCCATTGTTTTTCCTTCTTCTATAATTTGATATCACTCTACATATTAATAAATACACAAGTGTGAAAAAAGAAAGGATAGTTCCACATCAATTGTTGGTTATTGACGTGTAAAATTATTATGTGTTAGATAACATTATTTAAGAGCAACATACATAATATGATTAAAGAATAAAGGCTTGTAAATATGTTATGATAAGCATATTGTGTCCAATGTGATTATGCAAAGATACCATGAGAATATAGTGTGATATATGATCATGAAACTACTAGAAAGAAATTCCATTAAAATGGTGTAGGTTAGGAAAATCGAGGGTTAGATACAAGACATGATAACCAAAAAAACTCTACAATAATGTTAATCAAAATCCTAATCTCTTAATGAAGCTTTGAAACTAAGTTGCAAACATCAATGAAAAACGTAAATAAAACTTACACAAACCCTACATTCTACTCCATTATTTTTCTTTCTTATATAATTTGATATCACTCTATATATTAATACATACACAAGTGTGAAAAAAAGAAAGGATAGTTCCACGTCAATTGTTGGTTATTCTACTTATTTGATTAATTTTCCAAAGAATCAATCTTCCTGTAAATGAAAAAATGAGACAAATGGCCAATTGAAAAGAATTACTCATAAAACAAGTACAATTATTCTACACTAAGCTATGGAAATTTAGGTGGTAATCCCTTGCAATATATATGGATATGAAGCCATTAATGATAATAATTGCACAAGTGGATGAGTTTTAGTAGAATAAAATAGAGCATGTGTGAATGCATGCAAAATTATTTTTATTTTGATTACATCCACAATTTGCCCACAGCTAAGAGTGAGCCCTATTCTAGCTCTACTCCTATGAATAAAAAGTACAACATGTGAATTTAATCTAAGGTACAAATGAAAAGATATGATCATTAAGGTCATATAATGGGAAACAAACATTTTATTCAAAATTTGTCCACAGTATGAGGACAAAAAGTGATATGTGTAAAATAAGGATCTGTTAGGTACTATTGTGAAAGAGTAAGATTTTTTTTTTTTTAAAGTATGGTCCTGTAAATCTATTACCATAAGCATATCGTGTGTAGTGTGATTGTGTAAAGATATAATGAGAATATGGTGTGACATATGATCATGAAACTGCCACAAAGAAATTTTATTTAAAATTAGTGTAGATTACAAAAATAGCATGTTAGATACAAAAACATGATTAGACAACCACAAAAAGCTATACAAACATGTTAATCAAAAATCATAATCTCTTAATGAAGCTATGAAATTAAATTGCATAAATCAATGAAAAATGCAAATAAAACATATGCAAATCCTTCATTTTACTCCATTATTTTTCTTTCTTCTCTAATTTGATGTTACTCTCTATTTTAATAAGTGAACAAAAATGACAAAAAGAAAGGATAATTCAATAGCATTATTGGTTCTTCATTTTTTTTCTCGAGCTTTCCTAAGAATTGATTTTATCATATTAATGCAAATATGAGACACATGGCAAACTGATAAGAATTGCTTAGAAAGAAAGTAATTCTTTTACACTTCAAGCTCTGACCCCTTGCAATCTTTATAGATCTCAAGTAATTAATGATATATATTGCACAAGTACATGACTATTAGTGAATTGAGAGCATCTTTGGTACTTTGGCAATCTTGCATTAACCAAAAAAATAATTTCATGTTTATTATTATGTCCTTGTTCGAAGAATGGTCATTGATCTTCATGGTTTTTCTTTTTGTGCACTTGGCCCTCCTTAAGGTGGTTCTATCATGGATCCTTTCTCTATGTTTGTGGAACTTAATTCCTTCATATGAGGGAGGTATCCTTCTATTTGTTCAGGTCATACTTATTTCATGGCAACTTGAGTAACCTTTAGGTTTGGCTTCTGCAAGATTACGTGTGATATCAAGGCTTTTTGCAACCTTGGGAATCTCTTCTTGGATCTTGCATGGAACTATTTGTGTCCCTATGGATGTTATTTTTCATAGTTGATTGGTCTTTGATTTCTCTTTTGGGGTTGGACCTATATTTTGTAATAATTACCTGACAAGCCAACTTGTGGTCTTGTTGGAGCTATATAATTTGAGATCTAGGATTAGATAAAAAGAAGGAATTTGCATAGAAGGAAGATTAAATATTTTTTTAACTTTGTAAGTCCAAGCTCTAAGCTTGCAGATTGTAAATTGAATGTAGATGGTTGCAACCAGGTAGGCCTTATGTGAGATAGGTTATCAAAAAATTGTCTCATCATATCTATATGGAATTCATATAATTTCTTGCAGTTTCTCCTATATCATGTTGGCTTCCATCTATAACTCTAGTGAGGGTGGCTTGCGAGTGGTTTTTGAATCATTTTGCCTTGTGTCACTAGTAGAATTAATAAAAAAAATGTGAATTCATTCAAAATTGGCTCTATTTTGATTGCATACACAGTGTATGCACACCTAAGAGTGAAATTTTTTTTTAATTCTACTCCTATGAACAAAAAGTAAATTCTTTGATTTTGAATTATTTTTTGAAAAGTATAAATCCTTGAACTAATGCCTAATTCATTTGAACAATCATAAGCAAGCACAAAGTTGTCATGTTTCAAGTTAACTTATTAGCATGGATGAATTTGAGTATTTCTAACTAAAAAATAATTTTGGTCAAATATATGGTCTAGCTTGATTAATTCTAGCTAAGTTGGATAAGTGCTTCAACTTCACCAATTGAAAATATATATTAAATACATGTTTTATACAAATTTGTGTCCAATTACTAAAGAAATAAAATTATTTCAGAAAAGAAATATTTTCATAGCTCCTACTCTTTTTTATGATATTTTAAAAATATATTAAAAAATGTATTTTTGTAGAGTGCAAAGTCAAGATTATGTTCATATAGATTTTATAGTGTTTTAATTAGATATTGTATATTGTAATTAAAAATATCGCAATTAAGTATTTAAAAATCGAGAAGATGTTGATTCAGAGAAAGAAAAAAATAGCAAATCATATCTAATTTTTTTGAAAATTATATGCTTAAGTAGAGGAGATTTAGTCCACTAAGAATGTATAACTTCTTTTTTATTAGGATAGATTTGTTATGAAAAATATGATTAGAGATGAAAATCATCAATTTTAGGTGAGTTGGAATTGGAATTTGAATTGTTATAAAAGAGAAAATATAAGTTGAGAACTAATTTTTCTTTTTCCATGCATTGGATATAGATGTCATCTATAACATATTTTGAAATAAGAAGAAAAAAAAGTATATTTACATATAGTTTTGGATGGGAACAAGACGCTTTGATATTGAGCATTTTCTAGCAACTAAAATTTTAAATTTTAAATAAAAAATCATACCAATTATAATAGTCATAAAGCTTAGCCCTTTTAACACATTTCATCATTTTAATTCATTTTCAAATTTCAAACAAAAATGCCACTTTTATGTCATTGAAATTGATTTTTTTGGTGTTGTTAGCCTTTTTCTTTATAAATGTGTTACATGAATATTCATTTGCATCAAATTACAAATCATCCTTATCGAATCACTACTATTCTCATAAAGTTAGAACAATACACAAATGGGATTTAATTCTTTGCTTGAAGGAAACCCTATTTATGCATCACACATTTATGAAAAAAAAAAAAAAAGCAAATCAATTAATTCTTAACAGATAAATTCAAATAATAAGAAAGAGAATGAAAATGGGAGACAATCCATGGTGATATTTTCATTGTTTTTTGTACAATATAACCATACAATTCACCCAATACACAACTCTATGTAGTTTAGTATGAAAAATATGTTAGAGTAATAAATTATTTCTTTATTAATTAAATCATTTTGATTTAATTATTAAGTCACTTATTACCTCTAGTTTATTTAAGCTAAACTTTGGGCATATAATAATTAACTCTTTTATTAATTATTATCATGCAACCTAGGTTTTACCTTTTAGGGTTTTGATCTCCTTTATAAGGATGATCTCTCTTAGTAATCTCATTAATTCACTTTTGATAATAGCAATATCTCTTTATGCTCATCAAGAATATCTCATCTTTTGTGGATCTCTGAATTCCAGCCTCCATAGTTTTTGTGTCTCTCTTTCTCTGACAGGTGTTTGCATGCATGTGATTCTTGGGAGCTATGGGGTTGAACTTTCATCAACTTCAACATGGTATCAGAGGTCCAGATCTTCATGCCCCTATCATGTCTATGAGAGGTTTGGCTTGGCTTTCAGATCTGTATTTTTTCTTTCAAAGGGTTTCATTTTTCAAAGGTTTTTTGTATTGGATCTAGGGAGTCACTGATTTTAGGTGCACTTTGAGAAAAAATGGACCTCACTATTGAGCTCATAGCGCCCAAAAATATATATTTTCATATAAGGTAAGTCCAGTTTGGACACAATTGGAATCAGAGGCAAAAAATAAATTGCGCCCAAATTTGGCACGTTTCCTGATGTGGCAATCTATACATTTTGGCACAAAAACTGAGATTTCTCACACAGAAATCATGGTTTTCTAGCAAAAAAATAAAGGCTTTTTGGCACAAAAATTGAGATTTTCAAGGACAAAAATCAAGTTTTTTGGTATGGAAATCGAGATTTATTGTACATAAACTGAGATGAGAATTGAGGTGCATTCACACAAGAATTGAGGTGAGTTGGTATGGAAATTGAGGCATGTTGGCATGGAAATTGATGCATGTTGGCATAGAGATTGATGCATTTCACCTATGCTTGTCATTCTGACTCTGTTTGGACTTGCCCTCTCATTTTTGCTCATATCTTGGGCATATAGACTTCATTTTTTGCAAACAAGATATCATCGGAAAGCTGATTCTGAAGTGGACATATTGGTGCATGTTTTACTACTAAATTTTTCCAAAATGGTACCTATTTTTTCTATCAAAGTGAGGGGTTTTATTTTACACTCTAGGAGACATATCTTGAGTACTTGATCTTTGATTTGGGAATTATTTATATCATTGGAAAGGTCTTTCTATACTCTTTCCACTAGATATTGCTCTAGGCATATTCTATTTAGTTTTTAGTTTTTTTTGGCATTCTAGTGGATATCTTGGTTGTTTCGGGTCTAGGGATCGATTTTGTTGCTTCAAATGATTCATCATGGTTTTTACTATCTATTGTATCAACCTTATGTCTGTTTTGATCTTTTTTGACATCTTTTTGTAGTATTTTTGCAAATGCACTAAGATAAAGTGCTACTTTAGTATATTTTAGGATCTTGCACATCTTTGTGTTTTGTTGTACTCACACTACATTATAAAGTTCCTTGGGAGGTTTCATGTTGGCCATATTTTTCATCTTCCTTTGTAAAGTGAGTGTTTCGTTAACAACATTAGCGTCATGATGTATCGATGACACATGCCATTATAGGTGTTTATACTTCTTTTGCACTCTCAATGTTCCTAGTTCTTTCTGCAAGAGATATTGCATTCATTTTTAGTGTTCATATCTTACCTCTCAACATTATGGGGGGTTATGTTGATTCTATTTCTTTCTTGGTTTGATGGAGTGAGCTCTGTATTCAGTATTTGATCTTATGTACTAGGAGATTGCAGTGGCTAGATACTTATGCATTTTAGTGAGATGGATCATTTACCATATCGACATTCTTTCATTCCTAGTTTTGGAGGCCATGAAGATACCTTCCATCTTCGATTGATCAACTCTTCAGACTTTGTCTTCTCTACCTAGTCATATTCTATACAATGGAGGTTCTTCAAATCGACCTTTTGGCAGTGTTTGCAGCTTCATGCTTCAATGGTGTTCTTCATGATCATCTTTTGTTCCTATCTTCTGGGACATTCCCTAGTTTGGAGGCTTCTTCAGTCCTTTACTAGTTATTTTTAGCATTATTTCCATATCTTTTTGGAGTAGAGTTTTTCCCATGTGGTTTTCTCTATTTCTCCTCTTTTCAAAGATTTGGTTGTGCTTAGGTATCTCATCCAGTCTTGTTGTCAAGACCCAATTTTACTTTCAGTAGTAGTTTCTAGGTTTTTAGCTACTCCCTGAGTTTATTTTAAGGGGGGCATTAGAGTAATAAAGTATTTCCTTGTTAATTAAATCTTTTTGATTTAATTATTAAGTCACTTATTGTAATCACCTAAAAATGGTCATCTAGACTATTAGCCCCCTTCTCAGCATTTTGGCTAATTAATTTAATCATTTATCTAGACCAAATTGCTAATAATCAATTTATTTGATTATAACCTATAGTTTGACTATGCTATCTTAAGTTCATTATTTGATTAAAAGAACATGTCCCCTTTTAATTAAATAAAAGACCCCATTCTTCTAACCCACTTAAAGTGCACACATAAAGTCCTTTTTCTATTTTGCAATTAAAAGAAAAGGCTTTGTGACTTTTGTCTTATATGACAAGTCAACTTATATTCTATTGGTTGACTTGTGTGTGCACATGGATCACTCCTCTTTTTGAATTTCACCATTGATCATCCACCATCTTCATCTTGATCTCTATCGTCCATACATCTTTAAAAGGGAGAGAGCTTTCCCCTTCAATCGATCCTCATTTTGAATATTGTTATGCTGCAGGTTTTCTAACAGGTTTCTTTGGAGCTTTGTGGAGAACTTCTATTTCTTGTCTACATTCTCTCATACCATGACATTTTAGCTTAGATTCATGTTGCATGTTAGTTTAACTTCTATTTTGCAATAATCTCTCACATAGCTTAATATTTGGATTGTAACACTCTCATGCATGTTTTAGCATAGCTCCACTTTGCATCTCATTCTAGCTTAATTTTCATTTGCATTGCATTCTTGAGAAACTCTTTGGGACATTTGCATTCTTGCATCTTATCTTTGGAACCTCCCATTGCATGGTTTACTAGCAAGAAGAGTATCTCTAAGGCTCATCTAAGAGCCCTTGAACTTGAAATACACTCTCTTGCACTCCGTGGATAGGGAGCTCTAAGCCGGCATCCAAACTTTCAAACTCATGGAATCATTTGGATAGAAGGGTTTAGAGTGGGACACTTTCGAGTGTACATTTTTGGCGCCCACCGTGGGGCTTGAATCAAGTTTCTAACTCCATTTGCTTTTATATTTCATCTCTAATTTTTTACAGCAGCATATTGGATCTAATCAAGTGCTTTTGTAGAATTATCACTTGGATTTTAAGGCCAACCCATAAGTAGATTGGTTTGAAGGCCAAAAATCTAGTTGGTTTAAAGATTTGATCATATCTTTTAAACCACTTGGATTTTGGTTCTGATTTTTTTTTTTCAAGTTAAGTATGTGTTCAAAATGTCTCAGTCCGATTTTTAGAAAATTTTGACATGATTTGCGAGAGTTATGATTTTTTTCTTTATTTTTCATAAAAAGATGTTTCTAATCACAAATCAGTGAATTTTTCAAAAAAACTTACATTTTCAAAAAGGTTTTTCAATTCGAATGGGGGTTCTTTCTTTGTGTTTTGAATTTTGAGGTCGTATTAAGGATCAAAAACTCAATTTGATAAATTTGGTCTATTTTGATAAAATCGATCTCTAGAGCGCAAATGAAAAGATTTTTTTAAATTTCTTGCATTTTTGAGAAGCTCTCTGATTTTTAACAGGGGTCTCTTCTTTTCATTTTTATTTTTGGATACGAAATCATAGCAGACAAGTCCAATCTTGTTGACTAGGTCAAAATCAAAGAGTAAAAATGAGAGCATTTGTGATTAACTTGCACTTTCTTTGCATACACTTGGTTGGCAGATAAATTGGATTTTTGAGGCAACTCACCACTTTTTATTGTAGATTTTTATGTTATTTCACACTAACTTTTGGTGCTAACAAGTTGTGATTACAGGTTGCCATCCTTATGAAAAAAATTGAAACATTGCATAAAAAGAATGCATGTCAAAGCTTCAAATGCGCAAGGGCTACTAACATTGTTTGCAGGGCTGCCCAAAGCATAAAAACTCAAAATTTTTTTCTTTTTTGTTTTCATGTGTGGCATTGACTAATTATTCATTTTTCATAGGCACATAAAACTTGTGATTGAAGTCTTTTGGTAATAGGAGAGTATGCTCTTCACCCTTCTGGTGAATCAGAAATCTTGACTTGCCATTTGGTTTCAAAAGCAAGGGGTAACTAAATCTTCTTGGCGTGTTTGGGAGAAAACGATTGGAATAGGAGAGTATGCTCTTCACCCTTGTGGTGAATCAGAAATCTTGACTTCCAAAAGTTGATCCACTCTATGTGTAGTTTAGAATCCTTTAGAGGGCCTGCTCTCGGACAACCTGAGAGGAACGACCCAAGTGGGGACAAGCAAATTACCCAGCTCTTCCAACCCACTATAAACTCAAGGCTATTAAGGACACAAAACTTTGGTAGACATAGTGTTTGTCTTTGCCTAGTGTGATTGCTTATGGGATTTTGGCCATAGGGAGATCACTAGGCAAGAATGCTTAAGGTACTATTGTGGTCACGAGACCAGTTACTCATCGCAAGGTGAGGTGTCTTGTATCAGGAGCAAGAGGAGCACTATGAACGGAAGCCCTATCTAAACACCCTAAGTTAGTAACTACCCCTTTTAGCCGCTCAACTTCTTGGTGCAAGGATTGATCCTAGTGGATTACCCGGATCACCCCAAGATTTACATTCACCATATGTGTTCCCTTGATTGTGCTTATGGAACTTCCATGACAAAGCCAATATCTCTTGTGGGAAACCACTTGGTGTGAGGAAAAGGAGCATCAAGCATGAGCCAAGTTGTTGAGTAATGAACCATGACATTTAGGTAGATATTGCTTGATGTGTTCTTGAATGTGCTAGACCTGTGAAATTTTTTGGAACATACACATGATGATAGTTATACGGCTTTCTTTTAAGACCTCACATATGCTTGTATCATGCAAGGTTGCTTTGTCCCTTGCTTGATTGTTTGAAGACTACTCCATGTGTCACTATCTTGCTTGGAAAGAAATTGTTTTTGAGCATCAAACTTGCTATGCTATCAACTATTGTTAAACTTTGTCAACCAAGTCAAAGCATCAAGTCTTAACATTTTTCTTATGTTGCTTGCTAAGGGGAGTCTCATCATTTGACTTTGATTTGTTATGTCTCTAATTTTTGAACATGCTTAAAGTGGCTCTTTGGTCTTAGTGCTCTTGGTCTTTCTATCTTCATGGTCTATGTCTACTTGCTAGTTATCTTTTTGCTGAAATGGTTGCCTTGATTTCTTGACTACACTCCTGGGTTGGAGAGTTGTTCACTTGTCACCCTGCTTGCTCTATCTATTTGGCTATTTGGGCATCTTGCCTAGCTATTGACTTGAGTCATTCATGTCATAAGTTTCTTGGGCATATTGTTTGACAAGTCACTTTCATCTCTCTCTACTATATTGGCAAGTGAATAATCTACCTCTCTAGTTTGGACATCAAGTTATCTTGTGTCACCTTGTTAGCTTCCTCTAGTCTCCTTCATGCTTGATTATCTATCTACCACTATGGCATATAAAGCTTGTGCTATCAAATCTCGGCCAAATCTAGATGATCATGATATCCTCCATGCCGCTAAAGAGTTTCAAGATCCATATGCGCAATACAAAGAACTAGAAGAGACAAATGATCTTTGTTACCTTCATCTCTCTAAGCGCATGACAAAAATGAAGTCTAAACTTGAGAAAAGGTTAGAGAAGATTGCATCATTACATGAGTCCTCCTTAAGGTCTTTACATGCATGTGAGTCACCTTCTTTGAGGTCATCCTCTTCTTCTAGGTCTACATGCTCTACTTCAAGACATCAAATGTCTTCATCTTCTACATCTAAAGACCTCTTTAGAGAACAAGCAAGTGATACCTTCTTTGAGCCTATGCCAAAATTTCATGATGGACCTATCTTTGATGAAGATAATGATGAAGACATGAATGCATTCTATTCACTTGAGAAACAACCAAAGGACTCTAGACATACTTTCGAGAGAAATATTACTCCCTTGGGGAATTCTTATGATGACATTTTGAGAACACTTCTTGGCACCAAGCTCATCATGTTGCCTAAGTCTAGCTCCTATGGAAATCCATTCTTGGATACCTATTGTGCCTATCATCAATCTAATGACCATGCTACTTCTGATTGTATAGAGCTGAAACATAAAATCCAAGATCTCATTGATGATGAGATTGTTGATCTTGGAACCTCTAGTGACTCATGTGTTGAGGATACTTCTCTTGAGCAAGATTACAATGATGAACCTATGTCTAGTAGTGGCTCCATTACATCTTCCACTTCTTCCAACACTCATGCATCTCCCAACACTTCAAAGCTTTCCAACATGCCTCTATCAAAAAAGGAACCTAATGCTTTCCACATTGACTACCTGTATCCTCAAGGACTACCTCTAAAAGAAACTCAAGCTAACCTTCACTTGGTTGCAAACCTTTTCCATGCTACTAATCCTAAACATCCTCAACCTTCATGCAGTACTATGCCTAATCTAAACACTACTCCATTCACTCTTCATTCTCCCTTGTCCTTCGAAGTGGCTCCATGTCAAGAGGACTCTCAAAAAGAAAAAGCTATAAATTTCAAGAAAGATCAAGATCAAGCACCCTTTCATCTCTTTCAATATTTTTCCCCTCCATATCCTATATCTTGTCCACCCCCCAAGTATGATGAAGATACCACTTCCATTATCTCCCTCGAACTTACTGAAAATTATGAGAAAAGTTCTCTTCATATGCTATCCAAAGCTACTTGTCAAGATCAAAGCATCCCCTCATGTTCTACTTCTCCACATCCACTTCAAAATTGTGCTCAAGCTTCAAGTGCTTCTATTAAAAATGTTGTTCCTATCAAAGGTACTTATGAGTCTATTGATGGCTTTGACCATGTTGCTCATTCTAAAGATGTTGATATCCCTTCCCACTATCCCTTTGCATCTCCTAAGTCTATCCTTGGTCATTATCCATCAAAGCTAAAGCCTTCAAACCTTCCATCTATATTGGGACCTTATGTTCCATCATCTCCTACATTTTCCACTCCTAGCTCTCTCGTCATACCTCAAGATCAACAAAGATGCTCATCCTTGATGAATTATCACCTATCTATACATCTAAACCAGTCATATCATCCTTATTCATCCATAAATCCCAAGTCCTTTGGAAGTGAGAATAAACATAAGAATCCATTGAAAAAATAAAGATCACTATATCCCATCTAATCGACATGTGAATGCTAAGAAGGAGAATGCACAAAAGAGACCGCAAAGGTCCACTACTCAAAGAGCTAAATCAAAGAAAATATGGGTTCCTAAACCCATTATTGAAGAAATGTGTTTTGAAGTATCCAAAGGAAAATCTAAAGCTATATGGATTCCCAAGTCTCTTTTAAAAGACTTGAATATTGAAAATACTTCAAAGTTGACATTCAAGCTTCCAAAGGCTTCCATTCCATCTTCTTCCAAAAATCTTCCTAAAAGTATTCCAAAGCCTTCCACTCAACTTTTTTCCAAATCTCTTCTACCAGCTCATACATCTAAATCTCAAGCTATTTCATCCATGATTCCTCCATCATTCCAATACACTTCAAGGTGTGTGTCAATGTTGATCTTGTCCAATATTTCAGCTACCCTCATGAAATCCTCCAAAGCTTACACTTACTTTCTATACATGAACTATTATCCTCAATATATTCTTCCTACTACCATTTCTCTTTCATCACCCTATCAACATCTTTGAGCATACCTTTTTATGGTCTTGTCTTTTCATGACTTATCTTTCCTATAGGAGCACTATCTACGTTCAAAAAGCTTGAGCTCTTTCTAAAAATTCAAAAAAATTCAAAAAAAAAACAGAAAAAAAAAAAAGCAAAAAAAATAAAAATGAAAATGTGCATTGGTGAAAACTATTTCTTGTGGCACCTTGGTAGCAAAAGTAAAGAGAAATAAATGCATCCTATGGTTAAAACTACATCTTGTGGTACCTTGGATAAGTACCATGATGAAAACCTAGTAAATAGGCATCATGCGTAATTCTTCCATCATCCATCTATCCCCTCTTCTCTCTTTAATCTTGACAATGTTGAGCTATCTTTGCATATTGGCTATCTTATCCACCAGATTTTCTATTGTGCTCTCCTATTCACTCATAGCCTCTATCTTGAGCTTTATTCTTATTGCTCTATCCCATTGCTATACTATCTAGTTGACCCCTTGGTCTTGATCATAATAAATGAAAAAATGGTTCCTAGGCCTCTTGACATGTCTACTCTTTTGGACTACATGCTTCATGCTATCTCACTTGTTGGCTTCATTGCTTATCCTACATGCTATCTTGCTCATTACTTCCATTTCTTATCCAAAACATGCTTCATATGACTATTTCACCTCTTTCCCTAGCTTGGGTACTCTTGAGGAGTCAGTCCTTAAGGATCACTTTTACTTGCTTCATACTTTTTTCTTATCCATATTTTCTTATCCACTGGCTTGTTTCTCCATCGTGTCCTATACCTTGCTAGACATTAGGAGAAAATGATGTGATCTCGCTCGAGAACTAGTGATATCTAAAACCTTCTAAAAAATTCCAAAAAAAAATCATATATGATCCTGAAAAAAATACTAAAAATCAAAAAATGTCTTGAAAAAAAAGATCATCTTAGTGAAAACCTACCAATAGGTGCTTTGATGTATCACCAAAAAAAATTTAAAAATTCAAAAAAATACAAAAAATTGAAAAAAGTCTTGAAAAAATCTGTCAAGTGGTGAAAACCTAGAAACAAGCGCTACTTGAAACCCTCACACCTATGTCTGTCAATCTCAATCATCCATTTCACTACACATTTCTTGGCTTGGAATTGTTTCTTGTCCTCATCTCAAGGGCATAGCTACTTCACCTATTGAGGTATTCTTGTGCATTAGGGTTTCTTGGACAACTCACAAAATAGTGTTTCTCAACACTTCCCCCACCTTGACATCAAGTGTTTTTCAACACTTTTCAGATAGTTTACCTACGGTCTCTAATGTCACAATATATCTCACTATCAGAAATCAAGTCTTGAAGAAATGGCCAAGTGACTTACACACA